>CM043115.1:56320192-56504163 GCA_023701765.1 Hylyphantes graminicola | reverse complement strand
ATTGTGAAAACTAAACGGAATTGAAAATTGCAAACCGTTTGAGAAGTTTATTTTTAATTAAATACTTAATCATATTATTCGGACACATATGACTTGTGAAAATGTCTAAGTATCAATTGACAAGCCCTAATAATAAGTCAATCAATACTCTAGAATCAATCTGACTCGCATTCAATAATTAGATCTTCAATTTTCAAAAAAAGTGCGACAACAAAACTTGAATCAGAACGATTTGCCCTTTTTATTTACTACAGCATTATACTAATTGTCTTTGGATTTGTTTATAGATTGCTTGTATGTAGAAATTTCTGCCTGACATTGTTTGCAATTGTTGTTGACGCAATCATACGAGAAGTACAATGACAATTTTAACCCCGGGCAGCACTTGCAAGGGGGTCTATCAGACCCCACAGAATTCATGTTTCGAATTACTCTTACTTCTTATTTTTTAAAATTTGTCAAACCCTGAGCTGCCTTCAAGGTCCATCCTCTAAAGGAAAGGAATAATTATCTTCTCACATTCCGGATAAAGTGGTTTTTTTAGTAGAATTGTGGTTTTGGGGTCTGATAGACCCCATGCGTAGAAGTGCCTGTGTTTCGTCATTTTTAGTTCAACTTGTCAATGCTACTTGTCCTACAATGAGGAGACAAAAACGCATCGCGAAAATTGTTAGCAGAGGTTTCTTTAGATGACAGAATTGTATAATCGATATCAGAATAAGAATCTCGTGATGCTATAGGACGATGTTAATATGGTTAATTGATTTTCGTTTTTTGTTCCGATAGTGCAGTGGTGGTCTCAACCTTTTGTAGGTGATGACCCCTAATGCCCAAAAAATAACTTCGCGACCCCCACCCCCCCCCCCCCTCTGTCCTACATATGCAGGTACTCTTTCTATTAACTATTATCTTTGGGTAATTGTGTTTTTTTTTTAATTTACAATGGCTGTCCCTTGGGAAGGTTTTGAACAGGTTATTTGAGCTGCTATCTGAAATGCTGATATTTTTATAAGATGCTAAACCAGAAATTGTCCGTATTTTTGTTTTGCTCCCCAACTTGGTTGTTTCAACTTTCATACTTCGCAGACATATTTATTGCACCTAAATGAGCTAAATACCGAGCTACATAGGTTCGAAAATATAACAATATATTAAAACCCAAGACAAAATTTAATGGATTCTTAAATAAAGTGAATGTTTATGATGCTAAAGTTAAGAAATCTAATTTTGAAAACCTTCCATGTATGTTACGAATTTAAAAAGGTTCCGAAAAGTTCCGACAAGCACAAATTTCTCATTAGCTTGTTGCAATGTAAACGTACTAGAATAAAATTAATGTAATAATAACATCAAATTTTAAATGTAAATTAACCAAGATCTAGAGTAAAATAATGTGTGTGATTTTTTTTCTTCCATTCTAGTCTGTAAAAATTTTGTATAAAACGTTACTTAAATGTATTTTTTTTATTTGTAAAAACTTTTTGCGACCCCCCTAGGGATTACTTCACGGACCCCCACCCGGTTGAGAAACCACTGCGATAGTGTGTCTAATGAATTGTCAGAAAATGAAGACATTACTGGTTATCCTTTGGATACGATCGATGAAGATGTGGTTCAGAACTATAATTAATTCCAATACCGAAACTTTGCCATAAGATAAATTAAATATTTGTGAGAAAATATATTTTTAGTAAAAAAATTGTGCAAGGTGTTAGTTTTTGAATGTAAAAGTGATACTTGAACGAAATTCAGTGCTGGGGTCTAAAGACTTCATAACGAACATTTTTCAACATTTTAGAAGGTCACAATATACACAGATACAGAGTTTTGCTCATTTGGAAAAAAAAAAGCTGCATGAAAAATATTAGATTCTTGGTGCGTGTGGTGTAATGTACCATGCGAATTGCTTGAAGGTAAAACATTAAAAGGACATAAAGGAAGTAGTATTAGAGCAGTGGCTGATTTAAGGTCATTATTTTCATTAAAAGTGTGAGTGGGATGCATGTTTAATCTACAATTCCGCTGTATGCATAAGACGCGTTGAATGGACATTAAAATTGTAGAAGGATCTGTTATCTAAAGAATTAATTTTCAGGTATGTAAAGTATTTATGTTTTTACATTTGTGATTTTACATACAAGATTCTGTTAGTAATTTAATTATAGTAAAATGTTGATTTTAATGAGGCTAGTATGCATTCCCTTAGAATTAGTTTTAAAATATTTTTTTTAATCGAAATACAAAAAATTAAAAGTTTTCAAAATAAGTTTCAGTTTAAATTTTACACTTGCACCACAAATAATTTATTAATCGGCTTTAGTTTAATTAGTTATATTTTTTAATGTTAATTACTAATTGAAATTTTGTTTTTTGATATTTTAAGTCTTACAAATTCATCATGTTTTTGAATCGTTGGTTCAATCTTTTATTACCTTAGTTTTGTTTTCTGTGTGTATACTTTAGAACTAAAAGAAAGTAATAGGTATACATTAACGGTATGGATAGAACTACAAATAAATAAAATAAGTTAAGCTATTTACCAAATGAAACAAAAAAAAGTAACAAACAAAATTATTGAATTTTGATGAAAAAAAAGTTTGGTTAGTTTATTATATGTATAATGTAGGACTAAATATGCATGCGCTTGGTGTTATATATTACATGATGTTTATGTGGAAGCAGTTCTAAAGTAACAGTTTCTGTTTAACAAACCTACTTTTTTTTAGATTTTCATATATAGTTTTGTGTTAATGTTAAGGTAAAGCATTCATCTATGATTATTTTTGATTAAATTGTTATAAATTAATTGCATATCGACAAACATCAAAATTCGCTAAGAATTCTCAGTTTATATTGAAATTATTTATGGGAACACATAAAATGCTCAATATTTTATTTAGTTAATTACAGTCCTAACCCCGTTAACATGTACTAGAAGTTGTTCTTTCAGTTCTTTTAAGTGCTTTTCAGTTCTATAAATTTCGTGTTTTAAACAAGGTTCGACTGTAGTAGTGGCAGGGTTTGTTATGTTTAAAACATTTCGTTTAAAACAAATGTATTTTAAACACGTTTAAAACATAGTAATAAAAAACATGTTCTAAAACAATAAAAAAAATTTTTTTTATTTAATTACTGCTGTTTTTTTGGAGGGGAAGGAAAATATGGATGGATGGGAAATTACTTTGTGCAAAAAGAAGTCTAAAAAAATTGATGTGGGGGTTTTTTTTTATTTTAGGATATTATGACCATGCTGTATAAGCCTTAAAGATTAAGATTGTGATAAATAGTAGACCCTGATGGAAGGGTAAACCTTGTATCACGTGTTATACTTTAGGTCCCAACACTGTTGTCCTTTGTTACTATTTATTATAGTCCCTATTTGTGAGGGTTATGCTAATTATCATTGTGATACATAATTTTAGATAATTGAAATAATATGAAACAAACTATTACATTATTAGTTTATAAATTCTTCTATTAGCTCATCTGATTTAATCAATCAAATGAAGACACTGAATCGCCTGATAATCAAAGAATTTATTGTATTCGATGATTCTTTGACTAAAAAAGATGTAGGCCATATGCCTAAAATTATTGGGGATGGAAGTAAATATAGAAAACCAAAAAGAACCATGTTTTTTTTTAACCCGTGCAACTTGTTCAATAACCAAAATTTAATTGTATAAAAAAAAAACGTTTTAAACAAAAAAAACGTGTTTAAAACAAAAAAAAACATGTTTTTTGTTTTTTTTAAAAAAAACATGTTTTTTTCCAACCCTGAGTAGTGGTGATTTATATCTTGAATACCAATTTTATAAAACTTAAGTTTATGGTGTTTGCATTTTGTTAGGTATTAAATTTTATATAGATCTAAATTTTGTGTATTTTCTAATCAACTGTTTTGTCTACAGCAAACGCTTGTACCATATCACTATGGGAAAATTTACCATTAACAAGTGGCAGAAATTTTTCCATATCTTAATGGGGGCTTCTCTATGGCAATATTTTACCATAGCTCTGTGAGGTTTTGCCTATATGGCAAAAGTTTACCATAGCTATATGGCAGTATTTTGCCATAACTCTAAGGTATTTTGTCTATGGTAAAAGTTTACCATAGCTCTATGGTGAACGTTTACAATAGCTCTATGGCAAAATTTTGCCATAGCCTTATGGGGTTTTTGCCTATGGTAAAATTTTGCCATAGCTCTATGGTAAAAGTTTTACCATAGCTCTATGGCAAAATTTTGCCATAGCCTTATGGGGTTTTGCCTATGGTAAAATTTTGCCATAGCTCTATGGTAAAAAGTTTTACCATAGCTCTACGGCAAAATTTTGCCATAGCCTTATGGGGTTTTGCCTATGGTAAAATTTTGCCATAGCTCTTATGGTAAATGTTTTACCATAGCTCTATGGCAAAATTTTGCCATAGCCTTATGGGGTTTTGCCTATGGTAAATGTTTTGCCATAGCTATATGGCATAAATTTACCATAGCTCTACGGCCACCACCCAACCAAAAAAATGCCATAGCCAATCTCTATGGGGTTTTGCCATAGGCAAAACCCCATAGAGATTGGCTATGGTATTTTTTTTATGGCAAAGCTATGGCATTTTTTCCTAAGGGAAAAAAGACAGAAAATCTTTCTCGTAGGATACACAATTCATCCGTAACTGTGGGGTCCATCGAGACTTTGCCAGCATGCTTCGCTGTATTATGTCAACATGCAAGGAAAAAACGGTTTTACAGTTTCTGGCGCTTGTGTTTTCTTAGTACACTCATATTCGGCAAAGTAAAATAAGAAGAAACAATGAATTTTAAATTCGTACTTCGTGCTACAGTTACAGTCTAAAAAATATCGTTATAAGATCCTCCAAGTAACTAATGTCGCTTCGTTATTACACGATGTCCGAATCTCAATCTGCACCATTATCGGGATTTATCAAAAAAGACAGAATCTTTCTCGTAGGATACACAATTCATCCGTTACTATGGAGTCCATCGAGTCTTTGCCAGCATGCTACGCTGTATTATGTCGACATGCAAGGAAAAAACGGTTTTACAGTTTCCTTCCCTTAAGTGTTTTCTTAGTACCCTCATATTTGACAAAATAAAATAAGAAGAAACAACGAATTTTAAATTCATGATTCATGCTAAATTTACAATCTTAAATTTAGTGTATTAAATTCGACTTAACTCGAAAAGTACTCATTTTTAAATTTAACTAACGTATGTTTATAGAACATACCTACCATTTATTTTGACCTCTTTTTCGTTTCCTTGCCGCCTGGGTTGGCCTAGTGCTGTAACCCTTTCAACAATAGGACATACTAATAATTTGAACTTGAAATATAGGTCATTGAGAGCAGGATATATTTTTTACTAAGGAAGTCGTTTTCCTGACTGTCATTATTCACATGTTATCACTCGAGCTCAGCTTGCCGATCTTCTATCAAGCATCAATTTTACATGAACTCTTGGGACATAGTTTCAGATAAATTTATTGCATTTCAAATTATAACGCTATTTATGTTCGGATTCGAAAAAAAATGACAAAAAAATTCAAAACTTTTGAGCTTTGTAAATGGATATATTATTGGAGGTAAGTGGTATTTAAAAAATTAAAATTGTTTTACACATTTCCTGTTTGAAATTTTTGTGGCACTTTAAAATGAACACTTATGTACTCGTTTCAAGATGTATTTGCGTTGTTTTTAGCATAAAATCTACTAGGTTAAATTTCATAGTACATAATTATTCTAACTAAACGAAGTGAATCTTTGCAATTAAATTTACACTTTAAATCAACGCAATTTTTTTTAAATGTTTTAGCAAAAAAATAAAATAAAAGTTGGTTTAATCTTTTATCTTAAAATTAGGAAAAGAAAGGATTAATTATATGGTTGTACAAAAACATTTGAATTAAGCATGAACACTCATAGTATATTATTTAATAGTGAAGCATGTACTATTATATTCTACTTTAGCGTGAAATTTACTGGGTTAAAATTCATATCGATAACTGTGACAGTTACGGTCATTTTAAGGTATGTATTGTTAGCCGGCACTCCACTTGGTTTGAAACCGGAAAATTCACCCCGGTCGAAGGGCTAAAATATTCCCTTACATTAACCCTCTAATGCATACTGTTACCCGTTTGGTAACAAGTAACATAATCCCCTTTACTCTATTAAATTAGAGCTCCTCCTAAACAAATCTGTGTTTTTTAATCAATTTCATTTCATTTTAAAGTTTTGGTTACTTATAATCCTCATAGATGACAGTAATAAAAGTTCATTCAAAATTAAAGAGTGAGGTTATTAACTTTTGTGAAATTACGTTTTTGGCAGTATTCAAAGTATAATAATATTAATACTAAATACTAATAAATTGTTTTGAAAAATTAATCATAGTTAAAAAGGGTTATTTTGAAATACTTTTAGTAGTTTTCTAGTCATTATTATCAAAATTGGAATTTTGCGGTTGTTTTTTGTCATATGGAAAAAAATTTAAAAATTGAAGTTACTTAAATTCTAATGCAGTTTATTTTTTTTAGTATTTTTCCCATAATGTGCGCGTATTAAAGATACATATATATTTTTTGGGAGGGAAATAAAAGTTCATGCATTAGAGGGTTAAACCGCTGGTAATTCTCTAAATGAGCCATAACTTCAATATATGCATCGATTTGAAGAGTAGGAGTCAAAACAATAATTGTCAAAATTCGCTAAGCTGACACTAAATTCATTTTCTAAAATAAGACGTCATATCTGCCAATTGTTCTTATATTTTATAAAGGACGTTTCCCCAAATCAATCTGGTAATGAAAATAGAACGATTTTTTTTATTAGGCCAGTATGCGGTTTCATTTTTTGCAGACTGTATCTACCTACGGGAACAATGGTTTAAACCTATAAATGACGCTTTAAATCCGTTTTTAAAGAAAATTGGTCGTGATAGGTTTCTCTCACCAACTTTCATTTGAATTTTAATGCAACAAAAAGTTGTACAATAAACACCTTATAATTCCTTAATATAAGATATACATAAATTGTACAAGTTTCAAAGAACAGCATGATTTAATCCACCGAGAAATAAGAAAACAGACAGAAGTATAAACTTGTTTTCACAGAATGACATTAAAATGAATTTTTTGAACATTTTTTTCTGTAGAATATAAATGACTTTCCTTCATACTAAAAATGCTAAAATTTAGTAAAATTCTCAAAATTAAGAACACTTTTTTCTTAAATTTATGTGTGTTAGTTAAAAGCCAGTGACTTAAGTGATAGACTTTAAGTGACAGTCAGGTTGACAGGTTTATGTGTCTGTATCCCTCGGAGGGGTTAAAAATAACTATTTTGATTTCAATATAGAACATTCCAGATATATTTTTTTCATTAAAAGCAACAGTTTGTTGTGCGTATTTTTTTTAGTATTTACGCGCTGAAAGTATATTTTTAAATTTTTTCAATTGAAAATAAATTTAATTTCCGGTGATAGTTCTTTCTTTTAAATTCAAATTAGGAATGATTTAAAACCTAACTGTCAGGTGACGGGTTTAAGTGTCTGTATCCCTCGGAGGTTTAAAAATAACTATTTTGATTTCAATATTCAATGTAGAACACTAGAGATATGTTTTTTCATAAAAAACAGCAGTTTGTTGTGCGTATTTTTTTTAGTATCTACGCACCAAAAGTATACTTGAATACAAATTTAAGTACCGGCTTTAGTTCTTTATTTTAAATTCAAATTCGGAAAATAGTTCTTTTCTTTCTTTTAACCATAAAAACAAGAACAATAGCGCATTAGTTAAAGTAACCATCCCGGAAACGTTAGTTAGGAATTGGGTCAAACTCCATTGTTATGCCAGCCTTCCAATTACAAGTATTTGAAGCAAATAGTTTGAATTCACCGTGATGAATGTTAGTTTAAAATAAATAACAAAAAAGCCGTAACATTTGCTTTGGAGTAGAATTCTTTAGACATGGTTTTCTTAGTAGAATTCTTGGAGTAGAATTCTTTAGTAGGTTTTTTACGGACCATTATTTGCTTATTTGAATTAATTATAGTTTTAGCTCTCTGTTTGTACTTATTGATATAAATACTCCTTAAGTGCTATTTTCAAAGGAATAATTAGCAAGATATCGCTTACATCACATTTAAAACACTTATTAAGTCGCTAAAGTTATATTAAACAAACAATTACGAGATTTTAAATATATATAATTTAATTCGTTGGTGGGTTTTTATGTGCATTTAAATGTGATAGATTCAAACCACGCTGATTTTAAAATTTCTCTAAAAATTGGAACTACTAGAAAAATGCTTGTTTTTTATGCATCGGATGAGTTGAAACTCCATTAAAAATAATACTAAAACTTCATTAAATAAAATATTAGAATCCAGTGACAAGTTATAAACTATTTAACCTCTTACACAAAGGCAAAATCCAACACTTATGTTCTTAAAATCTAAGCATACTTTTCATACAAATATGTGCTAAAAAAGTATGATTTGAAAAATAAATTAAAAAACAAATTGTTTCATACTTACCCACTTAGGGACAGGACTTAAACTATAAAAATACAATTTTTTTGTGCTATAAATGCAACAAAAAGGCCATATCACTTATTTGTAGTTAACAGATTATTTAAACATGGTTTTTAATTTAAAATGCCTTGAAAATTAACTACTAAAAGAACTTTTTGAAAAGTTTGAGAAAAAATTTAAATATTTTTTAAGAACTTTAATATCGTATTGAACCCTAGTTCAACTTCATTTTTTATCGAAATAAATGACTGATACCTGTAATCAAAGGCTGAAAACTGATATTTAGATCTTTTTCTACCGGATCAGGTCAATTTTGGAACCAATTAACAGTGGGGAAGTTTTAAATAATGTCCCCAAATGGAGACAGGAGGTTTAACAAAAAGTTTATTGAATGAATTTCTTCGCTTTAGTAAATAGATTTTCAATGGTATTAATATTATAAATTGATGTTATGTATGATCCATAAGAGATAATTAATTACTCTTTTTTTTTGCATCTTCATAGTTTTGCGCTCTGCTGCGATTACCGAAATCCATGAGCACACAGGCAAAGATGGATTACGTGGATCACTTAGCGGATGTACTGGATCTAAGACACTGTCTTGACACACGTAAGTGCGAGTATATTTTACTATATGTCCTACAATGGGGCTGCAATTTTGGCTGTCAAGTCTTTGCAGACTCGGCATATTTCCCAGAACTGAAAGCTTTTTTTTTGTGGCACCATCTAGGAGACTCTTGCTACCAATTTAGACTCTCAGCTTACAATGAATCTGAGCTCTCGGTGGATGTTAAAGTATGCCAGGATTTAATTTTGCCGAGAGAACCCCCAAAAAAAATGGATACTCCCAGGGATTTTTTACATACCACATAACCACATGACATGCACTCCCTTTATTTTCCCATCTTGAAAATCCGACGACCTAGCCACGGCTCGAACCGGAGATCTGTGGCATTTTACTATACGTTGCAGTTGTGGCTAATCCCATTAAATGAAATCTGCATTTTGGCTAAGTACACGAAAAAGTGATGAATCACCAAATTTACTATATTTTTAGAGGCTCATACGAAGTTTTTAATTTGTATTCCTTTTGATATGTAACAATATTGCTGAATCTAGTTACCGAATAGAAATACCTTTAATGTCTTTATATTTTTCTTATGCTAAAATTTTAAAACTAAGCTTGTCCCTTTCCGAGTTTAGTACCAAAAAGAATGGGTTTTTTTAGAAAGCGCTTTATATAATTTTTTTTAATTTAGTATGCAAAAAATGATACAGCAAATATTAAAAAAACACTTATTGGCCCAATAAAATATTTTTTGTCGGTTTTCAACACTTATTTTTTTTTTATTTCTCCATGTTTTTCTACATCACCGTTTTTGAGAACATGGTATAGTAATATTACAACCAATAATGCTTTCAGCACTTTTAAACATTACAAATTCCCTTGCTTACCAGGGCCAGATAAAATAACGTAGGGGCCTGCAGGCAGTGGATTTTAAAGGGGCCCTGTATATTCCCTTTATAATTTTTTTTAAATTGATTTTTTTTATGCTTTGCTCAACCGTTGGCTAAATTAAATAATATAATATTCTTATGTCGACGAGTTAGTCCAGTCGAAGATTACAAACTGTCTAAGTGGTTTTTTCTTAATTCGTATCATTTTATAACTAAATGGATTAGTTAGGAAGATTGAGGACTGAAAAAACTGTAGACTTAAACTTTTTATTTTAAATTCATTCTAAGGGGACATTTGGAAGCTGCGGGGACCTTAAATTGGACGGGGCTTGTAGGCGATCGCCTACTTAGCTTATTTGGTAATCCGTTCCTGTTGGTTACCCTCTCTTGGTTACTGGAACATTCATCTACTAAAAAGTAGAATTTCAAGCCAACGAGAAATGCATTCGCAAACACACAAATGCAATCCATCGCCAAATCGCCAAAACAGCTGTTAAGTGTCTTGGATCAACGTCCGCTCTCATGGTCCCTTGCCAATGTGTCTTGTTTATGAGGCGATGATGTAATGGAGGCACGCAACAGACGCTTTATCTCTTCGTCTTCTTCCTCTTCTCTTACGTCTTTTTTTACACGTCCATTAACCATTATTTGAGAGAAACGGGAAGTTTTTTCCTGTTTGTGAGTACCATCGGTTTGGACGTAATAATTATGAAATATTATGAAACAATTATGAAAGGGGCATATAGCCCAGGTAGCGACGCACTGAACTGGATCCTGACTGTATAAAATAGTGAATTAATGTGTAGCCAGATCAATAAACAGTTTTGGAATAGAAAAACTTGAATTTTCTTTATTGACTACTAAATGTGACAAATTTACTGTTGACTAATTGTTTTCAATATGAATTATCTATTGGTCTGTCAGCAATTTTATATGCGTTATTTTCTGAGTTTTTGCCAGTTACTGCCTCAAATATGGCAGAAATAGGTTTTTGCTATGCCGGTTTTCCGATTTCTACGAGTCAGTGGTTTTTACCGACTTGACATACACCTGATAGTCAGAGCTTCTTACTCGACATGGTAAGTTAAAATATTAGAATAACATGCGAATTTAAACATTATAATCGGATAGGGAAGCATTAAATGCGCCGGGGCAGAGTGGTATTGCTTCGTACCACAATTTTCACATCTTTGTTTCAAATCTTGGATCGTGTAAAATCAGTGAGCCTTAAATTCCTTCAATGGGTTTATAAAGAGGATAAAATGAGACCAAACTAGCTTAAGAACGAAACAATGGTTTTTTTGCTACGTTTTGACCTGCTGAACGAAATATCTGCTGAATTGCCCTTGGCCATGCAAGCGGACCCTCTACTATACGGGCTGTATCACCACAGAATTTAGTTTAGAGGAGCATTAAGATCTTCTCAGTTTTTAAGTTCTCTAAATAAGCACCCCTATGTATCTTATAAATTGAAATATAATTAAATTAGTTTGGTTAAAATCTTCAAAACTTCTATTATTTAAAAATAATTTTTCCAATTGAATACCAGTAAACGAATTGCATATATTCAAACCAGCCTTTTTTTTCACCGTGAGTCTTTGAACTGCCGAAACCTTTGTCCCAACCATTGAAGGGTAGTTTTAAAACTCAATATTTCTTCGAGAGAAAAAAAAATTGCAAAAAAAAACCCGAACTTATGCATATTTTGTTCTCGTAAATTAAATTTTGTGTGGAACACTTTATCAATAGTACGACTGGAAAAATATTCAACTATCCTATTCTCTCGTGACATGAACTGCAGAAACATTTGTCCCAACTATTGAAGGGTAGTTTTAAAACTTAATATTTCTTCGCGGGGAATAAAGGAAAACAATGCAAAAAAGAACTTATGCATATTTTGTTCTCATAAATTAAATTTTGTGTGAAACACTTTATCGATAGTATGACCGAAAAAAAAATATTCTACCGTCCTATTCTCTCGTGACATTTTCATGTAAAGAACATGGTGTTGATTTTTTTTCCATTCCACGTGGCTTAACAGAGGATGACTCAACACTGTGTGGCGCTTAATTGGACACTTTGCAAACTGAATGGAAACATTTCGTTTCTTGATGAACTCTTGACATTTCGCTGAGATAGGGTAGACTGACCAGTGAGTGAACAGGCCCCAGTGAATAAACATTTAGTAAATATAATTTAAAAAATAAGGATTGAAAATCATTCCACTATATGGATTGGCAACACTGACTTCCTCCCGTCTAGTAGGAAGCTATCTGACAAAGGTTGCTTGTCCTGGTCATTATATCCTGGTGTTCATTCACTGGCGAGAGTGACGTCTTAAGCGTTCATTCACTGGTTAGTCTACCCCATATCCATTATTCATTGCCTTTTTCCTACAAAATTCCATTTCCTCAAGACTATTGGGGTCAAGTTTCACATATTACCAAATTATCAACTTTTTCTCACACTTTAAATCAGAACTGTATATTCAATATACCTTAACGTCCCAAAATGTATTACTATTGACCATTCTTGCTGTTTGAATGATTCGAAATGTCTTAATTTTTATTACTTAAGGGGGAATGGGCGTGCAGGACCGGGGGTCTCCAAACTCAAGTGCATCAATGTTAATCCAATGGGGAAAAAATTATTTTCTTTGCCACATTTCTCCGGGTGTATTGAATATTTTTACAAGCGGATTTTTTTATGTGATAAATGTAGCTGACTTACAGGTCCTGACAATCCCACTTTTTGAAATTAGTACGAATATTTTTTTTTACTATTCAATAAATTGTTTTACACAAAATATTCGAAGCAATTTTAAAAAGTGGGATTATAGAGACCTATAAGTCAGCTACATTTATCACATAAAAAAATCCTCTTGTAAAAATATTCAATACAGTTGGAGAAATGTGGCAAAGAAAATAGTTTTTTCCCCATTGGATTAACATTGAGGCACTTGAGTTTGGAGACCCCCGGTCCTGCACGCCCATTCCCCCCTTAAACCGCAAATTTGCTTCATCGCTACAATTTTGGTGAATATTGTTGCAGGCATGGGCGACGCTTTGAAGCGTGGTCTGTCAGGCGGAGAGAAGAAGAGAGCCAACATCGCCTGTGAGCTGCTCACCAATCCATCACTTCTGCTTATAGACGTAAGTTAGCGATACAGTCATATATTGTCACTTAAGTTCCCACATGTGCTATCTCAATTTGCTCAACGGATCAGATTTACTGTACGGTAACCATTGGCGAACTTTCCAAAGTCGCGCAAAAGGTCCGAATTCTGGCGAATTTCGACGTCACGCTCTCTATACTGCGCTAATAAATAATGGTTAGATAAGGTTGCCGGAAAACGTCATCGTTGCGAAGTCAAAGAATTTGAATCATCAGTCGAAGTCAGACAGGTTGCCGCAAAAAACTATTTATTGCCAAATCCGAAACAATCTCGCCAAGGGTTACCGTAGAGTAAATCTGATCCGTTGTGCAAAGGAAGTGTACAAGAAATAGTAAGTTAAGAAAAACTGTGTTTTAATGTGTATGAATAGAGTACATGAATGTACTTACAGAATCTTTTTATAATCTGAACGGGAAGACAGATTGATAGTAGGACAAAAATTGTTATTTTATGACCATATCTTTTAGACGTAACAAAAACAATTTTTTTAATTGGTCCAAAAATTGAATATGTTATATGGCCATGTTTTTGAGCTCGACTCCTTGTCAGCGTAGTCCTCTATACACCAACTTTTGGTGCCGAAATGAAAAAATCACTCACAGAAGTTACAAGTTAAAGAAAACCTCTAAGAAAATCTTCACTTTTAATGCAATTGTGATAGTGTCTATTAGAACCGTAATACAAACGGAATTCTCTATATAATATAAAATTATAATTGTCGGACTCTCGAAAGCCACGTGACTTACGCGGCTTCAGCCAATCAGGAACGTCAGAAGCGCTGAAAGTAAGTGTGGCGGTGTGCTTGTTTTGTGCCGGGGCTGCTTCAGGTTGCGTCCCGTGGTTTTGGTAGAGATCGTTGCTTAGCGCTGGAGCTACGTGATGCCCTGGAGCAGCCCCACGGAAACTAGCCTGATTGTATAGATAAGCATTCCTGCATTGACAGTATTCTCATATTAGTCTTGCATGTTCGTTTGCGGAGCAAACAAATAGGAATTGCGTAGCAATTCCCGGGGTTTGGCGAGTGGTAGCGAGCAGGAGGCGTTGCCCCCTAGTAAAATCTGTAAAACCGTAAGTGCGATAATTTTACCGCGCGTGATAAATATTCAACTGAAATTACATTGCTTCAGCGATCGCTCAACATCATTAAGTACGGCAAAAGTTACCGGAATGATATCGCTTGTGCATATTTTTTTCTTTTTTCTCAACTTCTCTTTTCCCCATCAGGAGCCGACGACGGGTCTGGACTCGAGCTCTGCCTATTCCCTGATGCGTATGCTGAAGCAGTATGCGGCGGAGAAAGGGAAAACGGTGGTGGTAACCGTACACCAGCCTTCCAGCCAGATATTCCACATGTTCGATAGGTTACTCTTACTCTGCAAGGGGCAGGTAAGGATACTATAACACGACATAGGATACTATAGGTAGACGGATACTATAGTTACACGGATGTTATAACAAGACATAGGACACTAAAGATAGACGGATACTATAAAAAGACATAGGATACTGTAGATAGACGGTAACTATAACGAGACATAGGATACTGTAGATAGACGGAAACTATAACGAGACATAGGATAATATAGATAGACGGATACAATAGACAGACTGATACTATAACAAGGCATAGGATACTATAGATAGTCGGATACTATAACAAGACATATGAAACTGTATAGACAGATACTATAACAAGACATATGAAACTGTAAATAGACGGATACTATAACGGGACATAGGATAATAAATATAGATAGGCGGATACAGTAGATAGGCGGACACTATAACAAGACATACGATCAGAGGATACTATAACAAGAGATACGATCACATGATACTATATAGATAGACAGATACTATAACGAGACATATGATACTATAGATAGACGAATACTATAACAAGACATAGGATATTATAGATAGACGGATACTATAACAAGACATATGATACTATCTATAGACGGATATTGATACTTGTCCGTAGGAAATAGCAGCATCAATTACAATTGAAGAGCTCAATGGAAGAACGTGCTATGAGACAAAAGAAATTAGTTGAAACTGAGAAAACTAGCTTTTATTTTTTAGTTTGCACTTTGATCCGTTATAAACGGTATTTGCAAACGGTAAGCAATATATTTAACACATTTTTTCGTTTTTGCATAAGTTAGCATTGTATGTTCAATTCACCAAAACAGATTTTTTTTCCCAAAAATGTCAAATAGAACGTTTTTACACTAAGATCTTCAATTTATTTGAGTGCACTGTAAAAAAAATAAAGAGGTTTGGTGCACCTAAAATTAGCGATTCAATTCAATTTTTGGCAACAAAAAGCAGTTGGAAGACTCAAAATTTGGTATACGGTGAAACTCTAATTTTTTTTTGCAATCTCTGGTCATAACTTGGTAAGGGTGGCCGATTGGCCGTTTTTTTTTTGTGTAACATGGCTTTTTATATTTTTACAGTGAATGAAAGAGTTGTGCATAAACAGAGAATTTTCACCCTAGCGACCAAATCCATCATGAAACCTATTGTCTGTAAAAAGTTAGATACATTGTTAAAAATACACAAATCAAGAAACATTGATGAAGAGTGTAAACTTGATGAAAACCATTAATAAATTCCCAATAAAAATAGGTTTTGATGTCATAGCATTTTTTTGAAATACCATTAATTAATAAATTGTGTTGTATTTTATTAGGTAGCCTATTTTGGCAAAGAAGACAATGTTGTAGACTTTTTCCTCGAATATCGGACTGTACATCGAACCTCATTATAACCCTGCTGACTTCATCCGTAAGTTGTGCTGCTATGGATTTAATAAAGGGTTTTTAATAGATTATAAATGACAAATTTAATTATATTTTTATAACAACGTGCAAAAAAGTTAACTTTTTTATATCACATTCATTCCTAAATCATTCCGAAAATAAAACTTTACGTGCTTACGTCACAGACAGTGCCGAAAGTAGTACTTTCGGCACTAGTGCGGTGAAGTAAATAAGAGTATCTGATTGGTAGAAAAAAAATAATTTCATAAATATCTCCATGGAAACGAAATGATGTAATGAAACACACTTATTTCTATTGGTTCATTACTTTTGCATTTTCTAATACCTCCACGGAAACTACAAGCACTACATAAATTATTAAAGGAAATTAAATAAGACAAAAGTACGAGCACAAATTTCACGCCAAACAAAACTTTTTTGCATGTTACTATAAAAAATATTGTAAGCAAGCACGTGCCAAATAATACTTTATTAAGCTCTTGTCATTATTTCACTCGACCTACGGTCTCGTGAAATAAAAGCCACTTGCTTAATAAAGTATTATTTTCGGCACTAGTTGCTATAACTATTGTTTGCAATAAATCTATTAATAAACAAATAAACAGTTAAACAATAAACCATTTTAACGTTAGTTAATAATCTTTTTTGAGCGCATCATTAAATTTTTATTGAATCGTTAAGAATTTAAATAAATGAATTATTATTATAAAATAGTTGTACAATTGATTTTATTGATTGTTTTTCTTTTGAAGCAACATAAAAGTTAAATAAATTTCATTTTCAGTGGAACAACTGAAGAAAGGATGCGAAATTCAAGAGAAAATCATCGCAGCTGCACAGGAACTAAGTTAGGTTCTTTCCAAATACAGCTTAAATATATGTGCATTTCTATAACATTATAACATTTCCAGGTACAGCAATAAATCATCCATTTTAAAAAAATCAGCATACTTCTCTACAGTTTTTAAAATAATAGTTTCCTAATCCTTTTAAATTTCACTCTTAATAGAATCGCCAATGTAAAAAGGCTCTCAATTCTGTAGAGAGATTTTCTTGTAAGCTTCTTCCTTCACTACAATGCTAAATGAAAGAAGAGTAAGGGGATATCCTCCACTAGACATGACCCATGTTACATTTAGTTATTTAACCCTTTCAGTCCCAGTGATGCCATTTGGCATCATCCCTTTCAATATTTTTTCCCCAAATGTTTATGTCCGTTATAACATCCAAACGCATATCATTCGATTCTTCACACTTGGTTCTATTCGACAATATTTTACATTAATCTCAATAGAAGTCAGAAGTACTGTTTTTTTCTATTAATAAAATAGCTAACAAGCATTTCACCTGATTTTTGAAAAGTTCACTTCAGTTCCTATTATTTAAAACACTATTTAAACTATTTCGGTTAAAATAATGACAATTTTTTTTTATATAATATGGTCAGATATCTTAAAATATAAAACTTGAAGTGATTTTAGGTAATATATATATTTTTAATTTGTTGTTTTCCACAGTTAAAAAATTTTGGCAATATTTCAAAAACCATATAAAAAATTTAAATGATATTTTTCTTATGGAACTCGTATATTTGACCGAAAATAAGCTTATTTTGTGAATATTAGATGTTTCTGTAGTGTAGTAAATTTTTCGGACTGAAAGGGTTAAATATTTTGTAGAAGGAAGAGTAGTGGGAAAATCCTCCACTGGACATGACTCCATTTTACATTTAGTTATTTAAATATATTGTTTAAATTATTAACTAAATGGAATTTCTGTGCAGATTCTCAGCAGATTATCCACAGGAACTGATAGGCACTTCTGATTTGGTTCCACCAACGTTCGAGGGCCAGTTCCGTGCCATCGAATGTCCCCACTGTCAGATGACCATGTGGCAGAGGATGCACGCCGGGTAAGATATAGCCAGGGTCTGCTCTTCCATAAGGCCTGTTAGGCCCCGGGCCTAGGGCCCCCAAATTTTAGGGACCCTAATTTCAGTCTCTATTATGCTAAATGCTGTAAATCCCCAAAGTATCAGTAAACAAAAAAAAAAAAATTTCAGATACTCCACTTTGTTTTTTGCTCAATTTTAAGTGAGTAATTGACCTAACGTTATTGTTTTGATCGATGTTTGTAAGGAAGCCTATAAAATTGTAGCAAAAATTTTATAAATTGGTCATATAGCACCATCATTATTGGAAATCATGTAATCATGCATAAAATTTTCCGTAAAGGGGCCCCCAAAATAGGTTGTGCCTATAGTCTTAGATTTCCTAGAGCAGGCCCTGGATATAGCGGTGGATATTGGAAACAATGCTACTTTTAAGCTACTATCTAAAGTTACTTCAAGGTTATACGGTGAAGCATTTATGTATCTGCCGTAAAACGAATTATTAAAAGGAATTTACAATAGGCATTCTTAACAATCTATCAATTGCAAATTTAAAAAAAATCAAGCTTTTGTTTGCAATTTTCTTAACGCATTACGTATTTTTAATCTGTTCTCTTGGCCACCTTAATGGGATGGTCAGTCTATAAACCTAATGCACAGTATCTGTCGAAGTATTGCTTTGCAATTAAATTTTTTTTACCAAGTATGATAATACTAATAACAACAAAGCACAACATATATGATGGGACAATATCATCTATGTAATTTTAATTATTAATTTTATAAGTTTAAAAATATATAGTCATAGTTAATAGACAGATGAGAACTATTTTAAAATTTAAAAATTATTAATTTGTTGCCGGATTGTATCAATACCACCTAGATTAGAAAGCCGAGGAACTAAGATGCCTGACATCATATTAATGAACCGATTTTGTGTTATTTTTTTACAAATGATCGTTCGTCATTAAATCTCGTATCAAGGAAAGCAGAATCAAGCTATCAATTACAACACTTAAAATCGGTTCACTAGTAAGTAAGTTTTGTTTCGAAATATTTTTTGACCCTGTTATTGATCGAAATTGTTCTTTTAATTATTTTTTTTTGTTTTGTTGCTTTTAATTTATATACCTTTGGTAAAAAAGCACAAAATCCAAAGGAATACTTTGACTGATATTGGAATTTCAAAACTCTTGTATTAGGTCTAATAGACATTGGGATACACTATCTCTTTTAGGCTTTTTAAACATTACATACGTAAAATTGTATGCTTGTACCTGCATTAATTTCGGCAATATAATGATAATTAAATCGATAAAATAATTCTATTTTAGATAAATGTTAAGTTTTTGCATATAGTTTATATTAATTGCTTCATTAAAAGCAAATATTTCGTTTATTTTTTTAAAAAAAACAGCCACGTGGAAAATGAACCTTCTGCAGAAGAAAAATACTTGTGGAGCGTCACGAAGCAACCGATACCAGATCCTTCAGTTGAACTCCGAGTCATGATAGACGAAGCTCAGAAAATAACGACCGTGTGCGCCAAGAAAGGTAACAGGATTTTCTTAAAAAAAGAATCCATAGCACTTTGGACGGAATGGTGACGATATTGACTACAAATGCTTTAAACAGGTGTGATATGTACAAAAAAATCAATGCATCGAAACTAGAGGAACATAGAAACTAGAGGACATAGAAAGTCTCTGAAAAAAAATAATAGAAGTACTTCAAATCATCATTGTAACTTACAACCAGTAGCACAATAAACTTTATTATGATTTTTCGAGTTAAAATTTCTTTAGTTTTTATATCTTTTTTTTTTATATCTATCGATTCCTATGTTGATATAAATCTTAAATAAATTGGTATAAATTAAAGGGCTACAATAAACAACTTCATAACTTTTCGCCATTGGAATGGAATTTAAACACAAAACTTAATCGTATTTTTGCTCCACTTTTCCTCATATGATTGTATTTTGTAGTTTTCTACGCTGTGCGCCTTGTTCCCAGGCAAGACGCCCATAAAGAGTCAAATGGTTTTTATTTCTGCTGAATATTATTCATAATAATCAAGGGGTACAAAGTATTCTGATACAGACGTGTTTGTTAAATATGTACAGTTTCGGCGTTAGCATATGATGTCGCCTCGTCACTTGACGTGGGCGACAGTTGGCATTCGGCCCCTTTTTACATTTCCCGATTTATATATAATAAAAAACATATTATAAGAATTTCGTCATAACAACTACATCTTCTTTTCTGGCTCGTGCGAACTTTTATATTGATACTTACTTTACAAAGTGGTACGAACTTTTATATTGATACGTCTATTACTTTACAAAGTAGTACGAACTTTTATATTGATACGTCTTACTTTACAAAGTAGTACGAATTTTTATATTGATACGTCTTACTTTACAAAGTAGTAAGAACTTTTATAGTGATACGTCTTACTTTACAAAGTAGTGCGAACTTTTATAATGATACGTCATACTTTACAAAGTAGTATGAACTTTTATAGTGATACGTCTTACTTTACAAAGTAGTACGAACTTTTATAGTGATACGTCTTACTTTACAAAGTAGTATGAACTTTTATAGTGATACGTCTTACTTTACAAAGTAGTAAGAACTTTTATAGTGATACGTCTTGCTTTACAAAGTAGTGCGAACTTTTATACTGATACGTCATACTTTACAAAGTATTACAAACTTTTATAGTGATACGTCTTTCTTTACAAAGTACTGCGAACTTTTATAGTGATACGTCTTACTTCACAAAGTAGTACGAACTTTTATAGTGATACGTCTTACTTTACAAAGTAGTACGAACTTTTTATAATGGTACTGACTTTTCCAACTAGGTGACCCCATAGACAACGAAGAAGATTCCGGCAGATCTTCGTGGTGGTCCGAGCCACGTTCATCCTCGTACGACGGGTCCGAAGAAGACAGTGGCCAGCAAATCGAAGAAGATAAGTGGCCCGCAAGCTTCTGGAACCAGGTTCGAATACTGTCAGAGCGAAACTTTGTTGAGGGCCGGCGTAGGATGCTGTCTAAGCTGAACTGGGCGCAGACAGTCGGTCTCGGTCTGGTGAGCGGGCTTATGTGGTTCCAGATGGAGAGGAAGGAGGAGACGATTTTTGATATTAAAGGATGGGTAAGAAGGTTTTGTTTTTGTTGTTAGGTCCGGTTTACAGATAAGAGTTGTGGTAATTTTTTCCGTTAACGTGTGTCATGATCTACAGCAGTAATGTAAAGAGGGACTGTCAGTCAGGCCTATTGAGGTAACGCATTGATTTTGAAAAATTTTTTTTTTTTTTTTTCCACCCCCACATTTTTTGCAAAAGAATTTCTTTGCCATGTTATCCCATTTTCAACAGGTATGGTAATCATCGCAGCATTAATTAAAAAAAAATAACATCCGCTTATTAATTATTAATTGACTAAGTTTTAAAATAGTGCCGTCATCTGCTGTATTTTCTAGGCATTTTTAAACTTCAAAAATATATAATTAAATAACTAGATAAAATTTTCGTTTCAAATTTATTTTATTTCAATGTTATGCTGATTCCCATACCTGGGGGAAAAGGGCTAACATGTCTAAAGGAATACTTCTGCGGAAATTGTGATTCCAAAACTAATGCATTAGCTCTATGGCTCTGACAATCCCTCTTAAGTCAATGGGGGAATTCACAACGACAGAAGAAGATAAAGTATTTAAAGTTTTCTGAAAGAAATTTACTTAACAAGTTTTAATCTACTGCAACACGCTTTACCGCCATTTCCAAAATTCACCGCATGCACTGCTTGAAAAATGCAGGTGATAAAACGGTATGTACAGCTGGGGAAAAAAACGAATCACCCCTCGTTTTTCGGCTGCTATTGATCAAGGAATTTTGTGTAAGGTGTCAATTTTCAGGAAATAGCGTGAGGAATTGAGAACTGGCAACAAAATTTGTATAAGGGGTCGTCTACATATTAAAATGAGTACAAACTTTGAAAATTTCAATGGCAACACCCAATTTTTTTTTTCATAAAAATGTTCAGCACCTTTAAAATACCCCATGTATAAAAAAGAATTTTTTATTTTGCATTATTTGCTGAGATATTAAAGCATTAATTTTGAACTCGTTTAGGGGCAAATCTCCTAAGTGAAATAGGTAATATTTTGGTTGCGTCTTTCCAAACCGGCAAGCTAAAAAAGGGTTAGCATAATCTCGCCAACGGATGCTAGGATTTAACCTTCTTCACTAATATTGGGATTTTTTTTTTAAATTTTGGATTTTAAAATTCAGAAATAAAATAAAGGCTAGAAGATTAAAAGTTTAAATTTTAAACTAAGTCGCATATACGGTTATTTATAACGAACATTCTCAAATGCGATTAGTTACAATCAGATTGACCAACATGATTATTACAATTATATTTTAAAATTTGTATGCAAATTTTCGTTTATTTCAAATTGCTGCAAAAAAATTGTTTAAAATTAGTCGCACTCAATCGATAATATAGGCCTAGTGGCTTAGTGGTAGTGCCTATTTCGCATTCCACGCCACAGGTCCGGGGATCGAATCCCAGATTGGGCAATGTTGCCCATAGGGTAAGATGGGGTAAGTGGGCCACCTTTTTGGCATAATTCGACTTTAGACCCTCATACCACTGGATATAATCGGCCTAACAACTTACTTTTTTTTGTGGTCCATTCTCTCGTATGTTATTACTGTACCCATGCCAACCTTAACACAAATTGGCAAATAATAAATTTAAAAAATATGTTTTTCGTTTTGGTCATCCGAGTGGCCCACTTGCCCCGCAAGGTGGGGTAAGTGGGCCACCCCCCTAATATATTTTTACATATAACTGGTAGAGATATGGTGGGGCAAGGGGAATAATCTACATGATTTTTTGAGTGTTTGAAAAAAAAAGTAATGATGTATCTTTAATAGTTCCCCAATATCAACTTTTTCTGGCATGCAAGCATACTATAAGAAAAAATACGTTAATTTTCATCTTGTCATTTTTGCATGTAGTGTAAAAAAATGTTAGGGCTACAGATTTTAAACTGGCCTATGTTAATGAATAGGACTATGAATAGTGAATATGACTAACCCTATGAATCAGTGAATATGACTTTTTTTAAAGTATATTAAAGAGTTGGGGCAAGTGAGCCACCCCTGGCCCACTTACCCCACCATTGTGGTGGCCCACTTACCCCAAACGTGGGGCAACTGGGCCACCCCAATTTTCTTTTAACCTCATCAACGTCACAAGTACATCACACTACAAAAAGATACTATGTTTTATACACTTTCAAAATATATAAAATTTTGTTTTGTATCATGAACCGTTTGGAAATAAATATAAAAATAGTATGATGACGTGATTTACGAAAAGATGCAATTTAAAAAATTTTCACAAAAAGGATTGTATCTTGTTACATACTTAAATGAAAATGATGTCATAATGTTTCCTACATCTATTGAGGTAAATACGTAAAAATGTTGTAACAGATTTTTTTTACGTCCATAATTCGGGAAATGCCAGGGGGGGGTGGCCCACTTGCCCCAATGGCCCACTTACCCCACCTTACCCTACTTTTATCCCTTAAGTGGGTCGATAAATTAGGGACCAAGCATGCTATGGAACTAAAAACTGGGAGTTCCACGTGAGGCCGACCACTTTAGTGAGACATGCCCTTGAACCCCAGAGCCCTTGGTCACGAAAGCTGAAATGGGCACGGCAGGCCTTGGCCCACTAATGGGCTGTTGCGCTGAGGAGTTTAGTTTAGTTTTTTTTATCGGTAAACCACGTATGGCAAAACGAGGGTTACCAACTTAACACTGTATTAAAAGAAAGCAAAATAAAATTACGCTGATTTTTAACCAAGGCAGTGGACACTAATCTTTTTAAATAATTAATGTGGTAACAATGAAATGCACTAAAACCCGAATTCCTATAATATTTTATGGTATTTGATTTTTAATATTAAACACACTTTTTGAAATTGTATTGGGAATAACATACATTTTAAAAAACATACTAACCGATACAATTTACAAAATACATTGTATGCACTTGAAATAAGAAAAGATTTTTAGACATTTGACAGACATCAATAATTTGAATAAATAACCAACAAACGCTTTTCAATCACCAAACGATAATGCAAGTTAGGTTTAAATTTGCCAAGTAATTTTTTACACGGTCCCTAAAATTCGACTTTTTCAGTTCTTTTACAATAACTCGGCAAATAATTGTTGTTGAATTAAAAAATTCGGGATTTTGGTTCTACTTGATCTACTTTATCGATTTATGTTTTAAAAAAATGGGGTTGCTATTCATATTTTATTTTTTCTTATTTAAATTTAAATAAAAAATTATTAAAAATGAAAAATTGATGAAAAAACTTGTTTGATTTGTTTTTGGAAAATTAAGAAGTATATAATGAAAAAAAATCTTTTTTCAATTCATTTTATTTGTGGCGGTGTGAATAAAAGTTTGTGATACTTTTTTAACATTATGGGCGTTCAACTTTGAATACTTATATCTCAGCAAATAATGCAAAATAAATAATTCTTTTTTATACATAGGGTGTTTCGAAGGTGCTGAAAATTTTTAAGTAAAAAATTTTGGGTGTTGCCATTGGAATTTTCAAAGTTGGTACTCATTTTGATATGTAGACGACCCCTTATACAAATTTTGTAGCCAGTTCTCAATTCCTCACGCTATTTCCTGAAAATTGACACCTTACACAAAATTCCTTGATCAATAGCAGCCGAAAAACGAGGGGTGATTCGTTTTTTTCCCCAGCTGTACAATATTTAATGCATTGCGTGAGAAAGCTCCAATTGTCTAACATAGCAAATGCGGATGGATCATGTAGCACCGTAAATGCGACAAAAATTACTATCACCATTGTGCATGAAACGGGATTAGTTAGAAGAAAGATTAGTTAAAGACTAAAGAAAATTAATCTTTTGCCTCTAACTTCAGTGATTATGCGATGGTTAAAATAAATTAGTAAATTATTACTTTTAACTTCACTCGCACGCTGTCACTTTTAGCCGAGGTATTATCACAAAGAAAAAATAATTTGATTTTGTTTTTTTAATTTGATGCCTAATTAATTATTTTTATTTTATCTTTCAGATGTTTTTTAGCTCTACATATTGGATGCTGTTTGCTTTGTTCGAGGCTCTGGTTTCATGTATGTTGAAATTTTAACTATTAAATTTGAGTTTTTTTACATCAGCTGAAATAAATAAAATTTTATATGGTTTTCTTAAGGAGTTCCTTTCTTCTTTGGGAGGGTCAAAGGCAGTATCTACGTACCACACTTGAACCATTTTGACTTTTAATACTCTGAATGATCGCAATATATAAGAAAATTACAAAACAAATACTTTAACACCAAAAAGGTACCAGCTATTTTTTACTTACTGTTTTTTACCTGAACAACCTATCAGTTTTCTATAAAGTTAACAACAACACATTATAAAACAACTATGTATATTACAAAACCAAAAAGGTTCTATTTGTTGATACTGCTATTTACCTGAACAACCCATTATTTCTATATGAATCCAAAAACACGATAATAAAAAATATACAGGGTGTCCGTAAAAGAATGTTTGAGTTTTAATTATATATTAGAGGAGTTTATTTTATACTAAATATAATAAAACATACATGAAATTGAAGGACAACTAACCTAGTTTTTCCTATTAGTGCTCAATGAGTGCGCCTATAGTGAAACGGCACACTTCCAAACGAAAATGCAATTCTTCCCATACTACCTGCAGGCAGCAAGTCCGGAGTAATGGAATAGATGACACTGCAACTGTAAAAACGCTGTAGCGGTGCAAGAGCGCATGAGCCTATCTGAAACTGTTGTAGTTAATTTATTCGTCACCTTCAATCACAATTGTCGAACGATTACAGCTGATACTATTACAATTTGAAAGTCGGACATTCTTTCACGGACACCCTGTACTTCAAAACCAAAAAAGTTCGAGTCATTTTTGCAGATACTGCCATTTACCTAAACACCCCATCACTATATCCCATATAAATCCAACTACCCCATGTAAGGGAGTGCACGTTAAATATCCTTCAAAGTCCTAACGCTGCGTACGATGTCGCCCTTAATGGTTGCGTTGGGTGCCTAGTCAGGTGTTGGCTCGTCACTTGACTGTGGTTCTAAAATACGACGCCCGTCGCCAATAGCCCTCGTGTAGCTCTAGTGCGACGTTAATTCAAACATAACCTATATAAATCCAAACCATCCTCAAATTTAACCCTTTCCTCTCTTTTTCTAGTCCCGCCAGAGCGAGAAGTGATTCACAAAGAACGCGAATCCGGCGCCTACCGACTCTCCGCTTACTACTGGGCCAAAATGGCGGGTGAGCTGCCACTTATGGTAACCCTGCCCTCCGTCTTCCACTTCATATCCTATCCCCTGTTAGGGTTCACCCATGCTTACACCTTCTTAGGACTGTGGGGATTTCTGCTGCTGAGCACAGTCGTAGCGCAGGTTAGTGGTTTGATTGGTAGTTAGATACTTTGAGGGGGAATAAGCACGAATGAGCGCTGGTCTCCAAACCAAAGTGTCTCAGTGTTAATCCAATGAGAAAAAATTACTTTTTTAAACCACATTTCTTCTGCTGTATTTACAAAGGGATATAAGAAGAAAACTTTTTATTTCACAGAAATATATTGGTTGTTAAGGCCCTTCCCCCCGGGCCCTTCCAGACAACACATAAAATTAAGCAATCAAAATCATTAAAGAAAATTAAAAATAATATTTCAAATTACACCCAAACAAAAAGGGAAATATTTTGTGTAAAAAGGGATATTTTGCTTCTATTATCCCATTTTTTAAAATTGGTTAGGATATTTTGTGTAAAATTATTTATTGAACATTAAGACAAATAATTAAACCTATTTCAAAAGTGAGATTGTCGGGACCTGTGAGTCAGCTACATTTATCACATAAAAAAAACTTTGTAAAAATATACAATACAGCCCGAGAAATGTGAATTAGAAATTGCCTTTTCCTCCGTTGCATTAAGGGGGAATGGACGCGCTGGACCTCGGGTCTCCAAAGCAAAGTGCATCAGTGTTAAACCAATATAGAAAAAAATATTTTCTCTGATTTTTTAATGTGATAAATGTAGCTGACTTGCAGGTCTAACAATCTTACTTTTTTAAATTGGTTCGAATATTTTTTTTAACTTTCAATAATTTTATAAAAAGTATTCGAAGCAATTTTAAAAATTGGGATGTTAAAGACCTACAAGTTATCTACATTTATTGTTTAAAAAACGTATGTAAAAATATTCAATACAGTAGGAAAAAAGTGGCAGAGAAAAAAGTTTTTATTCCCATTGGATTGGATTAACACTTCGCTTTGGAGACCCGATGTCCCCCCAGTTGGCTCATTCCCCCTTAAGGTAAAACCAGCCTTAAACTATTAACTTTGTGTGTGTGTTTGTGGAAAGCCTAAAGTATAAAAGAAAACGCTGAGTTAAATGAAAAACTTAATTCGATTGAACGGTTTTATGTATGTCTATCATCATGGTATGTGTGTTAAAAATTTACTATACTAGCAGTATGGTCCCGCCTTACTGGGAACCCGTTAACTTCACATAGCTTCCTTTTAGAGGCATACTTACCTTGTGAAAATACACTCAAAATTAAAACAAAATTAAATTCCTGTTGGCGCATGCGAACTTAAAAAAGCAAACACTAATAGAGGATGAAGCAGCCTTCGTGCGAGTGCATATCTCAACCAAACTCAATCAATCAGACTAATAAAGTATGGCGTCAAGCCCCCGTTTCGGCCCGTCGGTCTGGGTCATGTATTTTCAAGCTGTTATGGTCCGCAATCCCACGTGGATGACGTTTTTTTTAAACTAATTATATTAATTAAAAATCGCAATCAAATATGAAAAAACTAAGCCTCAGGTGCACACATAGGTATTAAAAGGAATCTATATTAAAAAATTCGAATTTTTTAGAGCAGTTTAAGTAGGTCTTTTGTGATCCACAGACATGCACACAGACAGACCGACAGACAGACAGACTCTTTCTTTTATTATTATAGATTTAAACTTTTCAGTTCGTAAATAAATTTTTTATACTTTCATTCCCAAATCAATCCACAATAAACTCTGGGATTAGAAGAAATACGCAAATCACAAAAATCTATGAACTTTAATTAATAATCATGATAAATAATAACAAATACTAATGACACAAGATAATATCTGATGAGGATGAACTATAAAGATAAATGAAAATCATAAACAGTAACTGCATGTTAAATTATTACTAATTCCTTTATTGAAACACTGAATTCGGACAGATTTCCCTTAGTAAACTTTGCTGCCGTAAATATCTCCTAAAGGTAAAACGGGTTTTACAGATGTAGGGTTATGCAGAGAAAATAAACTTTAGGGTAAATGAGGTATTTAAAAGTATTATATAGATTAGATGATTTTCTTTTATGATAATGATAAATGATAATGGTTAAATGATAATGATGAATGATCAATAATAATTTTAAATCATTATTGATAATGATTAATGATAATGATCAATAATAATCATTAATGATCAATGATAATGATAAATGCTATTTATTAATATACGATGAGGATAAGTGATAAGAGTAAACGATAAGAGTGAATGCTAATAACAATTATGAACGCTTATGATTATGATAATCGCTAATTATAAAAATTTATAATAAAATCATTAATGAACGATCACGTTAAATAATAGTTATATAAGCCACTGATAAAATCTAAAGGTAAATGATAATGGCAAATCATAAGGGGAAATGATAAGGACAAATCGTTTTGATAAATGATAATGATAAATACTAATGATGAAGGATCATGATAAATATAAAGGCTACTTATAAATGATAAGTTTAAATGATAAATGTAAAGGCTACTGGTAAATTATAAGTATAAAATAAATAATTAATGTAAATGCTACTGATAAATTATAAGTATACACTCTTAAAACAAAAGAGTGAAATCCACTCCATTTGGAGAAGTGCATTTTCGACACTGGAAAGGATTGAATATTAACTCAGACTGAGTTAAAATCACTCGTTTGGAGTGATCCTGTCGGAGGCTTAACACACAAAGAATCAACTCCTTCCGGGTAAGTGCATTTTCCAGACTGGAGGAGTGAAATTAACTCAGACTGAGTTGAAATCGCTCGTTCATTTTAAGAGTGTACATACTAAACGATAAATCGTTGCAATATTTATAAAGATAAACAATTTTTATAACGATAAATAATCATTAACCCTTTCAGTCCCAGTGATGATATTTGGCATCATCACTTTCAATATTTTTTTCAAAATTTTTATGTCCCGTTATGACATCCAAACACACATCATTCGATTCTTCACACTTCTAACACACTAATCTCAATAGAAGTCAGAACTACTATTTTTTTATTTGGAAAATAGTCAACAAGCGTTTCTCCTGATTTTTGTTAAGTTCACTCCAGTTCCACATATTTAAAACACAATTTAAACTATTTCGGTTAAATTATTTCCTAATTTTTTTTAATAATATGGTCAGATACCTTAAAATATACAACTCGAAGTATCTTTAGGTAATATATATTTTTTTATTTTGCTGTTTTCCACAGTTAAAAAATTTTGGCATTGTTTCAAAAACCATATAAAAAATTTAAATGATTTTTTTTCTTATTGAATTCGTATATTTGACCTAAAATAAGCTTATTTTGTGAAAATCAGATGTTTCTGTACTGTAGTAAATTTTTGGGACTGAAAGGGTTAAACACAACTAAACCCTCTCTTCGTACTTTCAGAGCGTAGGCTTGTTCGTTGGTGCCGCATGTCGAGATCTGCCAATGTCCGTGACCATCTCTTCGCTGTTCTCTCTCTCGACCATGCTGTTCGGGGGGTACTACGATGCCGCCCCTCCCCCCTGGCTGGCCTGGATGCGACACCTCTCCATGGTACACTACACTTTCCACGCCATGCAGATTGTAGAGTTCGAAGGCGGCGGCCCCGTAACGTAAGTATTATTGCCATCGGCAGTATCTACTAGGATTTGTAAAAGGGACTTGGGACATTTTGTTGTGAAACTTTTTAGGATTGTAATTCTACTTCTAATTCTAGTTGGATTTATCTCACATGTCGGCCTCTTCACTTGTTGCAGTTAAAAATTAGGACTCTAATCTCATTCGTCTCGTGTAGCTCTAGTGCGATGATAATTCAAACCTAACCTTACCTAGCCTAATCTCATTCGTTTTCGTGTAGCTCTAGTTCGATGTTGAATGATTCAACCGAACCAAATCAATCAAGCCGGTTTGGTTTCACAATAAAACATCGTCAGGGTTGGTCAAATCGGTATAAAAGTTCAAACTAGACAGCATTGCAAAAATACTTTTTGGTTGCTAGTAAATTTTAAGACCTAAAATTATCTATTATTTGATTAGTTAGCTGTTATAATTATTTGCTTTTTTCACTTATTTTAAAAACTTCGAGTGCCGATCCCACTTTTTTTAGATATTACTTCCATCGAAAAGTTGAAAGTAATTTCTTAAAAACAAAAAAAGTATTTTGAAATGGGGAAACATAAATCTAAAGCCTCACAAGGGTTTTACTTGGATGTGTTAAAATACCATAACAATGCCCAAAATAAGTAACGTGGGGATTCACAAAAACAAATTGTGGTGCTGCCATCTACAATTCATTTGAAGAAGTTTTTCTGTACCCTTCAACCGGATCATTTTTCATCACTTCCATTTTCGTTACTTACAATTAAACGTAATAACTATTTAATTTTAAATGAATTAAAACATTCTTTAATTTTTTTAGATGCGCCACTGAAAATACTTTATACGCGGCATGTCGTCAAGCCAACGCAACTACCATTCCACCAAGTGACATCATCAACAGGGGCGGGGAGCCTCTACCACTGTGGGCCAACACGGTGATCCTCTTGCTTTTCCTACTGGTCTTCAGGCTAATGGGATACCTCTCGCTCAGGTGGTGCCGAAACCCAAAGTGAAGCTGACGAACACTTCAGAAGAAATCTCACAAAAACCTTTTTTTTTCCATCGCAGTGTAAAACCTTGGTGTAATGTTACCGTGATTTTTCGTGTTAACATTTTACCTATTTTTGAGTAAAGTTACTAACGCCAAATTCAGAGGAACGTTACACAAAATGCAGTGTAAACTTTCATCGATTCTAAGAGCATAAAGCATAACCGCTGACAACCTTTCACTTATACATATATAGAATGTTATTGTGCTATAAGGCAAAACATTGTGAAGTTCCACAGTAAATTTGAGACAGATTTTATACTATTTTTTTTTAATGACTGAAGTCTTTTTCGTAGGATTGACAACTACTTAAAGATGCCCTAACCTGCATCTAAAGTAGTTCAAGATTTTTTTTTTTAAAAAATGAATTTCAATTGAAACAAAATGTTTTTGATTATTACAATACCTATATTGTAAAGTTGGGCAACACACATGAAACTTTATTCTGTGAAAATGTTTTAAAATATATTTTTCAATCATTATAAAGTTCAAATTTATAGTTTAAAAAGTTTCAAATTTTTCATTTATTTTAAAAGAAATCTGTATGATAAAACCTAAAGATTAAGTCACGGAAAAATATTATATAAAGCAAAAATATCCATCAATATGTATGTCTATTACTTTTAGATTATTATAAGTGTTACATAAGTTACAAATGAATATATAGTGTCGATAAAGATAAAATAAGTATATATTATATTTTTCTTTTTTTTTTATGGAAAGTGGTTTGTTGCATTTTTTTTATAAATTACGTATTCTAGTCAGTTAATAATGCGTATCCGTTTTGTTTTTATTTGAGTGATTATAACGTTTTTATTTGAGTGAATTTAAATTGAATTTAATGATTTTTTTAAAAAAAAATAAACATAAAAAACGTGTGGACCAAAGAAAGTTACACTCATAATTGGAGAGCTCAGTGTAAGAACGTGTTACATGATAAAAAGTTGAAAAAAAAAGCTTTATTAAGTTTTTAGTTTGCACTTAGTTTTTTTTAAAAACGATACTTGCAAAAAGTAAAAATATACTTAATTTTAAGTTGTTTGAAAAAGGGGATACTTTTTATCTTTAGAGGATGGATTAACATGCTCATTAATGCCAAAAATCTCATTTTTTCTTCAAAAATATCACATAGCACGCTCCTATGCTGAGCTCTCTGTTTGATCTTTAAAGTTAAAAAAATTGGTTTGTTATTGGTATAAATAATTTTTTGTTTGAATAGAATTATGTGTTTTAAGAGGACTCCCTTGAAATTCCAAATCTTGAAAATCGTAAGGTTATTCCTATGGAAAACATTCGCAAGTCAATTACCGCCACAATTTTAATAAAAGGTGACTAGTTTCTTGTATCATTGTAAAGAACGAAAGGAACTAAAAGGCTAAAATTAATTTGTTTTGTGAAAATCACATATTTAGTATTTTTTAATAATTTTTTGAAGTTAGTAAAAAATGGAGTAAGCATTAAGTTCTAATTTTAAAAAAATATTGAAAATACTAAATACGTGATTTTCACAAAACAAATTAATTTTAGCCATTTAGTCCCTTTCGTTCTTTACAATGATACAAGAAACTAGTCATCTTCTATTAAAATTGTGGCGGTAAATGACTTGCGAATGTTTTCCCTAGGAATAACATTACGATTTTCAAGATGTGAAATTCCAAGGGAGTCCTCTTAATATGATTGTGTTAACTGTGAAGCATATAGTAATGTAAACATGCTTTTATTTAATGATGTATTTAATTAATTTCGAATACACATAGATATTTCTTAGACATTCCTAAGAATAGCCCTTTCGTAGAGTAAATAAATGTTACGCTACGCTACAATAACAGTTAGAGCAACTATATAAGGATTTTTTAAAATGTTTAATACGAATATTTTTCAAATAATTATTAGTATATACTGCTTGATGCACAATCTATTTAACCCTATAATGCATGAATTTTTATTTTCATCCCAAAAAAATATATATGTATCTTTAATACTCACACATTATGGGAAAAATACTAAAAAAAATTTAACTGCATTAGAATTTATATAATTTCAATTTTTAAAAAAATTTCCATATGACAAAAACCTACTGCAAAATTCCAATTTTAATAAAAATGACTAGAAAACTGCTAAAAATATTTCAAAATAACCCTTTTTAACTATGGTTAATTTTTCAAAACAATTTATTAGTATTTAGTACCTTTTATTATTATTCTTTGAATACTGCCAAAAACGTAATTTCACAAAAGTTAATAACCTCACTCTTTAATCTTGAATACACTTTTACTACTGTCATCTATGAGGATTATTCGTAACTAAAACTTATTGAAATGTAATAGATGAAAAAGAAACACAGATTTGTCTAGGATGAGCTCTAATTTAATAGAATAAAGGGGATTATGTTACTTGTTACCAAACGGTAACAGTATGCATTAGAGGGTTAAATATCAGAAATAAAATAATATGCATATTATGATGCGGTTCAAAACTATGTTTCGCACAGCACCTGGTTACTTTAAAACAGTTGTTTTAAAACCTAGTTTGCTTATTCAACTCATTCATGTGCTTAAAACATACTGAACAAAAATGTACAGCAGTATTAATTTTTTTTAAAAATGAGAATAGACGTTAGAGTTTTGTGATATCTAAATTTGAAACAGTAATTACAACTGAGAGAAATACAATTGTTCCTTCTCAGCAACCCTCAAAAGGCAGTGGACGTTATTGTACGAAGACAATGTACATAATTTTATAATGGATTTGGAATTGAATTTTGTATGTTTATGTAAAGCAATTTGGATTGAAAGTATACAAATATTTGCATGGAATTTTGTAAAAAATTCTTGATGAGAGAACGTAATTGTGATGTTTGTGTCAAATTATAAACTCGTACAAAATTTTGTAACGAGAGAGAATGTATAGTTATCTAAAAGGTTTTTTTGATAACTTGGTCTGGTGTGTTGCAAGTATAGTTTGTAAAGCAAAAGGAATATTCCTATTAAATTATTATTATTAACTTGTAAAAATTTCATATTAATATTTAAAAAAATTAAATAAATCATTTACTGATAATATCAAACTATCTCTACCCAAGAGTCCTTCAAAAATTTTGTATTTTAAATTAAAAAATTATATTTAAACTATTTGAATAAAAACGTATTTGATACTTGCTAGTTAGCTTTCTAGACTTAAATTATGTATGATATTTGAATATTCAGTGGGCTAGTAGTATTTAAGAAATGTTAGTTGCATATTGTAATAGGATACCCGCTCTATGAAATATCCAAATTTTTATAATTTCATACGGTCGTCTTTTGAAGTAATTAAAAAGTGTCTTGTTTAGTTGACATCATCTAATTAGAATAAAAGCCATTTTTATGAGTCATAATTATGAAAATAGTATTATTATGACGCCATAGACGTTTTTTCTGCGGAACTTAGTGAAATAATTTTTAGTCCAAGCATTACGTTTTATAACGGTTCTATGAACAAGCACACAAGCTGGAATATATATGTACCATACCATACCATATTACGTTTTATTTACGTATTTGTGGTACCAGGGTAACTAACACAAACTAAACTTTTCCTAAAATAGCAATGTGAAATAATGTTCAAATTATCCATTGCGCACAAAACTTTTTAAAAATACATAACAGCTTCTAAACATACTTACTGTATGTAGTAGTTTACATATTTTCTGTGATTTTCCTATAGTTTAGAAACTTTTTTTATATATATATATAGATATGAAATAGATTGTAAAATCTAAACTAACTCATCGAAGTTGCAACTGTAAGGCTAACTTATCACTGCCTAATGATTTTATGTACCTTACAGTAAAAGGCAATGTCTCCCGTTAAAATGTGTACAAATTGTCATGTCCTAGCTAAGCTTAAGTTCTTGTATATTTGTAAAAATAAAATCTTGTAAAGTAAAGATGATTAAAAATGTTACTGTAATAATTAAAAACTAGATTTTTTTTTGTATAAATTTAAGCAAATATTGTTTTATCTTAATAAAGCTTTGTATAATTATTTCTTTTATAGTTTTTGCACTTCTAATTGTATTTTATTTAATTATTATTTTTAAAATCTAATATCGCAAATGGAGTCATTCATAAATAATCTACAAAATATATATATTTTTTAAATAGATCAGCAGGCAATGAAGTTTTTTTTATATATAATTTAAATTCCTGACTAAACACTTTGTCATTTCTTTGTAATTAAATTCGTGCCTACAATATTTCATTTACATAATATATTATACCTAAATTGTTGGTTGTAAATTCATTCAAAGTTGATGTAATAAAACCAAAAAATAGACTAAAAGATAGAGACCACCAGGGCTAGAAAAATCTCAAAAATTTAAATGCCTTGTCGGGCATATCAGTCTGGGAAATACATGCCCGAATAAAAATTTTACATGCCCAAGCGCAGGCCGAGCGAAAGGGGGTGGGGGAAAAGAAAGCTGTACCCAGGCATGAGTTTGGCAAAAATAACAAAAGCTGAAACTAAAATGGGTAATTGGTCGCGTATTTTTTTTAAAAGCAGTATACTTAATATAAACTGATACATTATGTAAGTTGGAAAACCAATTTCTCTGACTTTTCCAGGTTTTCCCAGAGAATTTACAGAAAATTCCAGGTTGTATCAATGTCAATTAAAAAATATATCAAACTATTTTACCTTAAGACACCTTGCCAAAGTAATAAGAAATTCGAAAGTTGTAGAAAGTGGTGACAATTCCCGGCACCCAACAGAATATTATTGATGAATTTCTATTTGATGCCATAATGACAAGATTGTGAAGCAAGTAACTAATTTCGATTTAAGATTAAAATTATCAATTTTCAAGAGGCAACGAATGGATTTGTTGGGGACTTATAAACACGCAAAATGTTTATTTAAATTTATGGAAAGGTATTTTTAATGAAATGATTACATGCCCGACCGGGCATGTGAGGCGAAAAAATACATGCCCAATTGCAATTTTTACATGCCCCGGGCATGTCGGGCAATATAATTTTCGAGCCCTGGAGACCACATGAAATACACTAGAGTTAGCAACAACAAAAAATTCTGCTTTTTGTAAATATTTATTTACTATCATATAAAAAATTGTTCTAGTGTGTGTGTATATAATGTAATGTGTAATATCCAGGTAATAATAACAGAGCTCGACACGTTGATACGTGTAGTGATATAAGAGTATGTTAACGTACATGAGTGTTCAAAACCAGCTTAAGTGTATACTGTATATGTGTGTTAGAAATATCTTGCACATTTTTTAGTAACTGTAAGCTTTTTTAAAAAAGATAGTTGTCTCCTGCTTGACTGTATTATATAATAAAATTTCATACATTACAAATTGTAGATTTACTTATTATATTTATCACAAACATACAAAAAGTAAGCCTGTAAGTATCGAACTATGGAAAAATAGCAACATTCGTAAAGAAAAAAGTTCATTATGTAAGTTTTTTTATATTCCTTTGAAAAAATTAATTATAAACAAACACAAAACAATTTATCTACAAAAAGTTTATTTCACATAAATATTTTTTACGACATTATCTTCAGCTTTGAAAACATGTTTACTGAATTTGAATTTCATTGGATGAAAAAAGGTTTAACAAAACATATTCAGAAAAACTAGAGCTAGGTAATTACAAGTTTTATCTTTTTACACACAAAAAAGAAAGAATTATACAATAGTTTTACACATGCTGCATTTGTTAGGCGATGCAAATTTTCCCCTTCGAATTGTGATAGTGCAACTTTAAAATATTATAATAAGTAAAAATAGCAAACAAGTTTTAAGTACAAAATGATTTTAAAAAGCCAAAAGTAAAAATAAATTGTTAGTTATTATTTGGTGGTCCTAATTGTGATATTTGTAAGCAATAGTTTTCGTAACATTCTTGTAACATAGTTAGCATTTTGTTAACCTACAGAACAATTTATATAATTTCTATTTAGAAATGGAAGTGAATGAGCATTAACTTATATAAACATTTGCATTTATCACTTGTTGAGCAATGGATTTATAAGCATCAAGATCTCATGGGGTTTTAAAAGAATGGGTCACAAAAAGGGAAATTTGGTTAGTTAAAAAAAAAACCCTTTTGATAAATACAGCCGTTTTGAACAAATCAAGGAGGAATTGTATTTATGCATCGTTCATATGCAACTCATAGTGGCTTGACCAATTAACAGCTCCATTAAAGCAGATTTTTCATCCTAAATAATTGATACTATGATCCATTATCCAATAATATCATCCATATAAAAAAATATTACTTTTGAATATCCTACAATTGGGAAATTTTTTTGCTAACCCTCTTAAGAATAAGCAAATTGGCTGAAGTGAATTTACTGTATGAGAAATTGCAATTAATTAAAAAAAAATGTACTACTGTAACCAAATGTAATGAATATTGGCAGTATGAGATACTTAAAATTTTAATTTTTTTTAATATTAATATTTTCGTAGCAGACTCTTGCACCCTTTGAATATTTAAACTTGAATAAAAGTTTTTAATGTTTGTTGCTGGAAAACCTGATAGTCGATTTCAAATCGAAAATTTAAATACAACAACATAGACACAGTGAAACTACAATACAAATACAAGGAAAAATTAATCTGGCAAATAGGATGGTAAACATTAAAAAAAACTGTCCGACTCATATGAAGAGTGATATTTACATTTAGTTTGTCTTTTTAATCGCTGGAGGAGAATGTTTTTGGAGATGTTATGAAAGCCAACTCAGGTTGCGCTGTATTCTAGCTCGCTGTACTGTAGCTGTATCCTAATCTGAAAAAGAAAAAAGTATTGATTCAAAAGTAATAAAAGTGATTGAATTAAACTTTAAAATTATTATTCTTAGTTGAAATATTATATGAAAAAATATTCCTTACTTCAGCGTTATTTGCTTACAACACACAATATTATGTTTGTCTTTATGTTTGGGTTACTATACAGTAAACATTAACTTAGTTGAACTAAATAATTGAAGAGTACACAGGAAAAACCACTTGATTTCATAGAAGGCTTTCCTCAATAGGCCTCTTCGGGGATGATAGCGAGAAATCGCCTAAACTTGTGTAAAGAAACCAGTTACTCACTTTGTTTTTCTTTCAAGGCAACCCTGTTTCACGCCAGAGATCAGTCGACACGAGTTACATGGTTGTACCACGAATGAAGAACTGATATAAAAACTGGCTTCCTATTGCCAATGTCCACCAAGCAGACACAATTACAGGAAGACTCTAAAGAAATCAAGCGGTTCTTCCCTTGTACTCTTCAATTTAAGTTGGTTCTAAATTGTAAATATGTTTACGAAAAAAAAACTTATTATCTAAAACTTATTATTGAGAAGTAAGAGATTTCAAAAATAATGGTGGTTAATGATTATATTTTTTTGATGCATCACCGCCGAAAATAAGGTTATTGTATGGCTTTTACACTTTTAATATAAAATAATATTTATGTAGTAATTTATGAACATGTTTTAACAATCATAACCAATTAAAACTAAAAAAAAAAGGCTAGTCAATCAGTAGAAAATATTTGATAAGAAACACCATTTTTCTAGCTTTTATTTTGTTGCATATCCATTATTTTTGATGCCACATTTTGATATTAAACAAAGACTTTTAGAAACAGCAAATTTCAAACAAAGCACTTCTAAGGACCAATATAAATATCTTTAAAAAAAAATAATAAAACGCTTTGAAATCCTTGTGATTAAAACTTTGTTACAAGTAAACATTGAACTTGATTAAGTTCCAAATGTTCAACATTAGTAAATATTAAAAAAAAAAAATTGTATAATTTAAAATATTTTTATGACTAGGGAATGAATTTTAAAACTAAAACAATATTTGTGTTACATTCTTTTGTAAAATATATCAATATCACTGTGAATATTAACTGTTTTTTTTAATTAGTAAATGTTGTACAATAATAAGAAGTTACAAAGACTGCAGCAGTGGAATTTATTGACATAGTTTATCTTATTATATGCTTAATATATTCAACGGTTTATAACACTTCTTAATATTGTCAGAGTTGTAAAAAAAAAGCCTAATTTAATGATTTGCTATACACACAATATAACTAAAAAAATATTGCCTATGGAATATTAAACTAAATTTATTTAAAAATAAATTATAAAACATCATTATCACACTGCTATTAAAGAGGTAACTGTGTTAAATTTGAAGTTGCTAAAAGGTTACATTTTAAGAAATCCACAAGCAACACTGGTTTTTATTACACTAAAATTTAAAAAAAGAATGATTCATTTTAAGAATTCATAAATTTAACTCAGAAAAAAGGAAATACATTAAAAATATAAGATATTTTAGTGTGATTGCAGATTGAACAAACTTGTTACTGCCAGTTATTGGTATTTAATAACACAAATTATGACTTAGCTAAAGAAAATCCAGATATCAGTGATAATAGAGAAAAAAAAACATTTCAATAGGTCTTGAAAAAATATAAGTCAACATTTTGCAGGACTTTTACAGGGCAGGATTCCTGAAAAATTATTTTAACAGTGAATTAAAAATAATTATCTTCTGGCTTTTATTAATTCTAAACACAGGAGTCCTAAATGAACAGTGTTAGTACTAGTTAATAAAACCAACAGGACAGACACGTTAGATAAATGTTAGTTTATTGTTTAACCTACATATATATATACAAGAGAAGAAATTAAAAGATAGAAAGTAAGAAATGGAAATATAGAGAAGCATTCACAGGAAACAGGCAGGTGTTATCATTCCAAAGAATAATTACCACAGTAAGATCCTATAAAAATACAGCTTTAAAGAAACTAATTACATAACAAATACATTTAATTGATTTAGTAATTCATACAAACCTTATTAACACAAAAATGTTTGTCATGGAATAAGATAATTTAAATGCCAAAAAAAATCTTTAAATTAGTGTAAAATAATTCACCGAGCATGATTTGAAAGGAAAAACCACACATAACGTAAAAATCAATTATAAGGTAGACTAACCAGTGAATGAACGTTTAAGGCGCTGGCGTTTGCCAGTGAATGAACACCAGGACAACCAACCATATGTCAGATAGCTTCCTACTACATAAGAGGAAGTCAGTGTTGCCAATCCATCTAGTGGAATGATTTTCAATCCTTATTTTTTAATTATATTTACCAAATGTTCATTCACTGGGGCCTGTTCACTCACTGGGGCCTGTTCACTCACTGGTCAGTCTACCCTACACAAGGATTTTCGAAATGCAGTTTATTATTTATTTAGTATATAAAATAAATAAGCAATGATATTTTGCGTAATATAGTAAAATCATTACGACACTAGAATCATTCTTTGATCTTTATATTTAAAATTTAACACTGTTTGAATTTGATATTTTTTTAACTGTAAAAAAAAATTATTGTACGAAAAAAAAATTATTGTACGAAAAAATCTAAGTTCAATTTGGACAAGGGTTAACAAGGTTTAAACGTGCAAAATTTTCATAGATTACACAGTGCACCGAGAGACATATTGACTCCATTTACAAATGTTACAAAAAATACTTATCTATTCAACTGATTTTAAATGGTAAAAGATAATTATAGAAAATAATTGGTAATGGAAGAAAAATGGAGATTAATAGTTCTGTACCATTGTAAATAAAATAATTTGTTTATTACTTAGTTGTCTTAAAAAGGATCTTTTGGCAACCATTCAGGTAAACGACACTGTCTTTTCAAACAGATTATGCCCCTTCTTTGGTGTCTTCACAAAGAAGGGGCACTGAAATTCACGGTTCACAAAGAAGGGGCTTTGAAATTCACGGTTACTAGTTGCAAAATGCGACTAAATCCTACAATTTTGAGATTTCAAAACTACTTTAATCACAGTTATCGCAATTAGTTTTCTTAAACATCACCATCACCCTTTTAAAGCTTTTTACTTTTTACTAAAATCTTGCCGACAATAATCTTAAAAATCCTAAATATACGATTATTATCTAAAATGTAAAAATCCGCTGTACTGTGTTCTTTAAATCGCAAAATCTAGAAAATCCTGCGAACGTTAATTGTGCTTCCTAAAATATAGGAACTCTAAATCTCCTGAAATTGCAAAAACTCCAGTGATTTTTTATATTTCTCTACATTTTTTTTAGTTACTAGCACAAATTTCTTCAAAAATTTTCCATCTAATTTCTAACACTACTTCCTATTTACAATAAGTGTTTCATAAAAAATTATTTAAGCAAGATTGTGTTATAAAATAACAAAAATGTACATGGAGAAAAAAATTATCATGGATGTTTGCAAAAAACAGATGAAGAAACATGTTCTTTATAATAATTAATATGAAATTAAATATTTCTTATAATTATATATATTTTTTTAGATATTTCTGCAACCCAAAAATCTATTTTTTTTAAATGACATTGACACGTTATTATGGCTTTGCTTAATAAGTTATAAAAAACTGAAAATCTTAAAAGCAAAAAATGCTAAAATAATCTTAAAACCACACAACGGATGAACAAATAATAATGCTCTTACTGTGTGGCCTACCCAATACTACGAACAATCTATTAATGAATGAGTGCATACCTCTCCGTAAATCTTTAAAAGACACTCAAGATTTTGACCAAAATTTACCTTCCTTACTTCGGTTCTTTCTGAAAAACCACAAAAACACCATTTGTAACCCAACTTCATTTACAGGATGATACAAAGAAATCCTGCCTACATTACTTCCTTATTTCCTATTGAATTACTGCTTATTTCAGCAAAAATTTATGTTTTTCCTAGACAACATTCAACTGGTTAACAGCATTTTTGAATGATAAGCAAACCTTCAACTCTGACATATACTTTCTACAATTTACTTATTGGCCAATATTGTTAAAAAATTTGAGCTTGGAAACCTAAAACTGTCTCGTTTGTAAAAAGTCACACTGTTACAACATCTTAATTAAGCAACAAGCAAGTATATAAAGTTGTGTTTGGAACCAGAATGATTAACACACTGAATAAAAACAATTAAACAAAATCATAATGCATTTGTAATTTTAAACTGCATTAATTTAATAATTTGTTGAAAGAACCAATGCCCAAAAAAGGATTTAAAATTTGGGAATATGTGCATCTAGCTACTTTAGGTTACTAGTCTCAAAATAGCAAAGAATGTAAAACATTTTTTTAAAACTTCAATTTGCATTTTTAACAAGTTTTTAATTTTATAATTTGCTGACACAGTGTTTAACCTATTGCATATTAGTAATTTTTATAACATAAAACAAAATCATTGACACTTTATTACACAATACAGTGCCTCAAGAAGACTTAAGAAAAGATCGAGCCATCTTGACTTCAACTACGAAATTTATGATGTTACATTAATTTCTTGCAAAATGTTTTTATACCACCTGTTTAAAGTTTTCATCGAATAAAGTTCATTTTTTTTAAATATCTAAAAGTAACAGTTGTATTACACTTAGTTTGCATATTTATGAAAAAATTAATCTTTGATATTTACGTTTTAACTTCTGGGAAGACTGATATTATTAATAAAATTTTATGCAAATTACCCTTTGGTGTTAGGTTTCTTTTTAGATGGTTTCTCTGAAGACTGCATCACTTCTCTCATCTCATCCACTGAATCGCTGTCTTGTGCTTGGGCTTTTAAGGTTTTCTTAATGGTAGACACCTGAAAATGCATTATGTAAATATAATACCAGTTTTTGAAGTTTGTTATTATTCAGGGTTGCCACCACACTTTTTGGTAAAAAAAAATTCAAGGACTTTTCAAGGATATATTTCCATTTTCAAGGACTGCATATTCGAACATGCAGCAACTAAATGTAACAATAGCTTTTAAAATTCATTTATTGAACAAATAAAAGCTCTCTCACATTCAAATGAACTTAAATATGTGATATAAAATAACCTTTTAGTTATTAAGAAACCATCAAAATCGCATACTTTGCCTTCTGGAATTATACATAAACAATGAATCAAAAAGTGAAATAGGAACTGATTGACATTGAAAGTGGTAAAGTCAAAAAATTAAGGACTTTTCAAGGTTGATAATGTTTTTCCAGCACTTTTAAGCACTTGAAAATCAAAGATTTTTTTCAAGCACTTTTAAAGGTTTTCAAGGACTGTGGCAACCCTGATTATCAGTTTTGCTATTTTTCTAAACACTATACTTAGGGAACAAAATAAAAGGATAGGGCATTTGATATTGCACTGCACGTCAAAAATGGCTTAACTCGCAAACTGATTTTTCGAGTAAAAATATTAATAATTTTGTAATATATATTGCTACATTTTTTGAAGAGATTCATCATACATAAGTTTGGTGACAATAATCAGACCTTTAGAAAGAAGAAGTATGAAACTTTAAATAACTTGTATGAAAAACTATTATTTTGATGTTTAATAATCACTGATATTTCGTGCGTAACATGTTATAAAATTTTGCAATTTTTTTATTAGTTCACATCATTGTTTGTTTTTAACTAATTTAACAGATATTATATTTTCTTTATTTAAAAGAGCTAAAAAAATTTAAATCAGCATATTTCACTAAGAAACTATATTGATAACTAAAAAGGTAAAGTAACATTACATTTAAAACCAAATTCAATATATTTATACTAAAAAATACACTTCAACCTAACAAAGCATTAAATGTACTTATCATGAAGACATTTAGGAAATTATTGTAAAGAAAAAAAAAACAAATAATTTTCTTTTATGTTGCCTTTCTTTCCCCAACATATTTTTCTAACTTATACAATTGAATGTTTAAAGTATCAGCAATTTACTCATTTTCGATTTGGGACTTGAGTTTTAGATGGTTATCTTTCATAGCATTGGCTTTGACTATTTGGTTTTCAATATTATTTAAAACAGTTTCACAGCCATCTGACCTATAACAATTTTTTCATAGTATTAATTAATATTGCATAAAAAAAGAAAATGGAATAAATTTGAAATAATTTGCATGATTACACAATTATGGAGAATAATTCGATACACTAACATGTCAAAAGTAATCAACCAATAACAAGAAATTAATGTATCATCAAACTTATATTAAGTAATGTATTTACAAAAACAGCATTTTAAAATGAAACAGCTAGAAATAAATTATCATTTATAATTGAATACTTATAAGTATGTAAAACCATAACTGATAGGAAAAGGGGGATTTTACAGTTATTGGAAAGCCAATTTCAGAAGTATATAAAAAAGATAAATTTCATGAAGAATTTCAATAAAAAAAGCATTAAAGAATAATAAATGAAGTACTATAAAAATTTGATTTCAGGAGTCGTCAATTAAAATAATATCTTGCACAATCGAAAAAAGATCACAGTATAACCTCTTGGACATGTTGAACGTTCAAAGACGATAATGAAATTATTGGCAAAATTAATTTCAAAAATAGAACTGTGTCAAGTAAATTAGCAATCCTTAATATTTTCCTTCAAATAACTTTTCAGGAGTTTACCAACGAGGCATAGACATGCAAGGTAAATAATCAAACCATAATAATCTTACAATTTTCTCACTGCAATGTACACAATGCAAAACTTCCCAAAATAATTTTAAAAACAAACTAAAGAGGGTTTCCACTCTTATTTCAAAATAAAAATCAAGGAGTTTTTAAGGACTTTTCAAGGACACCCAAATTTTTTTCAAGGACCCTTAATCATAATGTGTCGATTACTATACCTATTAAATCGACCAAACATAAAATATAAGTGTTTACATATGAAGAGAACATGGGAAGAAGCGATTGATTTATTAGGCGGGTGCTTCGCAGATGTATGCTTGGCGGCATAAAACCAGTTTCTCTCTTTCTTCTTTGTTGGTGATCGCCAATCGCCCGAATCTTGTAAGCTAGGAACCACAGAGATAGTAGTTAAATTACTACAGTGGCTTATCACGTGACCTACAACACCGACTTCATTGGGGCTCTTCTGGGATCTCCTTGCGCGTCCCGTCATTAGCATTGGAGGTCACGTGAGAAAATCAGGGACTTTTTCCACGATTGTTAGTCAAAATCAAAGAGTACTAAGGGATACTTTTTTTAAATCAAAAATCAAGGACTTTTTAACAATTTTTAGTAAAAATCAAGGAGTATTAAAGGGTCCTTGAAATTGAAAATAAAAATTAAGGACTTCTTAAAGACTTTCAAAGACCCGTGGGAACCCTGTAAAGGAATAAAACATATCAAATACCAGTCTTGCAGAACTTGTATAATTGTGTCCACATCTGCTGGTTTAATGTCCCGGCCAACGGTATATTCCACTTCTAAACGACTGTTCTTTTGGTCGAGTTTGCCACGAACGATATCTGCATAGATCACATCGATTATGGTGTCTTCCAACTCTCGAAGGTTCTGCAGGTCTAATTCTTTTAGGAGTTTTGAATAAGGAATGCGCTGCAAATGTGTCAATAGTAGTAATTATGCAGTTTTTGATAAAGTATTTCTATACTTTAAAAAAGTAATAGTATAGTAATAAAAGTAATAGTAGATATACAACAAATAATAGTATCAACTACAACAAGTAATAGTATAGAATACAAATAGTAATAGTATTGAATACAATTAGGATTTTGTTTTTGGTTGTGAGTAGCATTTTAAATTAGTTTTGTTTTTCGGGATTTGGCAAATGGGTTTGATAATTTTTGCACTGTTTATAGTTGTGCTTTTGATGCTATTGTCTTTTTCACTTGAAGTTTTTTTTTAGTATTTTAGCATCAATGACAGAACTTTTTTAAGTTCTAAAGATGCTGCATACTCTCAGATCTTAAGCTTTCAGTTAAGCTTTTGCTTTTGGTAGTCAGGTACAGTTTTCATTAGTTTTTCCTTTTCAGGTATTGCAAACTGATTTCATAATTTTGTTGTTGTTTACAGTCTTGCTATTTGGGCTGATTGTTTTTTCGTTTGAGATGTTACAGTGTCAATTACGGAACTGTTAAGCTCCAAAAAAGGCTGAATACTTTTAAAAATTTAAAAAATACAATAGTAAGCTTAATCATGTTATCTTGTCTATGACTTAATAAAAAAGGCACCAGTATGAGATACATAGGAAAAATACCTTTTCTTTAGTTGCTAGTGATACAATCGTTAGATGCCGCAGTTTGTTGATCATTGCTGGCGTTAACTCAGGGTACTGGGATTTGTTTTCTATAAAATGAAAGAAATATATAAAATATATATTAAGTCGGTTAAAAATAATATGTATTTAGGTCACTGGGTAGGACAGGCATAAAAATAAAGCTGGAAAATAAAAAAAAACATTTTCATCATTTGTCAAATATTAACCACAAAGATATTTATTTTACAACCTTAAAAATAGTAATAAAATCATTAAAAAAATAAGAATTAAGTCATTTGAAAAGCTGGAATTGTATCCTTACCCAAATAATTGCTATATGTTCCAAATGCAAACAGGTGCAATAACTGATAATAATTAGCATGTTGTGTAGTATTCAGCTGAAAAAGTTTAATAAAATTAATCGTTTCTGATGTAATATGGCACTTAGTTCTTAACTAAATACATATTTTAGGTAGCTTATTATCCGGAACAACCTTAAAATAACAATTAGGGATGTACCGAATACCAAATTTGGCCGAATACCGAATAACAAATATTCAGCCAAAGTCTTAGCCGAATATTCGGCCTACCTAAACCGATTTTAATTTTTTTGTGGGATTTAAGTAAGTTGTATTTATTATTCATCTATTTCAAATCAACATTGTGTGTATAAGTACACCATCACACAGTAATTTTAATTCAATATAACTATCAAATTTTTAATTAAAGCAACACACAACAAAATAGTACTTGTTTGCTGTTAATACAAGCCATTTAAAAAGTGTAACTTGAATAAAATCGCAACATGAAAACAAGTATAAAAACAGAAGTAGGTGGATCCGGTGTACAATGAAAATAAGAAAAAAAAAACGGGGCTCACAATATTATTAAACCGTTACAAAATTATTATTTTTAACTTTTAGTGAAAAAAATTCAATTGTGATACAGTTATTATTGTTTATTCAATACAACTTAGGTAGAGCTTGATTTAACATTATAAATAACAAAAACTAAAGTATTTGAGTCAATAATAAAAGAAAACAAGTCCTGTTTGGGAATTTTTAAATGTTGTAGATTTTTTAAGAAGATAATAACATGAAGAAATTTGAAAAAATATAAAGTAGTTTCACTATTCGGGCGAATAGTAAAGCTATTCGACCAAACCGAATATTCGGCTAAAGTGTCCGAATACTGAATAGTAACCGAATATTCGGAGCATCCCTATTAACAATCTTACTCACTTCCTGAATATTAGGCATGTCAAGCAACTCCCCAAACACATATATTCCAGGAGCAACGAGGACCTGCTTTATAAGCTCGACTGCCGCAGCACCTTTTGCAGATTTGGATAGCAGCAGATACTGCTCAAGCAGGGCTTGCTGATTGGCAGTAGGGAGGTTCTTCTCGGTCATCTTATGCTTTTGATTGGAGTTATTGAGGCTAAAGGGAAGAAAACCGTCTTGTTAATGTTGATTGTTATGTGTTTTACTATAACTAGGAGATGAGCATTGTGTTTTCATTTCACTATCAGACATGTGATTGGTCAAAGAAAAAATTGGCTGAAAAAAAAAAGCTGAATTTCGCTCATTATACTATATATGAAGAATAGGTAACTAAAGTAATGAGCAAGGTTTGGAGCACCCTAGTAATTAAAAATCATGGAGTTAGGGCATGGCCAGCTTCAATAACAAGTCCAGAAAAGAATTCCCAAACATGAGCGTAGACGAAATTTTTGACTTCACTGTTCCGAGTATCGAAGATCAAGAAACTAGTTTGGACGCATTCAGAACCCTAAAAATGTGGTCAGCTGTGAGTGAGTGGTTCCCAACAGGTTTCAAGACGGTTATCTTCATTTTTGGAACAAAGTCACTCAAAACTATGACGTCAAAATTTGACGTCACTGTTCCGAGTATCGAAGATCAAGAAACTAGTTCGGACGCATTTGGAACCCTAAAAATGTCATCAGCTGTGAATGAGTGGTTCCGAACAGGTTTCAAGACGGTTATCCCTATTTTTGGAACAAAGTCACTCAAAACTATGACGTCAAAATTTGACGTCACTGTTTTGAGTATCGAAGATCAAGAAACTAGTTCGGACGCATTTGGAACCCTAAAAATGTGATCAGATGTGAATGAGTGGTTCCAAACAGGTTTCAAGACGGTTATCTTCATTTTTGGAACAAAGTCACTCAAAACTATGATGTCAAAATTTCCGTCCCCGAGCGTGTTTGGGAGAGCTCCTTTGGCCTTAGTAGTCAAGTAGGCCGTGGCTAGAGGCAGGTTGAAATATAGTCGCACTAGAGGACAATTGGTGACATGGATTAGGCACCAGTAACAGTCAAGTAAAAAGCCGACACAACACAACTTTTTTTAAGGGAGACATCCAACACAGGGTTAGGCATATTCGAACCCGAGCTGCTGGGCTCGGGTTTGAATCCCGGTAAAAGCATGGATGTTTGTGCTGGTCAATAAATGTTGTTATTTGTCTATTTGTTTGTGTCGTCCTTCTTAATATGTCTCTTGTGACTGTCTCTTCTGGCGAGCTGGGTAATGGGCTATAAAGCCTACACTCTCCCTTCTAGAGGGCGCAATCACTGTCAATTGTCATTTGTCAGGGTTAGGAGAAAATGTGCAATCCCTCTACATCAAATATTATTCATGAGACTTTTTGGCTGAACCGACCAATTTTAGGTCAACAGCACTGTATAATGACGGGATCCGAATCTGGGACTGTGTTGCATGCAAAGGCAAGCATCCTATTGACAGGGCTCCCCAGAAAACCTGTTAAATGTGAATAACAAAATGCAAGCAAACTTAGTGTTGCCAATTACGGATAAGTACTTTCAGCTTAATTTAGGAGCCACAGAAGGTAAGTATATGATGGTATAAATGCATCTTGATTATTAGGAAAGATGACAGTGACATATGATGAAAACCCATTGAGCAATTGGCATGTTTCACATGACATAAAATCATTAATGCTTTCATTACTGAATTTCAGTTGTGGTTTTACTGATTGATGGTATAACAACGTGGATAACTTATTGAGATCTTATTTTAATACTATGTAAATGCTGGCACTCAACTCAAGAAGTGAAACAAGATATCTTTATTTAAAATTTTAGTTAAATTGAAATGATTGTCTAAAAAACACCATCATGAATGATTCAATGACAAAGAAAAAAACAAGACAACTTCATTTGAATATTAAATTAATAATTATTTTAATATTATTTCATCATTATCTTAATTATTTTATTATTATTTTTTACCAAAAAAAAATAATAAAATAATAGTTTTCAACTCACTAATAACAAAAACTTCTCATAAACAATTTGCAATAAAACAAAAACATTTTTTTTTAATATGAAAAACTCTTACTGAGACAATCAGAGTTGCTAATTTGGAAGAAAACTTACAATAAACTAATTTTAATAGAAAAATTTAATTTTACAATTTTAGAATCTTAACTACCATAGAATACTTATACATAATTCCAGTGACAAAGTATAGTACGGATACACATTTTCAACACAAAAGAGACAATACTTTTGAGAGAAAGAATGCATTTTTAAAATTTAAGAAATTTATAGCATGAATGTTCGGTCATTGCATAAGCTATTTCATACTAAAAGACCTTATAAAAACTGATTTTAGCATGCTGTAATTTTCTTAAAAACATCATAATAATTAAGTTTTAAAATGAGATGATATAACAAGTAGTCACTTTACCTTTTAATTAGTATAATAAATATTGAAAGTTGAAAGGAACTTAGAATTCGCAAATGCAAAACTTTTGTTTACAAAAATTTCCAATGGCCGGACGAAAACAGCAATGCCATTCAAAATCGTGTAACTTTCTTTATCACTATTTTATGAAATCATTCAATAAAACAAAAATGCACCAAATTATCATGACTTAAAATATTTTAAAATTAAAAATGTGAAAAATAATACTATCAAATAGTATTATTTCTATTTAAAAGTCATAACTGGCCGAAAAAAAAGGTGAATGCTCCTTCGCAGTTCGCATCTTAGAAAAGCCAATGACGTCAGAAAGACATAGGCGAATTGCAAAAATCGTGGCGCCATCTATCTCATCGACACTTAAGCAGAGACCGATTTGAAAATGTTCGATTTAAATGAAATATATATCCCTTTATTTACACCTACTCTCTAGTATTGGTTAATTTAAGAAAAATTTAACTGTGCAAATAATTTTTAAGTAAAATATTTCTAAACTAAGTATTATATAAAATACTGCGCTCAAAGTCAAATGGATGATTGTACGAACTACAATTGAAACGAAGTGAACATTTTGCTAATAATAGTCTTTGTATAGTTCTTTATAAAAAGCGTAATCTTTAGTTTAAACGAGTTTAATGAGAAATTCAAATTTTTCTTTAAAAAAAAACTTTCACATAAAACATGATTTCACAAGTTTTATAGAGACAACTTCACAAATTTTGTTTCCAGCATATTAATAGAACTCTTTTATAGGCACTGAACTAGAATTATAGGGTTTTATAAGTAATTTCATTTTTTATAGCTGGGTTTTCAAAGCAACAATTTTTTTCTGAAAAATGCATTTTTAAACGAAAATCCCTAGTATTGTGTCTCGATGAACAATAATTTTCCCCTTCTCAATATATCCCTTATATTTTAAATAATGGACATTTTACCCTATTTCCTGAAACTGTTAAACACACGGAAAGAAACAAAATGCAGGATATACAGATACAGGTGTACTGTGTGTGCAGAAGACCCTATGAAAAAGGTGAGGAAACAAATTTGAATATGCGAATGGCGCAGTGCAGAACTTGTAAAGAATGGTACCACAAAAAATGCGCAAAGATCACAGAAGTTGCTTTTAGTAATGAGAACTACATTTACAATTGTATGAACTGTCGTTAATTCTAAGCTTTTTTATGTCTAATTACATGACACATACTCCATTTTATATAATTAATCATGAATATACATAAATAGTAACATTTTATATTTTTTTCACCAACTTCAAGCTTGATATATAAAGATTGAAAACTTAAATTTTAGCCTCATTGAATTTTTTTTTAGATTATTAAGTTTCATTTTAATTGTTACAAGGCCATCAATTTAATGTTATTCCTTCTTTTTTTAAAGAAATTTTCTTTGTATCTTCATATTATGCATATAATTATTTTATATTATTATTGTACTAACGAATCTACTGAAATACATGTATTTTTCATGATCAGTTAATATTTTTTCATAAAGATCATGAAAATATTTTCGTTGCAAAAAAATATAAAATTTGTTTTAAATTAAAGTTTTGTGTCCCTTTTAGCTTCCACACTACGTTTATAACGTAAAAAGTGGAAGGTATTATAATCGTTCAGTCTGTCCGTCCGTCTGTCCGTCACCCACTTTCACAGAGCGATCCGTAAGTCACACAAACAAGCAGGGGCGGACTGGCTAAGATTGGCCCACTCGGCGCAGTAATGACTTTGGCCCACCATACCATAATACAGGATATCGATGTATATGTTTATTAATTAATCAACTGTTTTGGTTAAAAGTAAGAAATTCAATATGAAATTTAAAATAGAAGTTATGTTATCTTTAATTATCCTTATAACATCTATATACGTTTGTTTTACAAATATCCAATAAAAAGCCTAGATAATCTTAGACCTAGCCTAGATAATCCATAGCTTTTTCATAGTCGTTCTTAAAATCTCTTTCAACATACAAAAGCATTAAGTCCTCAAGGCGATCTTGTCCCATATTTGAGAGCAAACGATTTTTTAGGAGCTTCAAAACTGAAAATTAGCGTTCACATGAAACTTGTGTGCATGAAAAAGTCAACATATATTTGTACGCCCTGTGCAATGAAGGGTACGTCGTCGGTTCATAAAGATTGAGTTCATGGAAAAGTTTGAAGGCACAAACTAAGCATCTTTTGAATTGTTTGCATTTAAAACTTTGACTTTCCATTAGTAGATTTATTTGTATAATAAAATTTGTTGGCCCCTTTCATATAATATATATAGCTAAGAGGCAATGTGGATCAATGGCCCCAATTAGGACCACATATTGGGCTCAATTTGAAAATAAAAATCAGGCCCTTTTTATATATAATGTATTTAAGAGGCCTCAGAGGAAAAGTGGGTCCCTGCGCCCAATATGAAAAATAAATGTCGGCCCCTTTTATATATAATAATTATATATAGGGCCCCCAATGGCCAAGTGACCTCTGATGGGCACAATTTGAGCAAAATTTATAGGCCCTTTTATATATATACATGTATAGAAAGCCTCAGAGGCAATGTGGGACCAATATAGGCCCAAATAACAACCACATTGGGCTCAATTTAAACAAAAATTTTAGGCCCCTTTCATATGTAATATTTTTAGGGTGTTTCAGAGGCAAAGTTGGCCCTTGGCTCGATTGAAAAAAATGTGGGCCCCTTTTATGCTCAATAGTGGCCCATGCCTTTTAGACATAATTTAAATTTAATTCAAAAATATTAAGTTGTTTGCACTTATTTTGAATGTTTTAATACACACTTAAGTATTCGTAGATTTTTTCCCACTTAAACGAATATTATCATATTGTTTTTGGCCCACTTGACAGTTTGGCCTACTCGGCGATCGCCGACTAGCCGCCCGAGCCAGTCCGCCCCTGCAAACAAGTGGAATACATCATTTTGAAGCAAAAAATCAGTTTAGGCTACATTCCAAATTTCATCAAAAAATTTAAACTAGAAGTTTATTTAAAATTTAAATAACTAAAAATTTAATCTACATTGAAATAACATGAAATTCCATTTTTATTCAACATTCTCACTGTTGCTATAACAACAAACGAGCAAGAAACTTTATTTAAAATAAAAATAAAATACTTGAAAAAATATTTATTTTTATAATTGCGTGAAAAAAAGCCGACTTTTACATTATAATTTCAATATCAGACGCGTGCACAAAGCTAGACTTTTTGAAACAGTGAAAAAAAGTACTTTTTTTCACCCAAAAGCAGTGAAAAAAAGACTTTGTCGCACTCTTTTTATAAGATGCCAACATTTCAAGTAAAATTTCGATTTGATAATGCTCATAAAATCCAAAGATTTATCGATCTGATGTATTTAAAAATATTATGCGCGTGAATTATTTTTTAATCAATGAATTTTTTTTCTCGCGATGGGAATATTTCGTAAGCCACGCCCTTCGAACTGCGAGTCCATTGGTTGCTTTCTTTGACAAAATGTTGAAACACGCTTATTGGTTTTTTATAGCGTCACGCGCTCCGAACTGCGAGATCATTGGTTGTTTTCCTTGACATCTCTTAGTCTATTTTAGTCTAATTAGCACGTGAATTATTTTTGAACCAATGAGATTTGATTTTTTTCACGCAATTATAAAAAATAGTGTATGAAACACGTGCGAAAAGTAAACTTTTTAAAACACGTGTCTTTATTTCACTCGCTCGTACCTCGCTCGTGAAATAAAATCCACTTGTTTTAAAAAGCATTACTTTTCGCACTAGTTGCATAAATATCTATTTTTGTTTAATAATTCAATTTGGATTGTTGTAATAGCACAATAAAGTTATTTTGAAGGCTCATCATATATAAATGAAGAAAGATGCATAAAAAATACTAAATTTGCATAAAAAATATGAAAAGTTTCGCTTTTATTTAAAATGCAACATTTACTAATTTATTTTTCGAAATGTAAACTTGAGGCTTCAAAAAGATATTTATTTAAAAAATGCATCATTATTTTTCGAACTTAAAAAAAAGCAAGCGATAAAGATTAATTATCAAATTTTCAAAAGAAGATTAAAGACAATTATTAATTTTGGCTTATAAAAGTTTGAATTAGAACTAGCTAAAAGCCCTGTTTGGCGAATTTCTTTCTGAGGTGCTGTTAGTGTGTTTCCTGTTGAGCGTAAATATTGTGTGGAAGGGGTGTAAGTGACAGATTCTGTTACAAACCAACTTGCTTTGCTTGAAAATTATCTGGCTTTTCAATTATTTAATAATTTATTTAGCTGTAGAAAATAAAATGTATTACACTATGCGGGCACAATGCTACTCAAATTTAATTAATCTTTTATAACTTCATTTTTTAGTACAATTTCCATTTTCTTACTTTTAAAAATGAAATTAAATAACTAAAATAAATTATTTTTTGCATATGCAAACTGTTTTATTCATTTTATTCCAAATAAATGGAAGAATTAAACAAAATATCGATTTCAAAGAGAAATTTGTAAAATGCTTCAAATTACTTTTAATGTACTTTTAAGTAAACTCCTTCATTACATTATATTTTGATATATATATTTTCTAAATATGTAATACAATAATTATTGATTGAAAACAAATTAAAGTATTTCATATAATACTTAGTTTAGACATATTTTACTTTAAAAATATTTGCACAGTTAAATTTTTCTTAAATTAACCAATACTGGAGAGTAGGTAGTAGGTGTAAGTAAAGGGATATATACAGTGCCGGATTTAAAGACCCAGGGCCCCTAGGCACTTGACATTTGGGGCCCCCAACCACCTCAAAGTTGGAAATTTACCAAGTTAAATGCACTTGTACAGAAAATACAATTTTTAATCGACTTATATAATGAACATCATAATAATACAGTATATTATTACTATAGAAGAGACTGGGATTAGTTTTCTCGGGGTAAGTTTTCCACCAGGCTTTATACAAGAAAAGAGCCTTTTAGGAGGCGTCAAATGGCTACTTGGTTTATGAAGCAACTCGTTTTATGTCACCCCACAATAATTTTTACTCAGTTAGTGTTGTAAACTTTTCGTTATACTGCTGGGGTTTTTTTTAAAAAAAATTTCAACGTTGCGTGAATTTTCATGCTTACTATCAAACCAAAATTAAACGTAATTTTATTAAACTTACAGTTTTATTGTTGCGCATTATAAAAGGTGACCCTTCTCTCTACTTAAACTATACATCCGTTTCCAAAATAATTTAAAATTCTACTCGTCAAGGTTTTATTAAAGTCAAAATATGACGGCGGGACATGTTTTTCAAAATTTCACAGCAAGTTTTCCAACAATGGCTTTTAATAAAAAAAGCTTCAACCTTTGTAAATTAAGCTACATATTCCCAAAACCAAATTATTTTTCATCATATGAACAGGTAATGAAAAAAAATGCTCCAGATTCAAAGTTGTCTGCATAGTACTGAAAAAGGAAGCTGAATGAACTCGTACTAGAGGACGTTTGATGTAATTTTAAAGAGATGATATTAAATTGAGATGTAATTTTAAAGAGATTCCAGATGATAATGACCTTTAATGAAATTGGTATAGCCAATTATAAGAAACTAGCTTCTTTTTTTGTTTAAATAAGTTATTCCGGGTATACCCTTTTGAGCTATTTTAGTCTACAAAAAATCTGCGTAAAAAATTACAACCATCTTTTTCAAAAGTATTAAATGTTTTTAAAACAATAGTTGGAATATTTACCCCAATCACTTTTTGGCAGTCTGAGAAAACTTACCCCGCATACGGGGCGAGCATCAACTAACAGTTTTTTGCATATGGTAGTCCAGGATGTTTTTTAAGGATATTAGCAGACACTTTTTTTAAATTAAAATTATTTTTGATTAAATTACTTCAATTAAAATTAATTTTTAATTTAATTTTCTATTGTAAATGCAGTTTTTTACAAGATTAAGAGAATAGTCTAAAGATAAATTTAAAATGTATTTATTTTTTGAAAATTAATTAAATAAGTAAATTTAATTGCACAAAAAACAATTTTTAAGGAATAATAAATAATTTAGCAGTGTAAATGTTACGACCAAAACCCGAATTCGGCCACTTTGCGAATTGGCTAAGGAAGCTGTAAATTGGCTGGTCAATATTCAATTTTTCCTTGATTTCAGAAATAGGCCGGACAGTTCGCGCAGTTTCATGAGAGGATCAGCTAAAGTTGAACGAAAAAATTATTGGCACGTTATATTGGCTCCGTATAGCCGATAAAAATTACTAGCTGCAATTGGATGCGCGGCCATTTGAGACAAAATAAAATATGACATTTTTTAAATTTTAACTTAAAATCTTGTCTATTTTATATTTTTAAAGCATAATATTCACACTTTTAAATTAAAGAAGAAATTAAAAGGGGCAATATTTAGAAAATTAACATTTAATAAAATAAAACATTCAGACTTTCTTTAAATAAGCAAATTGTATTTTGGCCGACATCGTGGATACTTCGCGAAATTGCTGGAAAGTATAGAATATTCACTGACTATTTCAATTACAAACTAACAATAAAATTTATAGAACATATTTAAAAGTTTAAGCTGAACAAAAAAAAACAATTAAATTATTTAATATTTCAAACTTAAAAGAAACTAATTCATGTGCTTAATTAAACTTTCAAAATCGTACAAGCGAATCTCCAAAGTGAAATATTTAGAAATTGCATGCATTTTATATATAAAAAAAGTATTGGGCGTGTTTGAACACTTTGTCGAGGAAAACAAAGCAACCAATAAAATCGCAGTTCGAAGCGCGTGACGCCATAAGAAATATTCCCTTTAATTATTATAAAACGTGCTTTAAATATAAAACAGCCATTAAAGAGTAATGAAAGCAGAATTGAACAGCCATTATTAGATGTATGCTAAGCATTTAGATAAAAACAATAGAAAGATAGAAAAAAATAGCGCCCAAGTCCCAAGTTCATAACAAACATACGCATATCTTCAGATACTTTAGGCTTTAGGGTAGAAATTAAACTAACCAAAATTTTACTAAAAAGAAAAGCGTCTGTCTGGTTATCAGTTGGCATAAAATCTTATTCGCGCAAAAATTACTCGGTTTAAAAATAAATCCTAGGGAGGGGGGGGGGGGGGGGCAGTTTCTTTTATTCGACCTTACTGGTTTATGAGTGCACAATATCAGAGTTAGGCGAATTGCGATTTTCGTTTTTCTTTTTTTTACTTTTTATTTTTTAAGGGCCCCCTTTCTGACTGGGGCCCTAGGCCCGGGCCTTGTAGGCCTAGGCAGTAATCCGGCACTGGATATATATTTCATTTAAATCGAAAATTTTCAAATCGGTCTCTGTTTAAGTATCGATGAGATAGATGGCGCCACAATTTTTGAAATTCGCCTATGTCTTTCTGACGTCATTGGCTTTTCTAAGATGCGAAGGAGCATTCACCGAAAAAAAATGCAAATCATCACGTTCCCTTAATTACCACATATTCCTGCAGTGACGTCACAGTAAACATCCAATCAGCGGTTTTGTTTACTTTTCTTGACAGCTGAGCCGCGCCAAAAGTTTCAGAGTGTATTTGTATATGGCCGTGTATAGAGGTACGTACCACGTACCTTTTTAAAAGGTACGCAAGTCGATAATGTGACCCAAACATCCGCACGTCCATCGAGTTGAGTTGTACTAAAATTAGTTTTAATTTTATATTTAATTAAATTAGTTCGGTAGGCTACAAATAAATATTTTCCTACTTTTAAAAAATATTTATCTGAAATTTTAATCCCAACCACCGAAAAAGTTACAATATGTATAATAGAACTTGGTTTGAGGTAGAGAAAAATGGAGAACATTAACATTTCAGCAAGTTGTAAAAGGATTGAATTTATACTTTTCGTTCGTTTTTGTTGTAACATCTTAGTGGAATTGTGTATCCTTCGTTAATGATTTAATTAAGATGTAGCTTTAAATCTAGTACAAGTATCTTGTTTCGAGAGTATCAAAATGAATAGCTTCTGCTGCTAAAATTACTCGGAATCTCCGATTTTCTTCTAGTAAAGTCACTCACTGTGGGTTATCATAATGACACGATGCGATAAAATGAGTGAATACCAGCATGAGCTGTAAAATTCTTTAACAAACAAATCTTTTTTGGTTAACAAATAACCCGACTACCAGGGCTATGTGGTATTTTTTTCCCGTGTGTGATGCAAGTCTCAAATAGCTTAGCTCACTTTATAAAAACTAAGCATAGCATATAAGAATTTTAATATAATATAATAAACTAGATATAGTAGCAAATACAAAATTTTACTTTTACAAATTCTAAGTAATACAGGTCAATCAAATGAATGTTAATCATTCAACAATTTGCTGTTAAGACGTATTAATTTTTTTTAATATTTATTCTATTGTCAATTTTTTTTTTAAAAATCAATTTTTTGATTCGATGTTATAAAAATTCTTAAAAAACGGAATAAATGGACCAACATAACTTTTTATCAGAATTGCCGTTTTTTTTTTTTTTTAAATCCTCTATTTTAGGAGAGTTAGAAAATGACGCCTCTCTGCATCATAGCACCACACGGCCCTGTACAAGAGTTATAGTAAAGTATATAAGTGGCCTTAATTCAGACAATATACTACGAATTAAAAAAAAATATCACACTATAATTAGATGTGATGCATCTCTAGCAATGTAATATGCCTTGGTATTTATAATTTGGGGGAAATGCCCTATTTACATTTTTTTTTTAAAAACATTATCTCTGAGGATATTGAAAAGCATTTACAAACAAATATCTACTTATGGAAGAATAATGATCTTATTTTTAAAGAAAAAAGTCCTGACTGAAGATTTCAACGACAAGCCAAAACAATTATGAATACGGAGAACACGTTTTAGGAGCTGAAGCTTTTTAATTTATATAGTAAAGGCTCTATTTAAGAAGTTTTTTTTTCCGAAATTCTAACCCAAACGAGTCAAGTATAGGGCAAAACCCTAGCAGCTTTCTCCACGGTAGCACAATGCAACGACTTAAGAATTCTGGTTATCTAAATAATTGAAAGATACATCATATCACAGGCGGAAATTAGGCATACGAAAAACCATGCGAGTTTAACGTGTATATTGTAATTTACTTCATGAATCCTCTCATGAATCAAAAGACTCAAGAGCAAAGTTAATGATGTTTTTTAAATGAACATAATTTGATCCTTTTTGTTTTTATTTAAAACTTTATTAGATTTTTCAAGCTTGGTTAAAAAAAAACATACTCCGAAAAATATTTCAGACATTGATTTTTTTCTATAGATATCGTTATTTAATTTTGCTGTCTTTTTTTATTGAGGAATATTTATGTATGTACGTGGAATTCGTACTTCATAAAATCTTAGCCACTTAGAACTGTTGAAATATAGTTATTAATTTTTTTTATTACAGTTCTTCAAATTTGATTAGGTTTTCTTCTCTTCTGGAGGATGGAAATTTAAATTTCGTTTATTCCTTATTAACAATCTAGTGTTTACTGTTTGGTATAAAGTATTAACGTAAAAAATAAAACTGAGTTGATAAGGGTGCTAAAAATGCAACTATACTTTTAAATTAAAATATTGCATGATATTAACAAATTATTTACTAATATTTCAGTTATCATTTTCTTCCTATTTATACACTACTTATTTTTTTTTCTTATTTAGGTACCTACTTCATAATGGCAAAATTTAACAAGTTTATAATTTTAATAAAATTTGGTTTTTACTTGGGTTTCAAAAAAAATGCAATGATTACTGTTTGGTATTGTTTGTCTATACTTGCTGTATAAAATACTTTGAAGTTATTGCAATTTTAACTTCATAAATGCTTACAATTTTGCATAGAAAATAATGCATCACCAACTTTTGAGAATTTCTAAAAAGCCAAGGGGAAAAGTTTTTGTAAGATCAATTATCAACCGAAATTCTAAATTGTGTTTTGCATTATGTTCCTGATTCAGCTGTAACAAAATAAAAAAAAACTGGTAATACTTTCTTTGAATAACAGTTACTAGAATTTTTTGAAGTCTTTATATTCTCAATGCATGATTGAAAAAAATCCCTTCCAAATTTCAATTTCACACAATACTCTCTTAAAACAATTCGCAGACACCATATTTAGAAGAGAAAAATAACTTTATGTCCGTTTTAACTGCTTTGATAGAAACATTATAAGGGTTAGAATTCTTGAAAAATGGCACTTTTTGTAGGATTTACAGGGAACAAATCACTTTTAGGTATCAAAAGTGAATTCACATTTTAAAAAAAGATGCTTTAAATTTCAATCTTTTTTTGAAAAAAGTATCATACACTTAACAGGTTTATAGTTTATACTATAGCAAAAATCTGATATAAGCATTTTCTGAGAATTACAAAACTCAATTGAACAAGGCAAAACCTTGTGAATATTTTAATTTTTATTTGGTGTTAGGACATTTCAATTCTTTAATTGAAGCAGTTTTGACATCATTTATGCAAAATATCAATATAAAATGAAGAAGAAAAGAGATCAGAATGAAAAATTACTTCTATATTCAATTATAACTTTTTGACAAGCAAAATTACATTTTGAGGCACGATGTAAAAAAAAATTTACAGAAGTGAAAGAAAAACTGTTATAAATATTTTAATAATACTAATAAGGCTGTAATTTAAATAATTCCTATTTTAGCCTTTAAATATATGATACATTAAAAGAGACCAGAGAAATGCGTGAAATGATAATGCTTCTTTCTCGAGACTGTGGCTTCTATGAACTTACAGAATTCTTTTTTCCCTTGTAAACCAAAAAACATTTGCAATTGTTGCCCACAGAAGTGCTAAAGGCAATCAAATGCAAACATCATCTAGCATTGATTCAGGGATCCCCACAAGGTCAAGATGGCTCAGCAAACTTCAGTTTCAGCAATCTGCACTTTCCTGAAAAGGATGTATTTGTAGGGTTAAAAGTACAATAATCTCAAAGCAAAAACTAGCATTCATTAAAAGCACTAAGCTATAACTACGATTGAACACTTGTAACGTCTCTGAGAAAAGGTTAAGGCCTAACACGGTTAATTACTGGAAAACCATGCTCCCAGGCGAAATAAATAAGGCAGAAAAGGTCACACACAAAATTAAAACAGAAAAGCAATTTAATTCAATTAGGATATTTAATGAATACTTTAGGGAATGAGGTACAGGGGGACATTCAAAGCAAACAAAATAAAATAAGAAAGGATATTGCAGTTGACAGGATAATCATCAGCGAGTGAACGTCAGGTCCTGCACTAGATCACACGATGTCAAAAATGGCTGGCCGACGTACTCGAAATTCCTCAACTGGTCAAGAATATCAAGAACTTTCACATTTCAAAAATAAACGTAAAAACTCAGCTGCAGCTATTTAAAAAAGATAAAAGACAATATTAAAATCCCAGCTAAAACAAATCATACTCCTAAAAGACCAGCGGAAACCCCTGCCATGAAGACTGACAACATTTATACTATCTGATAATAATATTCATAAAATGCCTTTTAATTCTTAAGGCAAGGTGAAGGATCTGTGGTTGAAGGGCTAACTGCACAAGAACTGCATTACTTCATAGAACAACTAGGCAGGTCCGTTACACACTGAACTAAAAATTTGACATTCAGGACAGGGGGTGGTAAGGAATTTTCCACATTGTTTTGTGTTCTTATTTTTAAAGTTTCTTTGTTTCAAAATACAGTTTTGCAATTATATAAGGGCCAGTCCATTAGTATACCTATAAAAAAAATTTGAAATGAATTTTAAAAAAAAAAGTGATGCCCAAAGGATATAAATAGGGATGCACCAAATACCAAATTTGGCCGAATACAGAATACTCAGCCTACCTAAACCAATTTTATTACTCATCAATTTCAAATCAACATTGTGTGTATAAGAGTACACAATTGCATAATAATTTTAATACAATTTAGCAATTAAATTTTCAATTGAAGCAACACACAAAAAAGTAGTGCTCGTTTGCTATTATTTGCATTTAAAAAAAATTATTTTCACTATTCGGCCAAACCGAATATTCTGCTAAAGCGGCCTAATCCCGAATATTTGGTGCATCCCTAGATATAAATTACGGTAGAATTTCCCATATACGTATAACAATACACATTTTCAAACTGAGTAGGTTAAACAGCACCCTCTGCCCAGTTATTTTTATTTTATTAAATGATTTTATTTAAATTACTTATAACAATCCTAACTGACAATTCTGTTTTATTCCTTTTTTTTAATGGTTACTCAAAGGATTCAACAACTGCATAACTCTCATACATGATAATCAAAGCCAGGTTGGTTTTAAATAAATGATTTCAATTATGGTATGAAATAACTCAACATGTGGAAGGTGTTAACAACAGATTACCTGATGAAACTCACACTCAAGCTTTGTAGTGGAGTTTCACCATCAGTATCGTCCCTACTATACATATTCTCAACAGGCATGACACTTATAGTCTGCTCCTTAAAAAAAAAGATGTTTTTAAGTATTATAACAACATTTTTATTCAGGAAGGCACCGTTGTGTGGAAAGCTATATAAATGTTTGATTACTAGGTGATTATGCTTCTCATTTATTCTGGAAAATTCCCATGAATATGCAATCACTAGAAAGATTCACAGACTGAAAGTAGGCAGTCTTTTTAATTGTCCTTAACTTAAAGGTGGTCAAAAATCAGCAAGATATTTTATTAAAATATGATTACAGTACAGCACAAGAAAACAAAGCCCTAACTAAGTCTTCCGTGTATCTAAAAATTCATACGAATACGGCAGCAATTAAATTTGCAAATATTTGATTTATCATCAGATTTAATTAATATGAATTGTGGAATGTAGTAAGTAGGGAACCTTAAATTTTGTCATAGTCAATTTCAAGCATGGTCAAAATGATTTGCAAAATGAAAACGTAAACCAATAAATTTTTCAACAAATAAAAGAAATATGTTTCATAAAATATACATTAGGAATTTAAAAAAAAAGAAACTTACTCTAATATTTGCTCCTTTTTTTTTCGTTGAGCACCTACACGTAGGTCCAATATGTATACATCAGTAATTCAATCTAATTTAGAATTTTAAACCTTTACCGTGTATAATTACTTTGTTAGCGTTAAGCTTTCTTGATATGAATATCCATATGGTTATCTTTATCATAGTTTAAAATGTCCACTCTCAAGAGTTTTCATAAAAAGTATACAGCGTACCGCATGGCGTTGGGCGATTTAACTTTTATTTTGAAGGTACGCAAGTTAAGCACGTGACCAAACATTGATCACGTGATCGACGTGCGTACCTTTTGTAAAGGTACGTGGTACGTACCTCTATACACTCCGTTTGTATATTGACTTCTGTCAGAGAGTGTCATTTTGTTTAGTTTGAATCTAATAAAAGCTAAATATGGTTTCGATTAAATGTGAACATTGTGGCAAGAGATTTCAAGCTAAGTATTCTTTCGAATTACACAAACAAAATTGCTTGAAATCCAATGTTGCTTCCTTTGAATGTCAATGCGGCAAAAAATTTGCCAGCCGCAATAACTACTATACCCACAAGCATGTGTGCCAAAATAATGCAAGTAAATTCGCCTGTCGTGAGGTTGACTGTGCTTATAAAACTAATTTCAAGAAGGAGTTTGTTTCACACCTAATGATTTTCCATGGCATAAACGTTCAGGAAGTCAAAAAGTCGTTTAATAATTACAGTGGTAAGTAATTTATTAGGTACCTTACTCTTTACTAAAAAGTTTTATAATTGTTTTATTGTCCTTATTTCGTTTCGTTCGAACTGTTCTTTAAATCGGCACTTCTTCAAAATTAAATTGTTAAAAATATCAAGATTTTTGATTGTTTTTCCTATAAGCATGAGAAGTTCTAAAATTGTTTTGACTTTGGCTTGACTTGAAGAAATATCAGTATTGAAAATTTGTAGGGATTGAAAAGTTCGTTTATTTGAAATATAAGTTATGAAATCTATTAAATATTTTAAAATCTAGTAGACGAAGTTTTGAAAAACAAATATTTCCTTTTTAAATGTATATATGTTAAATAAAAAAAAAATAAGAAATAAGTAAATAATTTGTTAAGTGTACTTTTATGTATCAAATGTATTTGTCCTGGATAAAATTCTCATTTTACATTAGTTTTTAAAAAAAATTATACAGGACAGGAGAGTATTTGTTATTGGTTTAACTTAAAAAAAAATGGAAAATAAATCTCTTTGTAAATAATATGAGTACAGAAAAGTCCATATACATTGGTTTGGGTTAATTTTGCTCATGCTTGTATGTATTTAACTCAAATGTTTTTTTTTTTTTTTTAACTCTCACCCCCGTTACTGCTGGTGAACGTGAAGTTATGTACTGTTTTTAGAATTTTTACATTATGCAATAGTGTTATTTATATCAATTCAAATGCTTACACAATTTATATGCTATTGTTAAAAATATCGATATTCAATCGTAATTGTTTCTGTATTGCATCACTAGTTTGTGTATTTGTATCTGGCAATTTTTTTTGTTTGTGTCTTCCATTAAAATGTGATCGTCCGAAGCAGATGTGTTTGTCGTTTTATCTTCGTATTTGTTGGAATATACTAAATTCAAATAAGCCAATGCTAATATTCGTTAATTTGTAACAGGTTATGGACTTTAGCAACGTTCAACTGCGCAGATGGCTATGACGACGTATTCGAATAATGTTTTTTCTTCAATTACGAACATTGACTTTTGATTTCGCGTTCCATGCTGGACTGAGTGTGTAGGAACAATTGTGTTCTGATAACTGAACAGTGTCTAAGAAGACGATTTTGTGCCGATCTTGCTGTTTCTCGTATCTTTTTTGTGAAATCGACAATTCTTGCGACGATGGATGCTAAAAATTTCGTTCAGTGCACCAAGTTGGAGGGTTCGTCCAACTGGACTGACTGGAAATTTGAAGTTAACGCCTTGTTCGTGCTGAACGATTGCGCGGGCATTTTCGATAATACGCTTGTCGAACCAACAGCACCGGAAAATGAGACTGACGAAAAGAAAGTACGTGAGTACAACTTAGCAGTAAAAGCGTATAATAAGACGAATGCAAAAGCTGCTGTGATTATTCGCACTAATGTTTCTCCAAATGTGTTGAATTTGATCCGAATGCATGGAAATTCTGAGAAAAATATATGGACTGAGTTGGTAAACAATTTTGAGAAAGTGTCTAGCGTCAAATTAGACACTCTTCTGCAACAGTTTTTTTACTTTCCGTATAGATGAAGATGTCATGCGTTCACTCGCAAGGTTGCGTACACTGTGGGTGGATCTACAACGGGAACAGGAATTGAGTGGTGAAGGAAAACTTCCACAGAACCTGCTAGCCCCACGTATCTTGTCTATTCTTCCTGATGATGAGTATCGCGAGTTTAAGTCACAGTGGGACTCTATGCCAACAAAAGAGAAGTCATCTGAAAAGCTGATTGAACAGATCAATATGAGACTGCAAAGACGAAATCAGGAGTCTAAAGACAACACAACAACGGCATTCATTGCAAATACTAAACAGGGTGCACAATATAATGGAAATAAGTGGAAGAAGGGAGGTAAAAAGCCGAAGATGATGAACCAACAGCAATCTTCTGCAACAAACATCGTCAAAACGACGAATAGACCTAGTAGGGCCAATGATGGTGTGAAAAGTTTCAATGGACTTTGTTTTCGTTGCAATAAACCCGGACATATAGGTAGGTTCTGTCCAGATTTCCCCGACAAGCCAACAACGACGAGTGGCAGAGCAGAAACCTTCCTTGCTCAGTGCAGTGCCTTTGCTTGTCAAGATGATGATGATAGTGGCCGAAATGTGTGGCTCAAAGACGATGGAGCAACATCACACATTACTAATTCAGCTGAATATTTCAAGACGTACCGTCATTTTCATAAACAAGCTGAAATCATGGTAGGCAATAAACAAACCATACCAGCCTATGGTTGTGGGAACATTGAGATGTGTGCAACAGTTGGGACAATACAAAAATCTATTGAACTCAGTGATGTACTGTATGCACCAGATATCGGTAAAAACTTATTGTCAGCTTCAAAAGCAATGAAACGAGGAATCTCAAACTTTGGAGATTCAGACGACATGGTTTGTCGCTTCTTTCGCAAAGAGAACCCAAATAATGTACTTTTAGAAGCTCCATGTTCATCAAATGGACTCTTTGAACTATGTGCAAAACCAGTCAAGCCACAGGGTGGCTCAGCTGCTTCAGCCTACTTGGTTGAGAAAGAGATGGCAACAACTCCTATTGCTGAAATGGCAATGACGACGAAAACAAAATTGCCTTTATCACTTTGGCATCGACGCCTCGGGCATCAAGGAGTACAGTATGTGAAGCAGTATCTGCGTCAAAGTGGCATTGATTTCATCGACGATAGACTGTTTTGCGAGCCATGCACATATGGTAAACAAAGTCGACGAACTTTCAAACCAAAACGATTCAAGACAAAAATGTCTGGCGAGATCCTACATGCAGACCTACTCGAATCACCAGTTTTGTCAAGAGGTGGAAAGAAGTACATGTTAGTGCTTAAAGATGATTATTCTAAGTTTCGATGTGTAGAGTTTTTGAAGCATAAAGACGAAGCAGTGGACAAAGTCGAGCAGTTTCTTGCCAAAGCCAACAAGGATGGCATAAATGTAAAGGAACTTGTCACAGACGGTGGTCGAGAGTTCGATAATGCTAAATTATCAAAGTTGACAGATGATGCAGGTATCAAGTTGCGAATCATTATGAAGTACACTCCCGAACAGACCGGTTTGGTTGAAAGAGAGAATCGTACAATAATGAATGCAGTTCGCACTATGCTGAAGGATGCAGGCCTACCACAGTTCCTATGGGCAGAAGCAGCATCTACAGCTGTCTACATTATGAATCGGACTGGGCCGAGTAAGACCACAGGAAAATCTCCATTTGAAGAATGGTTTGGGTGCAAGCCGTCGATCAACAAGATTCGAATTTTTGGATCAACTGCATTTGTACATGTGCCAGATGTCAACAGAAGTAAGCTGGACGACAAGGCTGTAAAGGGCTATTTGGTTGGTTATTGTGATAACGATGGATATCGTGTTTTCGTTCCATCAAAGAATGACACAATAAAGAGTGCCAACGTAGTCTTCAATGAAGAGCAAATAGGTCCCTCTTCCCAGCACATCGAAGCAACATCTAGTACCGGACCATTAAGTGGTATAGGGTTTGAAACATTGGATACGTTTGATGACACGGACATGCAGGAGGCTGGTGATCCCTGTAAAGGTGAAGACGAACCAGCACAGACTGCAACGCATGCATTACGAGACCGATCAACTATCCAACGCCCTATCAGATTTGACGACTACGAAGTGTATAGCAGCATTTTAAAGTTAGAGGAGCCGAAAACATATGACGAAGCAACGAAATCTCCTGAATTTGATGACTGGAAACGAGCCATGGACGACGAAATGGCTTCACATGCAAAGCATGAAACGTGGCAGCTTGTTGAACCACCTAAAGGACGAAAAATCCTTGACAATCGCTGGGTTTACAGAGTGAAGACAAACACAGATGGATCAATCGAGAGATTCAAGGCTCGACTTGTGGCAAAAGGGTATACGCAGACGGCGGATATCGACTACAGAGAGACTTTTAGCCCAGTGTGTCGTTACGACACTATTAGAGCTGTAATTGCAACAGCAGCCAAGGAGAATTTGAAATTATTTCAAATTGACGTGGAGACGGCATTCCTTTATGGTGATCTGACTGACGAAATATATATGCGTCAACCTGAAGGTTACAATGACGAAAGTGGACGCATATGCAAGATGCTTCGACCCCTCTACGGCTTAAAGCAGGCTGGACGCTGTTGGAATGCCAAGTTCACGGATGTGTTAAAGAAATATGGCATGATCCAAAGTAAATCAGATAACTGCCTATTCATAAGCAATGAATACGGACACAAGATGCTGATGGCAATATATGTTGATGATGGCATAGTCGCTGTACAGGACGAAGTGGCATTCTTCACATTTGTGGACGAGCTCAAACAACATTTCAACATCAAAGTGTCAACGCTGAATTGTTTTCTTGGTCTGCAAGTTGAAAGGTTGAAAGACGGCTCACTCTTCTTGCATCAAGAAGCGTTTACAAGAAAGATGTTAGAGCGATTTGGCGATGCCAAGACATCACGCATCCCAGTAAAGAAGTCGAGTCTCAAGATCGACTATGGTCAGCCAAATAGTGACGGCATGGTCAAGATCAAGGAGGCAAAGCCTCTCAGCAGTGAAATACCATACCGATCAGCCGTTGGCAGTTTGCTTTATTTTGCGATGGGGACAAGGCCTGATATTGCTTATGCAGTGAGTTTGGTGTCTCGTAAGTTGGACAATCCCACAGAGACTGATCGGGAAATTGTGAAAAACCACCTTACAATACCTTTGCAATACTATTGGACACGGCATTGTGTACAATACTGAGCATGACAGAAGCCTAATGTTGTTTAGTGATGCAGACAACAACGGCTGTGCAGAAACACGAAGGTCTCGCACAGGTGTAGTATCTTTCTATGGTGGAGGTGCAATAACATGGCGAAGCAAGCTACAGGAGGCCATATCAAATTCAACGACCGAAGCTGAATTTATGGCAGCAGCTGAGGCCACAAAAGACCTAATTTGGCTGAAGCGCTTGTTTACTGAGATCGCCAACAGTGTTTCATTACCAATCCTTCAGATTGATAACCAGAGTGCTATCAAATACATAAAAAATCCGATGTTCCACGCTCGTACTAAGCACATAGACCAAAGGTACAAATTTGTGCAAGATGAGTTCTCAAAGGAAAACTTTGAAATAAGCTATGTACGAACTGATGAGCAGCGAGCAGACATTCTGACGAAGGCACTCCCAGCACCTCAGTTTAATGCTCAGAAAAGGTTACTCGGTGTGACGACAGTCAATATGGAAAAGTGACAGTTTAACCCATAAACAATGACTCTGTTTTCATACTCGAAGGAGGCTGTTAAAAATATCGATATTCAATCGTAATTGTTTCTGTATTGCATCACTAGTTTGTGTATTTGTATCTGGCAATTTTTTTTGTTTGTGTCTTCCATTAAAATGTGATCGTCCGAAGCAGATGTGTTTGTCGTTTTATCTTCGTATTTGTTGGAATATACTAAATTCAAATAAGCCAATGCTAATATTCGTTAATTTGTAACAGCTATTATATGAAAGATTCTCACCTCCATTACCCACACTATTCACCGAGGTGAGACCAAATGGCACTGTTCACAGAAAAGTGACTTATCGAACAAATATAACTTTTCAAGTCATAAATGCTAAAGTATTCCTAATTTAAATATAAGCAGATTATAAATCAATTTGTTTAATACTTTAGAGTACAGTAAGCAAATCCTTATTTTTTCTACAATGGAATGCAGTGGAAAAAATAAACTTTAGACGATTTTTCTGAAAAACTACCTTTTTTGCTGATAGTTCACTTTTCCACACACAGTGCAAAATGTAGTATCAAAATAGATTTCTAAAATTTTAATATAATGATCATCTGCTACTTTTATTTTCTTTTGCTGTGTTGTTAATGTTTAATCGCCTGAATTTGATTCAACTTTTTTTTATTTATTATAATTATTTTTTTAAATTGTTTTACTGTAAGATGTACGAAAGAAACTATTATCAACTTTGAAACTATTGAAACTATTATTTTAACTATTTTATTTATTGTTAATTATTTTATCTATAGTTCTTGTACATGCTTAAAAAAATTCTCTGTCAATTGAAATATTTGAAGTTAGTTTTAGTGAAACATACACATTTATTGTGAGCATTGAATTCTTTTGACTCTCACTTTCATTACCAGTGAATTTTTTAAATAATAATTTAATTTAAAATCAAAAGGAATTAAACATATTGTGACCAGACGTCCCTTTGGGCAATGGAGGGTCCTGCTTTTTGGTTTTGAAAATCTGGTCACATTAATTAAACAGAACGACATCTTTACTAATGTACTCTAGCTGTTATATGAGCTGTACTATATGAGCTTATACTAGTACTTATATGAGCTGTACTAGCTGTTATATGAACTGACTAATGTATGTACTTTAGCTTTTCATCATAAGGAAAAAATTCGAACCGTTGAATCATTTTTAAATTTCAAAATAAGTTAAATCTGAACTTTTTTTTTAAAGAGTGACCCATGGCCATATGCTGGTAAAAGTAATACCAACATGTGGGCATATGGGTCACACAAAATAATACATTCTAATAAAAAATTAAAAAATACTTTTATGTGCTTTTCCTCTTATTATTTTTTTCTCTATTATGTTTTAGAATTTGAAGCATGGAAAGAAAGCCATGAAAAATCGACCAAGTCCGAGTTTGTTGCTACACATGCCTATGACACAAAAGAAGGAAAAATGAAGTTGTTTCGTTGCAACAGATCCGGAAAATACCGTACCAATGTCTTGCCAGAAGAGCGTAAACGGAGCATTAAGTCTCAGGGAACAATGAAGATTGGTTTTGAATGCACTGGGAGCATGAAGGTGGAGATTTCGAAATCAACAGGCATCGTAATGCTTACTTTATTTCAGCACTATGGCCACGAACACCAGTTATCCCATTTAAGGATTCCTGCTACTGATAGAAAAATCATGGCTAGTGAACTGTCTGAAGGAGTAAAACCTTCCCGTGTCATGAGTAATTTGTATTCAGATCACTTTCAAGACCTTGAAAGGAAGCATATTTGTACCAAGCAAGACCTAAGAAATATAACTAGGCAATATGGGCTTGAGAAGGTGGAAAAGCATTCTGAGGATCATGTGAGTGTTGACATGTACGTCGCTGAAAACCTTCAAGATGTTTTGTTGTACAAGCGACAATTTGAAGATTCTTTTCATCTTCCAAATAACATTCCCTGCCCTTTGAACAAGGAAGATTTTGTTTTGTGCAAGATGACAGCTTTTCAGAAGAAAATGCTTTCAACATTTGGCAACGACATCATTTGCTGTGATGCAACTCATGGCACGAATTCCTACTCTTTCAAGCTAGTTACTCTTTTGGTTGTGGACGAATTTAGAGAAGGTGTTCCTGTTGCATGGATGATATCCAACAGAGAGACAGCCACTGCACTAACTGTTTTTTTTAATGCAGTTAAAGAAGCAATGGGAGAAGAAATCATTTCTCCAAAAATCTTCATGAGTGACAAGGCTCCTCAATTCTTTAACAGTTTTCATGAAGTATTTGGGGGAGATATTAAGAAGCTTCTCTGCCATTGGCATGTTCTAAAGGATTTGAATTTAAACGTGAGGTCAAAGGTTAAAGATCCAGTATCCCAAAGCAGCATCTATAAAGCCTTGTGCACACTGCTAGAGGAACCTCATATTGACGAATTCCAGAAGTTATTAAGTAACTTCATGGATGCTTTGAAAATGAGCCCGCTTACATCTGATTTTTTATTATACTTCGAGAGAGAATGGCTTGGAATTCAAGAAGAATGGGCTAAATGCTTCCGAGTTAGTGCTGGAATCAACACTAATATGTTTTTAGAAGCTTTTCATAAAAAGCTGAAGTATGGCGAAGGTTTTCTTGAAGGTAAACAAGGTAAACGTGTGGATAAGACATTGTCCATTCTGTTTGACTTTGTGAAGGATATGATGCGAAGACGCATTGTTAAACTTGAAAAAGGACCAACTAGTAAGAAAGGTACACAGATAAATAAAAGTCATCGCGCATCATATGCTTTATCCTGCTCCTCTTTAACGATGACCTCTGATTCAACCTGGACCCTTAAATCAGAAAATTTTGATGCAACATATAAAATTAAAAGAAATGATCTCTGTTCTAGAAATTGCAAATTAAATTGTATTGAATGTAACATCTGCTTGCATTCCTACTCGTGTGATTGTCCAGATGGTTTGCTTGCCACAAATGTCTGCAAACATATCCACTTGATTGCACGTCAAACAAGTTCGCAGAACCGCCTGGAACAAACTAACGTTGTTTCCGATTCATATGTTGAAGAACAGAAAAACTTCTTAATTAACTTAGCTAGGCCAAACCAAGACAACACCGTTACTAACTTGCAAAAAAGCATGAAAGCCAAGGCAATGGAAATATTTAAAGAAATTGATAACTGTACCAACCAACAAAGTTTAACCTTAGCCAACAATAGCCTAAATAATGTCTTATCTCTATTGCAATTACACAAAACATCTCATAGCTCTTCTTTCCAACATAAAGAAAAAGTGGTTCCAAATAAGAATGCAGAAAAACAACTAAGATTCAAATCAACCACCAAGAAAAGGAAAAGCACAACTGGACGCTTGGCTAAACCATCAAGAAAAGAAAAACAAGATGCAAAAGTGGAAATTTCTGAAGGTATTCAAGAAATTTCTGATGACCACACCTATTGTCAAATTAAAGATATTCAACAATGAGAAAATTGTAATTTTTTTTATATAAATACTATTTGCATAATTTAACCCCCATATCCATCCAATGGCTACCTCACTTTTTAAATCTATTTTTTAGTTTAGTTGGAATTATTGTTGCACTAGAGCTATGCAAGGGCTATTGTTGACAGGCGTTGTATTTTAGAAGTGACAAGCCGACACTTGAGTGGGCACCCAACACAACTGTTAAGGGCGACATCGCACGCAGCATCAGGACTTTGAAGGACATTTAACGTGCACTTCCTCCACACGGGGTATAATTCGTCAGACATTGGATCCATAGATACAACACGAGTAGGAATTGCAACGACTCTCAAATCTGAAAAGGAACCTTCCATCACATAATGCCTTTATCCATATTTTAAACTACATCATCTTTCAGAGACTTTTTTTTCATTGTTCAGTATGGTCCTTATAATTGAGTCAAGGAATTGAATTTTTGTCACACTAGAGCTACACAAAGGCAATTAAGGAGGTGCATCATAATTTAGAACTATTGACAAGCCGACACCTGAGAAGACACCCAACCCAACTTTTTTAATTGACATCATTGGCAGCATTAAGACTTAGTAGCATATTTAACATGCACAACCTCTACACACCATGTTTTTTGTTGGACTATTGCTACATAGACCATTTATGGGTCAACAGTTATTTTGGCAATGCCCTGGCCCAAACCTTGGACCTTTTGCATGCAATGCAAGTACATTACTAACTGTGCTTTCCTGCCCATCTTCTGAATCACTAGAAACATCCAAGCCATCTTCTCTCTCTGAGACTTTCTTTTTCATTATTCAGTATAATCCTATTATAGGAAAACTGATTCAAGGACAGAATTTAGTTAACATAGAGTCGTCACATAGCCGTTACCGTCACATAGAGCTACACAAGAACTATTGGAATTTCTAACCACAGTCTAGTTACGAGCCGTCACCTGAGTAGACACGAAACACATGTCATAGGAGTGACATCATACACAGCGTCGGGATTTTGAAGCATATTTAATGTGCACTCATTCAACACAGCATATTTTTCGTTCAAATTTTTAGCTGCAAGACCGTTAATCAACCTACTGTTTAAATCCATTTTGAGCTTGTACAAAATCATCCTTGCAACAACCTTTTCTTGCTTCTTCTACTTTTGACCACAACAGACTCCCTTTCCACACCATGTTTTTGATCGAACTTTTTGGCTGCACTGACCATTTATTTTGGGTTTAGTTTGAATTATTGTCGCACTAGAGCCACACGAGGACTATCAGCGACGGGCGTCGTATTTCAGAACCACAGTCAAGTGACAGACCGAATGGTCTTCCCCTACCAAGAACAGAACCTGTGAGAATATCCTGCTCCACCTTCTCTCCCAAACGCACCACCAACTATGCCTAGACCTTCTGGTACAAAATCATCCTTTTCTTGCTTCTTCTACTTTTGACTACAACAGACTCCCTTTCCACAGCATGTTTTTGATCGAACATTTTGGCTGCACTGACCATTTATTTTGGGTTTAGTTTGAATTATTGTCGCACTAGAGCCACACGAGGACTATCAGCGACGGGGGTCGTATTTCAGAACCACAGTCAAGTGACAGACCGAATGGTCTTCCCCTACCAAGAACAGAACCTGTGAGAATATCCTGCTCCACCTTCTCTCCCAAACGCACCACCAACTATGCCTAGACCTTCTGGTACAAAATCATCCTTTTCTTGCTTCTTCTACTTTTGACCACAACAGACTCCCTTTCCACAGCATGTTTTTGATCGAACATTTTGGCTGCACTGACCATTTATTTTGGGTTTAGTTTGAATTATTGTCGCACTAGAGCCACACGAGGACTATCAGCGACGGGCGTCGTATTTCAGAACCACAGTCAAGTGACAGACCGAATGGTCTTCCCCTACCAAGAACAGAACCTGTGAGAATATCCTGCTCCACCTTCTCTCCCAAACGCACCACCAACTATGCCTAGACCTTCTGGTACAAAATCATCCTTTTCTTGCTTCTTCTACTTTTGACCACAACAGACTCCCTTTCCACAGCATGTTTTTGATCGAACTTTTTGGCTGCACTGACCATTTATTTTGGGTTTAGTTTGAATTATTGTCGCACTAGAGCCACACGAGGACTATCAGCGACGGGCGTCGTATTTCAGAACCACAGTCAAGTGACAGACTGAATGGTCTTCCCCTACCAAGAACAGAACCTGTTCGAACATATTCCCCCCACTCCACCTTCTCTCCCAAACGCACCACCTGTTATGCCTAGACCTTTTGTTTAAGTCAATTTTGCTTAAACTTTTGTTAATGATTATGCTAGCAGAAATCAGGGAAGGGTTGGCACCAGGGTTAAAAAAAAACCCCTGATTAATGATGCTGCATAAGAAACCCCTGGTGTCAGGCTATGTATGCCGTCAAAAACCCACTTTCTAACATAAGTTGTAATTTTGCCGTTTTATTTATTTTCTGGTATTAATCAGGGTTCGTTGATTTAAATAAATGGATTTTAAAAAAAAATCCTGATTTAAATCAATGATTTTTTTTTTTTAAATTAATTTAAACCAATTTTTAAAATTAATATTTTAATAATGACGTTATGAATTTTAAAAAAAAGCTTATGAATTTACATATATGCATTGCATTCAATTTTTAACATGACAATGCCAGAATGCCACTGATAAATTTCCAAACATTTTAACAACATTTAGACTAATCACATAATAAAATAATAGACTAATCATTCAAACACAAGGGTATCAATTTTTCAAGTATTGTTAGTAGTTTTTTGTTAATCAAGAATTTACTATTAAGTTAATTAATAAAGTACTGTTTTAGTAATATTTTGTAAGTGACATGTTTTGTGCATCTGATTTGGAAGATTTTTTTTCCTTCAATAAACCTGCAATTGGAAATTTCGAATATTTAGTATTGGTATACATTTTTAATTTTTAAATTATGGTCATTGAGCTAGCTCATTGATTATGGTATTATACATATAATTAGGCTTACATGTTAAGTAATTTTAAACATTTGATTAAAATCTGATTTAAATAAAAAAACTGATTAATTTGATTTTTTTTTAAATCAAAAAAATCACGAACCCTGGTATCAATGACATGTCGATTAATGTTTGATCTTTGATTCGATTAATGGAGTATGTATAAAAATCTAAAAAGTTTCATTTATTTTTAAATTGTTATAAAAAATTAAAATATGCCTGTAAATTCGTAGTCAATTCTTGAAAATAATAAAACAAAATTTTAAGTGTCCGTGAAGTGATTCCAATTCTGTCACAATTTGTTTCATTTATACTTTTACATCAGGATTATTATTTTGCTAAATGAAACTACAATTTATAGTTATTCGTCAATTACATAGATGGCGCCATGAGGAATCCCTCAAAAATTTAGCTGTGACGTCACTGCGGGAAAATGTGGTATTTAAGGGAACGTCAAATCATCGAGATATTAACATTCGTGTTCCTGCCACCGTCGAGTACGGTTGACTTTTCTGACTGCTCTTAGGCGCGCGAGGCTCCTTACCGTCAGCTTAGTCTGTTCCTGATTTTAAGAAGCGATCCAGTGGAGTTCGGGACCCTTTGGATACCGAGTTTTTTATACTCACTCCGAAGTTGTTGCTGAGTTCCGGGGCTGATATAGACAGCTCAGTGGTTTGTCGGCTTGCCGTGTGACCTGGCCTATACCTAGGCCCTCTGGCTGTTCTATCGGAGTTCGAGTCCCTCAGTGGTTTTGCACTTTACCCTGAGTTGATTTTTTGATTTTTGGTCTCTCCGGTCTTCCGGATCCATACAGTAACCCCACTAATTCCGGGTTTGGTAAGCGAAGACGCCTGATTTATCAGGGTTGGAGCTGCATCACCCCAAGAGAGCCGTCCGGCGATACAGGGTGAGCCATTCTCAGCGGTACGTGCCTAGTAGTCGTGCTTGTCTACAAAGCCGTACTTAGCTTCCTTTTTGGTGGGACCCACAGTCCAACACACAATTACAACACAAACAAACACGAACATGCACGAACAAACAGATGTTTCGGAGGTTTCTATTTCAGAGGTAGGGATCTCAGATGCTGACTTTATCAAGCTCATTCAGCCAATTGATAACGCCCTCTTCCAGCAGCTGGCCCAAACCAATGCTGACATTGAAGTCATATCTGGCAATGCCGGTATCGGCATGCTCGAGAAGGGCGATAGAGAGCGGCTTACTGAGCTTTCTAAGTTACAGCGGGAGTTAGTGGAGAAAATGTACCTACAAGGACTTAGTGTTACAAGAGGGATTAAAGCTGAGGGGAGTACGGAGGCTCCTTTTACTGAGCAAAGACAGAGAGGTAAACGCCCCCGGGAATGTGTTAGCCCCACGCCGGTAGAGACTGCCAATAAGTATAGTGCCCTTGTGGGCCTTCAGCAGGGAGATAAAAACGACGACGATATGGAGACTAGTGAATTTCAAACTGCACCGAAGGGAAAGGTTAGGATCCCCCCGATTGTTATTACCAATCAGAACATAAAATGGAAGGAGCTGGCCGAGTCCTTTAAAGCTGATGGTTTAAGCGGCTTTTCAGGCAAGGTCACGGGGACGACTTTGAATGTAAAAGTCGACTCCGAACTCGCATACAGAAGAGTTACGCAAATGCTCCAAGAACGCGGCATCCCATTCCATTCATACAAGCTAAAAAGTGAACGAACCCTCAAGGTAGTATTGAGGGGGGTTCCCGCCGACTTAGGCGAGGCCGAAGTAAAGGCCGGACTGAAGGAATCTGGTTTCGAGTCAGAAACTGTCTTTCAGTATTCCCACATTATAAATGGTGAAAAAAGATTCATCCCTGTTTACTTCATTGAGCTCATTAACAACACTCACAACAAAAACATATTCAACATGACAGAGTTCCTACACCTCAAAGTCACAGTCAGTCCTTACAAAAAATCAAAAGAGCCCACACAATGCCACCGATGCCAACGATTCGGACATGCACAATCACGATGTTCCAACCCCCCAAGGTGCGTTAAATGCGCGGGAGATCACTTGACCGTCGACTGCCCTACTAAGGGCCGCACTGAGTCGCCCAAATGCGTGCTCTGCGAAGGAGACCACACAGCCAATTACAGGGGTTGTCCTAAACGACCCATTCGCAGTGACAACGGCCAGAATACTGCCGAACACAACACACAGATACAACAGAACAGTAGGCCAACACCTAAACCTGTTACTAAGGAGCAGGCTGCCATTAACAATGTCAACAAGGCAAGGCCACTGATCAAGGCCGCCCCAGTGAGGGCTGGTCTCAGCTATTCAAACGCAACAGTGGCCGGACCCTCAACTGCACCACAACAACACGATGACATTTCAAATCATATTGAGGTGGAGACACAAGTCGAAACCATACAACAACAACAACATGGGGAAACCCAAAACACACACACACAGCATACAACAGCACATGAGGAAGAGTGGAGTATGACAGACATCATCAAATTTATACAACAATTCCTTAAGAGCTTCGACTTAAAAAAGATCTTTAACATGATCAAAAATGCTGCTGTTAAACTCATGGCAGCAAAAGGACCTGGGGAAAAGTTAGCTGTGGGATTTAGCATCCTAGAGGAGTTAATCACAATGTACAGCAATGAATAAACACCACAACACATACAACAAGACATACAACCCCACACTTTACACAAATGTCGGCTTTGCCAACTTAAACGGCCTCAAGAAGCAGCTACACGAACTCAAGGAGTTCATCACTGACCACAACATTGACATCATGCTACTGAACGAGACACACCTCAGACCATGTGACAAGGCTAGGATCGCCAACTACACTCTCTTCAGACAAGACAGACTACACAACAGAGGGGGCGGTGTGGCCATTTACTGCAAACGGAGCTTTAAGTGTACAGAGTACATGCTCCCACAACTAACCTCTATTGAAGCTTGCGCTGTTGTGCTTGAGAATGAAAATTTTGGTGAAATTCTTTTCATCTCAGTGTACAATCCCCCAAATTCCAAATTGCTTAACAGCGACCTTGCTGCTCTTCTGAATTCTGGCCTTCCTACTATTCTGGCAGGAGATCTCAACGCCAAAAATACCCATTGGAACTGTAGGGCAACTAACCCCAATGGTATCACCCTCAAAAAATTCATTTTAGACCAGGGAGTAACTCTGGCTGCCCCCGACGAACCCACTCACTTCCCAGGCTATATTCACCATAGACCTGACATTTTGGACATTATGCTCCTTAAGGGCATTCCCCACATCCCCCATCTTAAAGTTCACGACAGCCTTTCCTCGGACCATAGCCCAGTGACTTTTACTTTTTATGGCCTCACCCAACCCCCTGAGAGAGTGAAATACAAGACAAACTGGGAGACATTCTACACCAAGTCTGGAGAGAACATCACCATCAACCCAAACATGACCAACACAGACCTCATTGACAATGCCATTGAACACCTCACTACAAAACTCAAGCAGGACATTGACAACAGCTCCAAACCCACTAAAACCATCACAGAAGCTAGACTTCCACATTACATTAGAGACAAGATTAGGGAGAAGAACAGACTCAGAAAGGAGTACAAACACACTAGACACCCTCCTACCAAAAGCAGATGGAATGATGCCTGCAGACACGTCAAAACACTCATTGCACAACACAAACAAGCTGAATGGGAAGACACAGTCATGAGACTTTCTACACATGACAACACTGTTTGGAAGATGGCGAAAGCCCTCAAATCCAAGCCACAACTTATCGGCCCTCTTCAAGGACCTTCCACACTTGTCTACACTGAACACGGCATGGCAGAGCTTCTTGCTTCCAGCCTACACAACCAGTTCTCACCACATCAGACCCCTATTAACATTGAGCTGGTTGACAAAGTTAGTAGCGAGGTAGAAAACTACCTTGCGATCACACCCACTACACCCATCACTCACACAACACCTGAGGAGATCAAACAAATCATCAAAACACTTGACCCCAAAAAGGCTTCAGGCTATGACCAAATTTCCAACACTGCCATCAAAAACATAGACAACAAGGTCATAGTCCACATCACAAATATCTTCAACGCATGCCTCAGACTACACTACTTTCCCAGCTGCTGGAAAAAGGCCATTGTGATCCTTTTCAAGAAGCCAGGGAAGAGTCCACTTCAACCTAACAACTACAGACCGATCAGTCTATTGCCTTGTTTGGCTAAACTGTTCGAAAAAGTCATCAACATCAGACTACAACACTTCATCAACGAAAACAACATCATCAACACCAACCAATACGGTTTCAGACGGGGACACTCCACTGTCCATCAGGTACACAGAATGGTTGAGATCATTGGACAAGCATTTAATAACAAGGAAGCTATAGGGGGAGTTTTTCTGGACGTGGAGAAAGCTTTCGACAGTTTATGGCATGAGGGACTCATCAGCAAACTCATTTCACAGAACATTCCAAAGACACTCATACATATCATCCACTCATTCATCACAAACAGAGTTTTTCAGGTCAGAGTCAACAACACACTCTCAACAGTCACAAACATAAGAGCAGGAGTTCCTCAAGGTAGTATCTTGGGCCCCACGCTCTTCAACCTCTACATTAACGACTTCCCCACATTTGACAATTGCATCACAGCACAGTTTGCAGATGACACTGCCATTCTTGCCAAATCCAAACACGGTGACATAGCTTTTCGCAAGCTCCAAACTGCACTTGACACTGTTCAAACTTGGTGTGAGGACTGGCGAGTTAAGATCAACGCTCAAAAGAGTGAGTCAGTCCTTTTCAGAAGACACAAGATACGCAAACATTATGACACACATCTTGAGATCTTTAACACAGACATCAAAAACGGTAAACACACCAAATACCTGGGTGTTTATCTTGACGACAGACTCAATTTCCATGAACACATCAGACAAGCCATTGGCAAAGCTACTGGAGCCAGTGTTAGCTTAAACCCTATCATTGGCAAACATTCCAACATGACACTCAAAAACAAGCTCACACTCTACAAAACCATGATCAGACCTATTCTACTGTATGCCTCTCCGGCTTGGGCTGCAGTTAGAAAAACACACAGAAACAAGCTTCAAACATTTCAGAACAAAGCACTTCGTAGAATCACAAATGCCCCATGGTTCGTTAGGAACTCCATTATACACAAGGATCTTGGGATTGACACCATTGACACTGCCATTCTCACTGCATCACACAATTACAACACTTCACTACAGAACAGTAAATACGACAATCTCAGGCAAATTGCCAACTACGACCCCATTGTTGAACAGAAGTTCAAACGTCCCAGAACGATCCATCATGACCCTGATTGGTGATTTTTTGACTCGATTTTTTCTTTTGACATGTCTTTTTGACTATTTTCTTGACGATGCATTTTGCTCATATTGTTTTTGATGTCCATGTTTTTATGTGTTTTATGTCTTTTATTACATTGTATTCTATGTTGTTATATTTCTATGTTACTAATCTTTTGTTTCTTTTCAGACGTTTTATATCCTGCTATGCAGAGCCCTTGTGGCAACACCTCTTCAGTTTTCCAGCTTGGACTTCGTCCGGATTGATTCCACGTTGCAGTTAACCCCTATTCGGGACGTCTTCGATGAAGGAGAAAGGGCGCTCCGCGCCGAAGCTCGTCAGTCATTTTTCGATTTCCGATTTCGAGATATTAAGAGGTGGAGGGAGCATTGGCAACTCTGAGAAGGCACAGGACCTTGACACGTGACTCGTAGAAACCTAAATGTTACTTTTTCCGCCCGACATCTTTTCTACATAGGATTTCAATGGCGGATGGTTGAAAGACATTTCTGCTGTGCATTAGTAATCAAAAATTTCCAGATTGTGAAGCCTTTTATGCTTTTAACCGCCACCAAACTTTTTTAAAAGGAAGTAATGTAACGTTTCACAGGTAAGCACCGTTATATCTACTTTATATTGCAGTTATATTTTTTATAATACGATTTTGTACTTAGCACTGGCTACTTGCTCTGTAAATGAACTAGAACAAAACTATAATATTGTCGTTTAATGATGTTTATTATTGAAATGAATGATTATTTAATAGTTTCTGAAAGTAATAATTTCAATAATTGACACTTATTGTCTCAATATAATGTTATTCGAGAGTTTTTTCGAAAATTTCTGTTTGGCGACCGATTGTTCGGTTTTGGCGCGTTCTATCGGACGTAAACTAAACAACAACAAGGGCTGTAAGGAGCCTAGTGGTCCGGACCCCGGGCTTGCAATCGGAAGGTTGAGAGTTCGGGCCCCGGTGCCACTGAAGACTTACCGAGTATACGCGGAGTACGTGCTCGTAAAATCTGTTGGGTCCGAAAGTCCTGTGGTCGGTCATTGCGCAGTTCACCATGGGTACAGGTTCCTGGAGAAAATTTCCCTCCCCTTCAGGGACATGTCTAAATTGTGGAGGTGGAGACAGATGGCAACATCTGTCATGTGTGTCTTGTGTTGTCCTACTTGACGATGGTTTATAAGCGGGTCCTTGCGACCAAGCACACAAGCCTGAAAATATATGTCAAACCAACCAACCACTAAACAACAACAAAAGTAATTTATATTAGTTTATTAACTTATCAAAATATATGTATATAAGATTTTATACCAAGATTTGTTTTACTTGTTGTGGAAACTAATTAAAATTTCTCTTAGTTCGTTTTGTATGTAGATTTTCATTGTTAAGTTGTGGGTGCGAATGCATCGTTTTTTTAGTGAGGATTTTGAGTTACGTGATTAGGAACTTAGTATGGATTTAATAAATTGAAAACTCAAAATACAAAAGTAATATCAGGTGCTTACAATTTGGTATTAAAGTATGAAGCTTGTAGTCTTGAATAGTACTTTTAATATTAGGAAATTGTGCAAAAAATATATAAAAATAACTAAGCAGCTTTAAAAAATAGCAATGTATAAGTAACTAGTAAACATATTTTTATTTTAAAAACTTAAGTTATATTTATGTATGCAAATATTTTTATAAACTGTATTGAGGAGTTTTGGTTTCGTTTTGTTTTAAATTTTAAAATATTTTTTTTATTTAAATATATAAATGATTAAATTATGTATGTAAATATTTTTCTAAACTGTATTGAGGAGTTTTGGTTTCGTTTTGTTTTAAATTTTAATATATTTTTTTTATTTAAATATATAAATGATTAAATTACTTGTATAGTTTTTTAGCTTCATTTGAACTTATCTAAATAAATCCTAATATCTTAACATGTAAATTAATAAATTGTTGTGTATTTATAATAAAAACTAATTTTATTGTACATACGTTTTATTTTTTTAGTTTCCCAAAAGATCCTGAGGGATGTAAGCTATTGGTGTCAAAAATGAAAATAATTGACAAGCAACAAGATGTAGCAAGATTTGTTCAAAGCACTTTTTATCAGAATGCTTTAATATTTCCAAGCTTGGAGGCATCATAAAAATTTTACCATTAATTATTTAAAAGATTTTATTGAATGACAAAATATTACTTCCATATTTTTTAAAAAAAAAATTGTTTGGAATAGTTTGAATATACATTAGTAATAAACTAGTATTTGTTAATGCAAAGTCGTTTGTTGAACTAATTTTGTCTGAAATGATGTAGAATTATATTGTTTTTGAAAAGAAAAATAGAAATTAAAGGAGATTATGTCTAAGGAAAATAAAAAGTAATTTATATGCAATTTAATTTTGTCGCAGTTACTTATCAATGTTTATACTATCAAACAAAACAAATTATTTTTAACATTTCTTTTTAAAAAATCGTTTCCGAATATATATATGTAAGAAATGTGATAGAAAAAATATTCCATTAATAGTTTAATTTCTAAATCAAACTGTTATAATAACATGCAAAATAAACCATATTTGATGTAGCAAGGTGCTTAAGAAGCTCCATTACATATAGGAAATACACTTAATTTTCAGGTTATTTAAATTTGCTTTTAATTTAATCAGAAATGTTATCAATAGAACTTGCATTATTATGTACCACGCTTTAGAAGACTTCCTTTTTTTTACATCGTATAATTAACTTTGGCAAACTGCCTTAAAAACTACATAAATAGTTTTTTATAATTTCAAACCAAAACCCTCTAAATGCTAACTTGTCGTTCCATCTTTGTAAAGACCCCATTTATAAATATAACTGTTGATTTTTGTCAAAACTGCCTTAAAAAAATGAAGAAAAAAAAGTAAAGTGCAAAAAAATGACTTGAAAACGCGAGATTTTTTTGGGAAATAAAATTGTGTTTTCCTCAACTATAATAACTTATAGTATGATATTTTTAGATTAATAAGTTATATAATGGTATTCGGTACTGATTTCGTGTTTGAAATCAAATTTCGAAAGACGCTTAATTGAAATACTTAGCAATACACTCATTGTAATCATTCCGGTAGGCGCTGTGCGTGAAAAACTTCATTCAGGCGCCTGAAAGTAACTGATTCTCGCCAAGAAAAGGAGATTCAGTGCCAAATAGTACTACCTTTTTCTACGAGTCACGTGATAGGTTCTGGGACGCGTGCCGCCGAAGCTTTCCGTAGACTAGCTTCCTCCACCTCTTAGTAACTCGATGATGTAAATCTGGTGTTTTCTGTTTGGTAAACAACACACAATATTGTTAAATATGGCTTTAAAGCACCTATCCAGCAGCAACTTTCTGAAGTATTTTTCATCAATTCGAAATAAAAAATTCCTTAGAATTAAAGAAGCAAATAAATTATCATACAGATGTTCCCATTTCACATATGTTCCTGATACAGTTTCAAGCACTGATGGTATACTCACTGGAAACTATTTTTTTTTAAAACTTCCTGTATTTTTATATTGTTCTTTAATTTTTTAAAACTTTTATATATAAATTTCTTTTAGGGGAAACGGCTCGTATGAATCTCTTCCAATCTGTAACAAATGCTATGGATATTGCTCTTGGAACTGATCCTTCTGCAGGTATCTGTGTAATGTATAAATTAAATCCTTGAAACAGCTGTAATAATAGCCAGTCTAGATTAGACAATTTTCCTTAGGTTGTTAAGTAAAGTACCCGATTGTGGTAAAAATTCCATTCCATATTTTATACAATCACATTAAATTTGCTACCTTATGTTAAATTTCCAGCTCGTTAAAAGTTGCAATGAACAGACCGACCATTATACACAAAGCTGAACTAAACCTTTAGGTAAATTTAAAGTACTGCTATCGTATTCAGGCCGGTCTCGATTTGGCGGCTTAAATTTTGCAGCCAAGTAGCAAAAACGTACTAGTCGAAACAAACGCCAAAAGTCGCCAAACAGCATTCCGGCCCGAATACACCAGGTGTTCCAAATTTTAATCCTACGGTAATGCTTGGTGAGTTTCCATAAACTTTGCGAAACTCGCATGTATCCTCATTACCAGATCCCTTTACCTACCCACAATTCCACGCAAGTATTACCAGCACCATCTAGCCATAACGCATTTTGCAGAAAATGCAGTATCACAAAAAAAATTGTTTATCGCCCTCTGCAAAGGAACCAAAACCCTTGGCCCAATCTTTGATTAAGCAATGCATAAAGCTCTTCTAGAAACATTGCTTAGTCTTTAATCACTGTGAGTGTGAGTTTATGATTATAATGCAAGCTTGGCCTCCCTGATCGTGGTTTTTGGATAAACGATGTGAGCCCGCTGTTCTAAACCTACCTTGTTTGATGCTTTGCTGTGAGGCTAATCGCAATTGAAGAGCTAAGTGGAAGAACGTGCTAAGTGACATTTTTAAAAGAATTTGGATTTTTGTGTCAATGAACATACTATTCCATCCTTTAAATATAACAATTTTCCTCTTTTTCATTAATTTAAGTTGAAGTATATTTTTTACCCTTTGTAAATTCCGGTTTTAACAGACCTGAGTGCAAATTAAAAACCTTAAAGCTCACTTTCAATTTTTTGTCACTTAGCACGTTCTTCCACTATGCTCTTCAATTGTTCTCCAAAGCCAAATAGGGTGGGGAGCAAAACGAAAAGATAAAAGTGTTTAAGGTTGCAAGCAAATTACTAAAAGCGTGTTGGAGTTTACTAATAGTACATTTATAGGGGGCTTCAATCTTAAGAGCAAATATATCAAATTTAGTGCTGAAATATTATTTATTGCAACCAATCTATCAATGGACAATTATCACATTTTTTTTCTTGCTTTTAAATGATTCTAAATGACTTAAAACCCATAAAAAATGTATTCATTCTTTTTACAGATTCGTATTTTACTTTTAATTTAAATTTATAAAAGGGCAGTTTCGGTTTTCATTCGATACAGAGAGTCACGGGATATGACGTAGTAAGGTCTTCTCCCACCGAGAAGAAGCAAACACAGCTTTTGCTGTATTCGATTCAAAGCTTATTTTTATAATATTATGGCTTCTAAAAAGTTCTGTATTGTGCCGATGTGCAGAAATACTTCCCATATTATACTCTTGACAAACTATTTCTAAATGTACCGAGGAATAAAAAAGATAGACTGAGATGGTGCAGAGCTATGAAAAGGGATCCCAAAAAGAACGTTCCTTTGGCCTCAATCCTTTGGAATGTAATATTGAAACAGAAATATCAAAGTTGGTGATTAGTATTGAAGTACTATTTAGTTTTGGTGAGGTTTTAAATTAAAAAAGGTTTTTAATTTAAAGCTAATAATATTCATCTTTAATAGAACAATCACTTCTATATAATATTACATTCTAATGTAGCCTTATATTGTACAGAACATTAAAATAGAAGTCTTATATTAGTAGAGTACTCAAGTATACTATTCAAGTTATCTGGTAATGTAACAAAAATTTACGTTTAAACATTTATTTTTAATAAGACAATAACTTCTATTTTAACTAAATAGCCACTTTAAATATATTTTTAAATAGTTAAGCATGTAGCTAACTATAGAGAAAAAGAATTATATGTTAAAGTTGTATTTATTTTGTTTTACATTGTCCTGCGTGGCAACAGCTTGCGAGAAGGGGTTTTGTAGAAAAAGTTTAATGGCGTTTGAATAAAGTTTTCCGGTTTTCTATTTTCTTTGTAGAAATTATTTAATACTCAAGTACTCTGCAAGTAAGGATATTTATAATGTATATTTTAAGTTATACTTCGTAGGTTTTATCCTTACTGAATGTGAGAACTTTATAGGTTCTGATAAACTGAAAAGTTTATATTATATACTAGTAGGAATACCAAGTTTTGATTTTAAAAATTAGTCTTTTTTTTTATCAGACTTTTACTATATCATAAATATCACATAAACTTTATTCTTAAAATATATAGTGATAAAACATAAAAATGGCTATTGCTATGTGTAATAATTTTTTTTTATTTCCTATAAAACAATAAATTAACTAAATATCTTGGAAACATCTTACTTTTCAGCTTTGATATTTTTCATTTCAGCTGACAAAAAATCCAAATTTTCTTTGAAAAAATTGATTATCATATCTTCGGAAATGTTTGGCAAAATATCTCTTTGTGCTTTGGTATAACCCTGTTCAACAGGCATTGGAGAAAAATATTTTAAAAACTCAAAATAATACAAAAATCAACGCAAGTGCAATTTCGCTGCGCGGTTCCGTAGGGAGGAGGAACGAGACGACCTTTCTACGTCACGACCTTCCTAAAGTGACACGGCCCGTGTTTGATTGCGCCGTGGCTCTGGTTTTTTAAAATTTGAATAACTCTGAAAATATTTCGCTAAAAAAGAATTTAATGGCATTTTTGGACTCCAGACATCTTAATCTACAAAATTAACCAATTTTTAACAAAATTTAAAACATGTGATAATTCTCCATTAGATCACACAGGCTTCATGTACTGATATTAATATTGTTACAACAATCACATCTTTGCATTTCATAGGATATATTTGATTAGATTAAAGCAATTTTTTTTTTAACTTTCACTTACAGCCAGTGTTTTTCCTAAGTTTTGTATTTAGCAAATTAATTTTTTTCAAAGTACTTATATATATATATATATATATATTTTTTCAGTAATATTTGGTGAGGATGTGGCATTTGGCGGAGTATTCCGATGCACTGTGGGACTGCAAGACAAATATGGTAAAACAAATAACTTTTTTTTGTAAAACTTAATTTAGTTTTTAAAAAAACCCATCTTAACCCTTTTTTCCACCTTTGTAGTTACCAAATACAATTATAATATTTTTTTATTTAATCTTAAAAATGGGGATATAAAAATATATTACCTGTTAAATATTCCTTAAAAAGAGCAATTTATTTATATGATGCAACTCTTTCCATTTATTTAAAATGTAAAATGCAAGTTTTGTCATCTTTTCTGATGCAATAACTTAAGTGTACTTCATTTCTGATACAGGAACGATGTTTGTTACCCGATTTTGAGTCAGTTAACTACTATCTGTCTTTAGTTGAGTAAAGTCACATAATTGAAAGAAAGCCTAATTTCCGATATTCAACTTACCTCAGGATTCAGTTTATGAATAAATCTATTATGTTTATAAATTTATTTAGTCTTCTTTACAATAAATAATAAAATATGATTCATAACCTCTTATAAATGTAATTTAACAAATAAACGAGTACATTGTATTCTTGTTCCTTCTCAAAATTATCTTAACTCTCTTTAATATTCTTGTTTTTTTTAACAGGATAGTTAAATTATTAAAATCTTGGCTTTGTACATACGTAAACTAGCAGCCACTAGTCAAATTGATGTAAAATTTGGCAGGAACACTCATGAGGATGAAGTTTTTAGTGATTTTCAAGGGAATAAGGAAGTACACTATCAATTTCGCCAAGAGATTGTATTGTTATAGTCAAATATCAAAAAGTCTACAGCTCTGTAGACATTTTGATATTTGAATGAAAGATTGTTGCTTGATTTGATAGATAAGCTATGTTTCAGTGATATTTTTATTGATAGAATTCAGATAAAGTTAAATTTAATTTTAAAGTAAGAATGTGCAGTATCTTCATTCACAAGTGTGAATATTTTTTTTTTCATGAATAAAATGCATTGTACTTGCCTTCTTTTGCTAAAGGGTTCGAATAACCTCAGTCACCGAAGAAGAACTATCAGATATTATTTCTTTTCTGTGGAAAAATTTCCTTTATTCTCCTTTTGCTAAATGTATGAAGGACACATTCTGTGCAGAAAAGTTATTGCTTTGTTATTTCCTATAGGTCGAGATCGAGTTTTTAATTCTCTATGTGAACAAGGAATAGTTGGGTTTGGTGTTGGCCTAGCCATTGCTGGTGCAACACCCATAGCAGAAATACAATTTGCTGATTATATATTTCCAGCTTTTGATCAGGTACATTTAGTCTTTTGTTGAAACATTCCTTTATGATAAAAATTGTTATGATATTTGTATATAATTTTTATAAAAAATTTTATGATAAAAATTCCTCTTTGGAGGCTTTGGCAGCCATCTTCTGTGATATAATCACAGACACAACACCATGAAAAAAATTGTTTTTTATCTATTGATGTAAATTTTTTTATGCATTCTTTACAATCGTCTGTTATAAAACTGTTTTGCAAACACCTTTTGAAAAATATTTTTTTATTGCGAAAACGCTATTCTTAGTGTATTTATTTATGAAATAATGTCACTTTATCTTAGCTAATTCAGTGAGTAAATCCATTCCCAGATGGTTCAAATATTATAAATCTTGTTTTTATGTAGGAGAAATTTTTGTCACAAAAAATTCTTGGGAAAAACCTTGGTTTTGTGATCTTTTGCAATATTTGTTAAAAATTTTAATAAAATACTGACTTCTTAATATGTGTCTAGACTAGAACAGTTAAAGATTTATAATAGATTCTTTATTTTTAGAATTTAACTTTGTTAATTATCATACTAAAAGCTGTAATCAATTTTTTAAAAAAGGGAATTTCAATATTTTTATTACAAGACCAGTAGCGGATTTCTAAATATGCTAGCTAGGCTAAAGCCTACGGCGGCAAATTTTCGTAGGAGGCAAATTTTCGTAGGCAGCAAATTTTCAACAAAGGAATTTTGCATGTTGAGGCAATTCTTTCCAAATGCAACTGAAGTTTAAGTACTCTAATACATTGGTGTATTTGTTAATATTTCACCTTAAGCCCTATTTTATGTAGCATTGAAGTAAGAGATCAGAAAAAATACATCTAAATGATGAAAAACATGATTACAGCATTTTTTAAACTTAATTTAGTAATTTAGGGGCACTAACTTTTATTGAACAACGGGTGATAAATGCGGGTGATGAGATAAATCAACCATTGGTGACCAACTTTTGAATCGTATTTTACCCCCCCCCCCTACCCTATAGACGGTTTTATGTCGCAAACTTTCGCAGGTGGCGCTGCTACTCGGATGTCTGTCCAACCCACCTAGGTCCTAGAAATATCCCGGTTCACTGGTTTGCTGATGTTTTGAATGCGCTTTGAGATGTGTTCGAGATTGTATAAAAACGAATAAACTATACAATATATTCAGGAAAATGAACAAACTGATTCAGAAATTATTGTGTTGTACCAACTAATGTGCAACATTTTTGGCAATGTTTTTAACGAACGTGGAAGCATTGAATCTGATGCCTAGATTTTAAAATTCTTTATGCAGCTTCCGAGTTCGTAATATTCAACACTTGATTTTAATGATCCAAGCTGTTGTTGACTATTTTAAACATTGATTAGCATCAAATAGAATTTAAAACACAGATACAACCGACTTAACCCGTAAATTAAAAACAATAGCGTATAAAACAATCGTAATTACGATCAGTAGTTTTAATTAATAAGATGACTTTAGAGTTGTTATGAGGAAAAATATTACAAATATTTGCTAAAAAAGCACAATTCTTCAATTTATTTAATATATATAAGAGTCAAACGGGCTATACAATCCTACAAATTGATAAAAATGACAATCCATAAATTGAAAATTATTATTCATAAATTGTATTGTCATGTTTGTATTATTTTTTACACAAACGTTATCTATGTGTACTATATATTAATAAATAAATATACATATATAGTAATAAATTGTCAAAAACTTGTATTATTAGCATTTATTTAGTTTTGATAATAAACAAAAAAATAAGTAATAATGTCATTATGGCAGTGATTTTCACAAAAACAGTCTTCTATCTAAATAATAAAACACTATCTACAGTTGGGAGTAATTACTTTTATATTTGGGGATGTGCTAAATTGTTTTTTTAATCACGCGAACGTTAAGTAATGTCGTGTAAATAATATTAAGCTTCTAAATATAAAAGCAAACTGATTAAAAATAAAAATAAAAGATTTTTCTCAAATTGCAATTTTTTTAGTTAAATAACATATTATAAAAAAAAAACAATTGATTCCAATTATATTTAGGGGGAAAACTGTATTTTTCAAAACACCCATTTCACCCAAACACATCGCGCTACGACAAGATCAACATTGAAGCCAGCGAAACGAGCTTCCGCTGTTTTAACCGGAAGTTAACCGAGGAGGTTCGGGTGGTACCTAACCAATCAGAGGAAGGCAGGGTTTGTTTGCAAACTTTAAACCCTATATAGGCGGCAAATTTTGGTTCAGCCTGTAGACGGCATATTTGGAAATCCGCCACTGCACAAGACCATATGTACGCACTGGTTACATTGTTGAAAGCTGCTTTTAATGAAGTATAATGAAAGAACCAGCATAGTCTTACATTTCTTACCCTGTTTTTAGCCTAACAAATCAGAACCTAAATAACAATTAATTTTTTTTAAAATAATATTTGTCATATTTTTCAAATTTACATAAAAGCTTTTTTTTGTCCACTTATGCTTCTTCTGTAACAACAACAATAAATTGGACAATTTTTTACCTGAAATAATCAGTCATGTAGTACTACACTTTCTTGTAGGTCGGTTAAAGTTATCAAGTTCTTACAATAGTAGTCAATTAGTCTAGCCTCTTGTGACATGGCTTTCCTATTTATGGTATGATGGTATTGGTATGGGGTATGATAGAAGAAGATCCAAATATCAGTTTTTTCAGCCTTTGATTACATGTATCAGTCATTTATTTCTATTAAAAAACGAAGTTGAACAGGAGGGTCAATACAATATTAGAGTTCTTAAAAAAATTATTTTAAATTTTTTTTCAAACTTTTCAAAAAGTTATTTTTTAAAGGCATTTTAAATTATAAACAATATTGAAATAATCTGATAACTACAAATAAGTAGTACAGTCTTTTTGTTGTTGCATTTATGCACAAAAAATATGCATTTTTAGAGTTTAAAGCGTGTCCCTAAGTGACTATAAACATAATTTTAAAAAAAGTCTTGCAGTTTACATACTCACGTCAGTGAAACTCTTTGTTTTATTTTATGCTCTAAACAAAGTATTTGATAACAAGCGTAAGGTTACCTACAGGCAAAATTTTATGTTTACATAATACTTCTTTTTATTTCATTTCCAGATTGTAAATGAAGCATCCAAACTGCGGTTTCGGTCTGGGAATGAGTTTAACTGTGGTGGTCTCACAATCCGTGCTCCCTATGGGGGTGTGGGTCATGGAGCTCTCTACCATTCCCAAAGTCCAGAGGCTTTCTTTGCACACATACCAGGAATTAAAGTAATTTTTAATTTTATTCATATATTTGTCCTTTTAAAACTTAATTTGTCTGTAAGGCACAGTTGTAGTGTCATGTCAATGAGGAAATTATTGCTGGTCCTCTCCTTGTGTTAGCCGTCCTTTAAACCGATCATACTAAACAATAAGGAATCCTTCCCATGAATAACATGCATTCTGATGAGGTTATTTGATTGGGGTTAAAATAATTTGATTGCTGACTCTTCATAAGAAGTTGCAAAAAAAACCCTCAAATAAGATCAATTACAGGGCTTAACATTAATGAAATAAATTAACAGACATGTATGATTCTTTCATCGCACTAAGCTAAAGCAGAGGAGCCCAGCAAAATTTAGCATGTTTGTCATTTAAATGCCATTCAATTGTAATCTATGTATGAAAATCTGTGGAATGTCTTTAACAATATAAATTAAGAAATAAATTAAACTTTTTCCCCCAAAGTCCAGAAGCTTTCTTTGCTCACATACCAGGAATTAAAGTAATTTTTATTGATATTTTCTTTCAAATATAATGGCTGATAAGGTGTCAGTAGTCACAGGGCTGCCAGTGGCGACTTAAAAGGCTACTAAAGCGACTATTTTAGCGTCTAGGCGACTATGGCAACTATTTAAGACCAAAAAGGGCCTAAAACGACTATTTTAAGCAAAACCTTCAACTATTTTCTGTCTTGGGCGACTATTTTTAGTTATATAATTTTTCCATAGATGGCGCCACCATACTACCGATGCGCAAAACGTAAAGTACAGATGATGCCTATATAGAGTGGCTCCATGTACAAAAGTGTATTAGAGTGGCGCCACTGGGGAGTGACTGGCAACCGGCTCTCCACGCTCTTCCCCGGCTCGTGCCAACCTAGAATCGTTATCGCTTTTAACGGCGCCAAAGCTAAACCGAAACTGAAGTTATATGTATGCTCGGGGTTCCTGATGGGGGAAATTTGTATCGGATTCTTTTGGACAGTATTCGATTTCAACTTAAAGAAAAAGCTTAGCGCTTTTTTCTTTGTTTTTTAGAAAATTTTGTTGAGCATAACACTGATTTTTTTAATCTTGTTTCTAACAAAACAGTTTGAAAAACTTAAGATTTTTATAACCAATTTGTATTTATACATTTTCTTTTAATTTAAAACTCCACTTTTCACCCAAATACGATTTTTGGAGATATCAGATTTTAACAATATAAAAACGGCAACATAACAAATTACGATACTTTTAAAGGTTTATTTTAATATATTTAAAAACTGTATTGAGAAGAATAATCGCTATAAAGTAAATACTTCTTTCAATTTTAAAAACTTTTTGCATGGAATTTATGAAGAAAAATAGGTACTCCAGGCTAAATAATTTATTTTTTTAGGACTTCCATATATATTTGTGAATTTTATTATGTAGTCAAGTGCACTTTAAATTACTTTTTAGAACAATAGAATAGAGAACCATGTTCTTCTTTTGATTAAAAAAACTATTTCTATAATCAAGCACAATACATAATTGGATTTGTAATCGGTTAATTTCTTAAACAAAGAAAATATTACATGAAACTAAGATTACACTAAAAACATCCTAACTCAACTATCACTTTTAAATGAACTACATCGATGCGGAATGAAAGCTGCGAGACTACTAAATTATGATATTAAAAGACAATTGAAAAACGTTACGGACACTGCCAATGCATATTCTACTGGAAATAAATTATATTCGAAAATAGCTGTATTCTTCTTGAAGCATAACGAGGTTAAACTAAATGAATTGGGGTTGAAAGGCACGAACTTTACAAGAGCTACATGATTTTATAGCACAATCAGGAAGGTCCATCACTACTGCTTGTATTTATTTAAGTAATTAGAATAACAGATAATCCTAATAAATTATGTAATGTAAACACTTAACATGACAAAATAGGTTTTGGGTACAACCTTAACTTTTCTTTGAACCTTTACTTACAATAAATGCATTAAATAAGTTTTGAAATACAAAAATAGTACATTCCCGAATAACACTCCATACCGTACAGACTTTCATTTGTTTACCTTTTAGAAAAGCGCCAACATGGTGAAGCCAACTAGCGCCAAAACGTGGCCAAATATCGTCTGCACGCAAATTCCGAAAATTGCCTATATCACTTAAATTAACAACTATTTTTTGCTTTTAGGAATTCATAATCATTCATTGAATATAATATTATAATAAACAGTACTTAAAATTACGATTATTAGGATTATTATTAACGAAAACTTGATAAAATAGACATTGCAAGTTGGAACAATTTTTAAAAAACTTAAATTACATACCTTAAAACTTGTTAAATACAAAAAATACTTGGTGCAAAATGTAGCTCGGACTATTCCCTATCCCAATTATGCAATATAAAAGTTAAACATACCTAAAGTTTTGCAGATTAAGCAGATTATCGTAGACCACTCACAATTCCTATGGACGCGCTATGGAGAAAAAATACAGTGGTCGAAAATTTGGACTCCTTGGACTCCGGAGGTGGAGCCAGCCAATGAGATTGCAGATGCTTACCTTCACGTAATCGGCAGGGGAGCAAGGTGTCTCCACTCTTATAGTACTTACTATTTATGGAGCCACTCTATGCCTATAGTTTTTGTTTGGTTCTCAAATCAAAAGTTCTCATCAAGTTTTGCTTTCGTTTTGCACAAAACAAAAGCAAAACCATGTGTTTTTGAAATAGCACTTAAATAATGTTTTTTTTTTAGCAGCCTATGTAAAGTTTATGGAAACTAAAACTTTGATTTTGTATTCTTTGTTGCAGATTTTTTTTTTATTGACATCTGTCTGTTTGTTATTAATTTGCTTTATTTTGAAGTTTTTATTTTTTTATTAAGTAATTTGGCGGTATCTAAAAGAATCGTATCAAAATACGTTTTTTTTTTAATATTTTAAAAAAAAAGTTATATTTTTCTTGTGAATTTCGATGATTCTGGCAGTGGTGGCGCTAGGAATTGCCCGACGGGTGGGCTGGCGTTCCCCGACGGGGGGGCTTAGGTATAATTTAAAATTAAAGTTTTTTTTAAAACATATTCATTCTCGAATTGGTTCAAATATAACCAACAATCAGCAAACACTTCGCACTGTACTGATTTCTTTTCAACTCGATTCAAATCCTCAAAAATTTCCACAATTCAAACAGTAGGATGCCTTGCCAAATGATTTTTTAGGGGTGCACAGTTTGACAAAAAGCTTCAACTTAATTTTTCCAATATGATAAAAACATCTAATTTCACATGCTTTTTGAAGTATGAAGCCCCAAGTTTCCTTATTTAAACTAATTAAGGCTAAAATTACTACATTTTTTAGCTCCGAGTATTCCCTACGTGTTGGTAAATTCAGCTAGTGCTGATTCCTCTTCAAAACTGTACAGGTATTGGACGACAAAATCGATTTGACCCTAGTCCCAGGATTCTTCCAGTTTATATATATTTTTTTTTACATTATTTTCTCTTAACGTTATCCTTTAATCGAGCGAAATGCGCTTACCGTTGAGTTTGGTCGTAATACACCAAAATAAGGTTTATTGTCAAAATACGGCATTATTTATTTACTTTGATTGATTAAAAAAAGTAATTAAACTGAGTGTTATTTCAATGCTTAGAAAAAAAAAAAGAGCAATACGTACTCATTATTTACACTTTGACAATTGAGAGTAAAAATAATTAGGATATACATATTTTGTATTTTAAAAAATGTACAAAACTTGAAAGCAGTTTTTGAACTGAAAGTTTTGAAACTTGAAAGCAGGAAACAAAATTTTAAGGGATTTCAAACTGCGAAGCATTTTTTACGTTCCGAGACGAGCACAAACAACAAATTTACTGCTTATTTTTAATTTTATCACAAAAAATTTCAATAATCGAGGTAATCAATCGTTTTTTAAAAATACATGAATTAAAATACATCCACAAAATCCAATAATATAATAATTGAGGTTACACATACCCCAAGTAGTCTGTTCCTTCACATTCCTTTATGCTTGCAAAAAACAAATCCTTTAATAGTGCACTAAGTAAATCCGTTCGGAAGAAAACTCTAGTGGTAATGAACCCTCCTGCGAACCCCCACTTCTCCGAGGCAATAAACTTGTTAGCAGTGGTGACATATGATATTACTAGCTGGTAACTCAAAAGAACGTCCTTTTTATTTTTGTTTTCCCAGCTTTTAGAGGGTTTCTACGCTTCACCCCCACTGTTTGGGGTGTTGGGACGATAAAAGAGAAGATACATTTCGCCGCTTACTGGTATGAACTCAAGGTCAAATGAAGAAGGATACGAACCACAACTGAGACGACAGTTTTGGAAAATGCGATACAGTGTTGAATTTTGAGACGGTTAAAAGCTTTTTTTTCCGACTCACAAATTTCCGATATTGTAAGTTAGTTTTCCTCGACCAAATTTAAAATTTCCCCGACGGGGGGGCTAGCCTTCCCCGACAGGGGGGCTTGAGCACCCCTAGCCCCTCTGCTGCCGCCGCCCCTGGATTCTGGATCCTGTTAAATAAGAATACTTACATTTAATAGTTTTAATTCAGCCATCCTTTGTATTTTAAAGCTGAGAGATATTTCAGTGAAACATATTTACATGGATTAGTATTGATCCTTATGTTTCTTGAATAACTGATAACTATTTAAAATAAACTTGTTTTTATTTTATAATATATTTTTTTAATTAAATTTAGTTTCAAGTAAATTTTATCGGCAGTATCAATCCTTTCATTTGAAAGTTGGTGTTGCAATTTGTAAATTTAAGTTGTGGTCTTAAATTTTTTTTTGCATAATTTAGCATTTTAACTTCTTCCTACTTGCTTCTGTGAAATGACAGGCTTTTACTAGATCAATGTTGGTTTTTCTTAGATTTTTTTAGCTAAAAACTAGTCAAAAATTAAAAATCGATACATATATATGCCATACATATATATTTTGAAGGATAAAAATGGCACTTTTATGGTTGTTTCTTATCCAATCGTTAAAAGAATGTTTGTGTTTTTTGAAAATTTTTATGCGATTGCTAATTAAATTCCAATATAAATAAGTAGATTTAAACTATTTTCTCCTTATTTATGTTCTCTAACTTAACAGTTATATATAAATTGGTTTAATAATTTAGCATGAAATTTTCTGTTGCAATACATCTGAAAAACTATTGGCAGTTTTATCAATCCTTTTAACTTAGTGTTGGTGCTACAATTCTAAGAATCTGCAATGATATAAGTCTTAAGTTTTAGTTTTTAAATTTTTGCTTCTAAGCATGATCACTAATGTATCACTTTTTGGAAATTTTATTTAATTTCGGATAACATTCAATGCAAACATTTAAAAAAAATACATTTGTGTTGTCTAACAATTAAAAGTTGTTTATTTAGTTTGGTAAAAGAGGATACTATTTTGGCTACTATTTTTTAACATCTGAGGCTACTAAAGCAACTATTTTCAAAGCTTTCTGGCACTGGCAGCCCTGTAGTCAGTATGGTAGTGGTTGTGCCGGTATGGCACAGTTATTTAAGCTGTAATGTTACTAAGGAGAGCTTTGCAAGTTCTATCCTTGTGTTAGCCATCCTTTTAAAACAATCACATTGAAATCCTGCCAATAAATAAAACTGTATATGTATGTTAAATTTGTTGTGATCCAAAGTCCTGATACTGTGTACAATGTAGCTACTAAGTTGCGAGTTGCGATGACTATCAGCTCGGGTGTTGGCCTTGTCACTTGACTGTGGTTTGAAATTATGTATCCTGTCACCAATAGCCCCCTTGTAGCTTAAGTGCAATATTATTTATTTGTTCAACTATACCAAAATGATGGTTAACTTATATTTATAAAGCATATATTTAACATGTGGATTTTTATGTCTCCTGATAGACATGGGAATTGGTTTCATTTTTCTGGGGCTCTTAAATTAATCGTGACTCCTAAAAAATCCGGGGGGGGTTAGGGTCAGAACCCCCCCCAGAACCCATGTTATAGTAAAATTTTATTTTGTTAACAATAAAAGCAATAAAAAGTGATAAAAAAATTCCATAGAGAAAAGCCAGTTCGCATTTACTATACTTCCCGCCACCCTTATTTGAAACACTTTAGGGATGGAAAACCGAAACCGGTTTTTTTTGCCCTCGGATTTGACCAAAAAAACCGGTTTTTCGAAAGGGCTGTCTTAAGGTTCAGTAAAAAAAAACCGGTTAACCGGTTTTTGAAAGGCAGGTTCTTTTCCAGAAAACCGCTATCCCTACCATTTCTTATTTGGTTGGCGGCGAGTATTTTTCGTTTCTCGAGTTGCTTTTCTTTAGTAAATACAAATCTGTGAAAGTAATAAGTATTGCGTCATAACTATCCTATTCCTCACCCCCCCCCCCCTTTCGGGATAGTACGGAACGACGACGTTTAACAATTTAGGTGTACTGGAGAGGAAGAATGTCAATCGTGGCCACTTAGCACCCTCCCGTGGGAGAGGTGAAAAAGTAATGATGGGATAGTCGCGCTGAGTGCAAAAAGTTATCATGGCAAAGCAACATCATAATAATATTTTCAATAAAATTACGCAAGAGTTGCTGCCATAGAGCTTTTTTGGTTTTAAAGGTATTGCTGGAAAACGAATATAGATACAGACTTCAAATGTGGTTCACGTATTAGATTACTAGTACCTGTAGGATGTCATAATAACGCTTTCGATAAAATTGCGCTTGCGCAAGAGGAAGCGGAGATTGTACTTTTTTGGTTTGTAAAAGGTATGGCTTGAAAATGAAAAGAGATACATTCTTCGAATTTGGTACACGTACTCCTAGTACCTGTGAGATGTCATAAGAAGATATTTGAAGAAATTGAACATGCAAGAGCAGGACCGGACTGGCTCCCTAACAAGGGCGCAGTTTTACCGGCCCTTCTCAACTTCAAAGGCCCGGTAGCAGAAACCGCGCAGCACGGCAGCAATGCTGCGGCCCGATCGGGGGGCTGGGGGCCAAATTGCCGAACTTTCGGTTATCCGAAAGTCGCGAAACTCCGGAGAACCGAAGGTCGTGGAACTCCGGCGGTCCGAAGGTCGCGAACGGAACTCCGGCAATCCGAAAGTCGCGGAACTCCGTCGGTCGGAATGTCGCGAGACTCCGTCGGTCCGAATGTCGCGAGACTTCGGCCGTCCGAAAGTCACGGAACTCCTGCCGTCCGAAAGTCGCGGAACTACGGGGTTCCGACAGTCGCGGAACTCCGTCGGTACAAATGTTATGTCGCGAAACTCCGTCGGCCCGAATGTCGCGAAACTCCGTCGGTCCGAATGTCGCGAAACACCGTCGGTCCGAATGTCGCGAAACACCGGCCGTCCGAAGGTCGCGGAACTCCTGCCGTCCGAAAGTCGCGGAACTACGGGGGTCCGACAGTCGCGGAACTCCCTCGGTCCGAATGTCGCGGAACTCCGTCGGTCCGAATGTCGCGAAACTCCGTCGGTCCGAATGTCGCGAAACTCCGTCGGTCCGAATGTCGCAAAACACCGTCGGTCCGAATGTCGCGAAACTCCGTCGGTCCGAATGTCGCGAAACTCCGTCGGTCCGAATGTCGCGAAACACCGGCCGTCCGAAGGTCGGGGAACTCCGTCGGTCCGAATGTCGCGAAACTTCGTCGGTCCGAATGTCGCGAAACTCCGTCGGTCGGAATGTCGAGGGCCGTCCGAAAGTCGCGGAACTACGGGGGTCCGACAGTCGCGGAACTCCGTCGGAACTATGGTGATCCGAAAGTCGAGAAACAACGGGAGATCCGAAAGGTCGCCAAACTACGGCGATCCGTAAGTCGCGGAACTTCGGGGATCTGAAAATTGTGGAACTCCAGCGATTCAAATACATTGATTTTCATGACTTTTGGTAGCTTTTTGTTCAAATTCATGACATTTAATGACAAAATTTACTCTAGGCAAAAAATTCATGACTCTTTATAAGCGCGAAAACCTTGCATTTAGTCAATTAATTTTTTATGAATATTAGTTTGTAATGTTTAACTTGTTTTTTATTTAATATGTATACACATAATATTTATATTTGTGCACCTAAGCCACAAGACTTCATCCACCTGGCATAAAAACTTAATTTCGAGCCCTGGAGTTTTGTAGGATTAAAGCTATCGATACTATCGAATGACGCTGGGGGGGGGGGGGGGGGGGGGTCCATGTTTCTTACAGCCAAATTTTCCCCCTAAAATCTCATGCTGCAGCCACATTCAGAAAGTTCTGCTACTGGGTTCAAAGGTAGCCCCCCCCCCCCTTTCAAAGGGCGCCCCCCCCCCCCCTCCCGTATTTTCTTAGTCAAAAATTAATCTCGGCTCACATATAAAGTGTTTATCATTGTTCAAAAGTAAATACAATTATACCTATTTTAGGAAGAATTCATGCTGCAAAATAAAACAAGAAGTAATGAATTAACTATAAAATAGCCTAAGGCCTTGGCAATTGTTACTTTAGTACTCAAAAATATTCGGATCCACAAAAAGCACAAAGATATGTCTCTGATATCTAGATTTTAAATCACAAAAAACTGTCAGAACTTGATCATTCATAGCAAAAAATGTATTTTTAGAGCTCAGAACAACAAATTCAACTAGATTGACACGACCCTCTGCAACTTTTAAACGCTTAAATGGACAAATCGGAAAGATACAATCAAGCAAAAAAAAAAGTAAAAGGTTTCTGATGTCAAATGTGCAACCTACACTTTTTATTTGGACGTTTGATACCCGGGAAACTTCAAAACACATAACAAATCGAGGTCCAACCAGCACAAACTTAGTCAAAACAGCAGCTGAATCGTATGATATGGTGAGAAAGTATACTTCAAAATCGCAAACAATGCATATATTTTGTCGACATTTTCTTTGTGGAGTGTGAAAATAATTTTGACATTTGACATGTAGCCTTTTAGGTCTGAGTTGAAACTAATAAAGAGAACAACAGAAAGAAACGAACGCTAACCACGAAACATAATTAAATAATATTCGGCACCAAGAATTTATATTTTAAATAGCGAAGTCCAAGGGCGCTTTATGTGATATCGTAGCGTTAAAAAGAAACTATTCAAATAATATTCAGCACCAGGTTTTCAAGATTGATAAACAAGATCCACATTTAAAAGATTTAAAAAAATGCCTTTTTTACTAACATTTAGTATTATTGAAAATATTGCACTAGAGATACTAGTCTAGGGCTATTGACAATGAGTTTCACATTTTAGGAACGCGGTCAAGTGGCGTGGCCGAAACCTAACCTGGCACTCAACGCAAACTTGGAACCCACGGCGTCAGGGCTGTAGACCACACCATCTTTAGTGTGCATAAGTCTCATATACAGGGCACTATTTTACTCAGAAAATTGAGAAATATTTGCAAAAAGTTTAAAAACGGTGTGTGAAATTAAAGGCGCCCTAATATTCACGCATGTTTTTTTAGATCCCTCATTCAAAAAAAAAAAAAAAAATCCGACGGCAGTATGTGTATGAATGATACATCATAAATACGATTCTGCACAGAGTATCAAAAGAAGTTTGAACCACCCATGAAGAAGAAACCACCCATGATATGCGAGTGATATCATAGGCATAAAAATACTTCTTGGGTGTTTGGATTTTTTTTTATATCCAGCACCCAAGATTAATAATATATTGGGAAATATACGTGTTCGGAAGCAGTTAGGCGCTTGTATGTAAAGGAAGGCGCCTTATGAAGATCTTTCTTTAATATTTATAAAAGAATGGCCCATTTAAAATTTATAGTTACATTTGATTCTGTCGAGTGTGTTAAGGCGTCAAGCTATGGTGGTTACCTTTGAAAGCATGTTTCGTCTAACCATCTAATTAATGGATCCCGTAAGACCGAAATTATACCACCTTAAAGTAATTCCATGCATATGAAAATGTAATCGTTATTAAACCGGCTCACATCAGCACCCTGTATGGAAGTGAAGCAGAGGCTCCGAGTGAAGGCGCCTTTCTAGTAGGTATCGGTGCTGCAATTTTTAGTTCTCCCGTGCCTTCCCTAAAGATATGCAGATCCCCTTTAGAAAATAAGTATCCGTGTACATCATTAAAGTGCGGGAATACTTACGAGAAGATGAATCTAGGCTTTCAAAAATTTTAGTCTGATTTTTTTTTTTTTTTTTGAGAAAGGCGCACCGGCCCGAGGGCCGGCGGGCCAGTCCGGGCCTGTGCAAGAGGTATCTGCGAAAGACCTTTTTTGGTTTTAAAGTTATTGAAATTACCTTTTAGAGTATATTATTACCTTTAAATGTGTGCGTTTATTTTTTATTTGTAATTGAAAGTCGTGTATTGTTACACACTCTTAGTTTCCAAAAGATAAACGATTTCTTTTTCTTTTTATAGCAAAATGAATCTCCATTGAATCGCGTGTTAATAATTATTTGTTATTTTATTTATAATATACATGTAATAATAATATTTTTTTTTTTAATTTTTAACGGTTCCAAAAAATAATTGTATAGCCTTACTTTTGAAAAAATTATTTCTTATTTTAATAGTCAAAAAAAAGTTCGTCTACTTTTTTTAAAAAGTTCGATATCGGCAGACGATTTTTTTCCCTCATTTTACAATAAATGTTCGAATGACTAATTTCTATTTGTGAGATCTTCTACTGATGAGTCACTCAAGCTCCAATTCTGATAAAATACCACTTCGGCGCCGTTTTTCGTTTTAGTTGCCACAAATCAAAAGTCTGTAAAGGTCATGATATTGCACAACTTCCTTACCCCCTCGGTATAGTTTTCTTCCATCCAATAGAAATTTAGCGCGGGATTATGGATATAATTTTTTTATTATTTATTGGGGATTTCTATTTTATGCAGGCGTTATCGGGAGGTTTTTTTTTTTCTTTAAGAAAAAAGATTGGCACCAGCGATCAACAGGAAATGTCAAGAAAAAATAAAATATGGACTGATTTATTTGAAGGCACTTGCTACCTTAGGATAAGGATTAGATTATTATCGAAGTAAAATATGGAATAAGTGTACTCGAGAGTTTTTTTCGCGGCTTGTTCTCTCGTCATAAAAGCAAGATTTCAAATCTTAATAGCAAGATGATTAGTTTCTTCATACAAATAAGTAAGTGCAATTCATAATACGTATATTCTGTATAGGTTTATGTGCATATGTTTCATAAAAATTAGATACTTTTGTTTTCACGACATAAATGCAAACACTTATTAAATTATTTCTCATCGGCAATTCGAGCCATTACAATGTTGTAAGTCTATTTCAAAGTATTAATGAGCTTGGGTGAAGTTTGAAATGGACTAAACTCCTCGGCGCAACAGTCTATTAGTAGGCCAAGGCCTGCTGCGCCCATTTCAGTTTACGTGACCAAGGGCTCTGGGGTGCTAGGCATATGTCCAGGTTAAGGGGTCAATCTCAAGTGTTTAGTTCCCAAGCATGCTTGGTCCTCATTTTATCGAACCTCTTAAGGGAAGAAAGGTTGAGTCAACCTCTCCCAATCCGGTATTTGATCCCCGGACCTGTGGCATGGTAATGCGAATCACTAACACTAAGCCACTGGACCTACTGGGAATTTTGAAATAATAAACCATTTAATTGTTTTATTGTTGAACTTTATTTGTTACTTGTTTTTGGCATCGTCGAAAATTAGTGTGAATCAACAATTTGTGTAATCATGTTTTTTTAAACTTTAATTACAAATTTGCGGATATTCGTTTCGAAATTTTTTACATAAAAACTATTTTTTTTAATTTAAAAAAAATTAAATTTTGTAGAGCTTAATAATTAAAGGACGAAATAATTGCATGATTTCGTCATTAAATATTATCATTACGTATTTAATTATTTAGAAAACTTTTTAAATGACATTGAGATTTACCCATACCAACATTCTGATGTAAAAAATAAGTTACATTGTAAAACACTCAGAAGCAAACGAAAAGTACGTTCATTTTGAAAATAAAATCAAAACAACCAATGAAATCGCAGTACGTAGAAAACTAAAGACAAGAGTGTTACATCAGCTCAAACATTCTTATTATTATACCAAAACCGAGCTTAAGTTTGCAGCAGAGAAATGTACTGAGCGGAGGAAACTTGGGTAAACAACCCGGCTGGCGCCGCAATTTCGCGTACTCTGATTGGCTGCTTCTTTTGACCCTGATATTCGTGCGCCCTGTTACGTCAAAATCGAAGGGAAAAAATAATTAAAATAACACTAACTGAAGCTTAACTAATAAAATTAATAAATTTATGTCTTGAAATAACAAATCAATTTGTTTATTGAATGTGAAATACCTTTTTGTATTCGATTCTCGCACTCAAAAATGAGAACTATTTACCCTCTTTCTCGTAGAACATTTGTATACTGCAAACTTAAGGTCGGTTTTGGTTTTTTTTTTTATAACAACAAAATTTGTAGTAAAAGCTGCACTTACTATGGGAAATTAAATTAAAGTGAAATTAATTTAAAAAAATTTAATGGGAATATTTCTTATGACGTCACGCTCTCTAACCTGCGATTTCGTTGGTTGTTTTGCTTTCTTTAAAAAGTGCTGAAAGGCTCATTGGTTTAGAAAAGGTCACGCGATCCGAACTGCGATGTCATTGGTTATTTTGTTTTTTGTGGCTAAGTGTTGAAACAAGTTCATTAATTTTTTTAATTAATAATAATTTTTATTACAAATAACTTTAATTATAATAATTATAATTTTAATTTGAAAAAAAATATATAAAAAATATGTGGATGGAAAATATTGAAACCCCCCCCAGAAATTTTTTCTAGTTGCGCCCCAGAAAGCAAATGAGCCCAGTGAAATTAAGCATGTTTGTTATTTAACCCTTTCAGAACCAGTGATGCCATTTGACATCATCATGTTTCCGATCATAATTTAAAAAATAATGGGGCAGACATCTATTGGGATTAATAAAAAAAATTTAATAGAAAAAAGTTTGAAGAATTGAATGATGTGCTTTTTGATATCATAAATGGTTATAGACGATCAGAAAAAAATTTCAAAATTGATGTGCCAAATTATCATTGGGACTGAAAGGGTTAAATGAAATTCAACAGTGATTGATGTATGGAAATCTGTAAAAAACTTTTTAGCCAATATAAATTAAGTTCTATATTAAAGACCAATCAAGAAATATGATATTTGTTTTCTTGTTACCAAGTAATTAATCATAATTATTTTTCAAAATTTCCCTGTTATTCATTGAATATTGCATTCCTTATTAACAGGTAGTCATTCCTCGAGGCCCATTGCAAGCCAAAGGCCTTCTTCTGAGCTGTATTAGAGACAAAAATCCCTGCATTTTCTTCGAACCAAAGATCCTTTACAGAATGGCTGTTGAACAAGTTCCACTCAAAGATTACACTTTGCCACTTTCAAAAGCAGAAATTCTTACAGAAGGCAAGTGATGTGTTTTGGTTTGCTTTTTTTGAACGTCAACTATGACTTAAATTTGCTTGAAAAGTTATATTTTATTAATGTGTTTCTTTTCATATTTTTTTCTTTATTTTTTAAATGATAATGTTTTATGTTTTGCATGTATAATGTGTTATATTACTAGCTATTTTTTAAAATTAGTTTTTATCTAAATTATGCCAATATATTTCAATTAACGTTGCATAGCAAAACTTTAAGTTTAAGATAATTTTGTGGTTCATGCTTATACCATTGCTTAACATATGAGATCCAATTTGTAATATTTTGTTAGTTTTTCTATTTGAAAATATTTTGTTAAATTACTGTTTTAAATCATAGTTATTTGTCGTGATCGACTTTTGTAAATGATCTACCCCATTTCCTATAAAGCAAAAATCCATATGATACCTAAATTTCCCTTTAAAAACCCCCTTTTTCATAGAACTTTTACTTAATTTGGTTTTTGTAATGCATAATAAAATATATGTCAGTAATTTGATTTTTTAATTGCCTTTAAGGATTTACTTTGGCTTTAGTATTGGATGTATTAAAATTTGGGTTTGTTTAGTGGTTTACAGCAAGTTGGAACAAATTTGCAAGTGGGAACACATTTTATTTAATTCCGTTTTTCGTTTGCGATCTTTTTCCCTATTTTCCATATCTTTTAACATTACTGCTATGTGCCAAGTGAAAGCTCAAAATTCTTAGACTGTTCTACAAGTAAACTACAGGACGGACATTTTATTCAGAGTGTTTTAGCCTCCATCTTGCAAAAAACGGCTTCCTTCTTCACGACTGGCGCCCTTTCCCTCCCAGCCTATGAACGTCACGATCATCTGTGACGTCAGCAACCCTCGTGACCGGGAGTGACCAATGAGAACTGTTCTATCTGGTGTGGGGAAGCGCGCCGAGAAATCTCGATCATTCTCTCGTGGAAATCGAGCCCAGAAGGTGCTCTGTTTATTTCTCCGACTCCAGCCGAAATCGGCAAAAATCCATGCCGAAGACGATGTCGCCCGGGTCTTCTCCTACTCCAGCCGAGGTCGGCAATTCCATGCCGAATTAGACATCGCCCCGGCCGGGATGGCCGATGCCTCGTGGAACTGCAATCATCATCCTGCAAAAACTCTTCAAATCTTCATAGGCTAAAATGCCTAACCAGATAAGCCACATATTTTCCTCACTAACTAACTCTTCCCTCTAATCTGTCTTAATCGCCGAAAACGCATGAGCGAAGCGAGTTTTCTAAAAGAATAAATTAACTCCGCTAGGCCTAAGCCGTGATGCTCTGCCATGTGTCTTAAAAATCGTAATCCGCTCTAAGCAAAAATGGCCTTAATCATTTCATAAAAATAGTAATTCTTAAATTTCTCTTAATTCGGTTGAATTTTTTTTATAACGTATGATATTTTTTTTAATGTTTTTTTTTTTTTATTTTTGGGGTTTGTGTTCCGACTTGCAAATATTTGGAATTGTAATGATGTGTAAATTGAAATTTATTTAATAATGGTTATTTTGTGCTCTTATAAGATTTAACTAATTAATTAAAGTATTTTGAATTTATATCTTGTGTCATGCAGGATAGGCCAATTAGGCCTTGCATTATCATGTTCACTTATGAGAATGTATTCAGCAACGAAGACAGTATGTAAAGACTTTTTCCAGACTAATGACTTAATTATGAACTTTTCTACCAAATGCTTACTAAAAGTTAAACTCCAATTTATTGTTAAGGTGAAATCCTAACACATAGTAAAAATGCAAGAAAGGGCTTAACCCTATTTCCATGTTCAACAGCACGTGTATTTGCCTATTTGTAATTTGACTCTAAATTATCATTGGTTCAAATTAATATTGCATCACTTATTAATCCTTTTTCTATTAAATCATTAATTTTGAAAAGAGTATTTTTGTAACTTAAATTCCATTTCTTTTTTGATTACTTACTTGTAATGATTCATCTGTGTTACGATAATAAATGCTAAACGTTATGTTAAATTGAATCTTGTGTGCTCTCATTATTTCGTCAATCCCTTTTATTTGCCATGATCATCAGGAAACCTGATTATTGCTTTAATATCTTTTATTACCATGAATTATTCTTGAGAAATTTTTGTAAGTGTGTTTCTTCACTCACTAACGATCATTCTGGCCAAATTATTAAATTTTACTTGCCCCCTTTTTCTATTTTTATTTGATCTCTACATGTTTTCATGTATTGTGCAACTCGCAATCCAACTTTAAACTATTCCAAAACTCAGTAATTGATTTTCATAATTGTAATTGCATTAAATTCTTGTTACTGGTTTTATCCACTTGATTGTCATTCTCAATTTCATTTTTTTTATTTAAATTTTTTTTTATTCATTTTAAAATATTCTGTGTGGATCCATGTTGTCTCATTGGCAACACCACATATTATTAAAATGTTAATGTTATAATAGTTTGATGTATTGAACTATGATTTTTTCATCTTATCCTTTACTATTTTTAAAATTATCATAGTTTTTTTTGTTTTAAGAATATTAAAATGGCTAAAATCTAAAGCAAAATCTTTAAAAATACAAAAATTAACTATCCAGTGCAAGTTAATTTTTTTACTGTCCCTGAACCCATACAAAATGGTCTTTCCAATATAAAAATAACATAGTATTTATGAAGTATAACCTACTCACCAAAACAAGTACCATTGTTATATTTAACTCATAAAACCTCATTGAATAACAAATGTGAGTTGAATTCAACGCCTCATATGAAACATGTTAATTTTTTTTATGTTATCCTCTTGCAACCTGGTGTCCCCATTTGGGGACATTTTTTAAAACCTTCCCACAAGTAATTAACATGTTAATTTGTTATAAAAATGACGACCGATAGAAAAAGATCCAAATATCAGTTTTCAGCCTTTGGTTACATGTATCTGTCATTTATTTCTTTTAAATAATGAAGTTAAACGAGGGTCAATACAATATTAGTTCTTAAAAAAAATATTAACTTTTTTTTCATACTTTTCAAAGAGTTTTTTAGAAGTTAATTTTGACAGCATTTTGCACTAAAAACAATGTTAAAATAAACTGTTAACTACAAATGTGATATGGCCAATTTTGTTGCATTTATAGCACAAAAAATTTGTATTTTTAGAGTGTAGAAGTGTTCCTAAGTAACTATTAAACATAGTTTTTTTCAAAAATTTCTTTGTGAAACATGCTTCTTAGCATATATTTGTATGAAAAGTACACTGCTCAAAACAATTAGGGGAGCACATGTTTTAAACCCTTTCGTTCCCAATGATTCCATTGGGAATCATCAGCTTGTGATTTTTTTCTGACTAAGTCAAATTCGCAACTTATGTATCGTTACATACATCATTATATGGAAGAATAACGTATATTGAAGAATTTAATATATTTTTTAAATATTAATGAAAATATGAAAAATATTGTAAAATAAATTTCACTTTAAAACAGTTTTAGAAAATAAATTGTCCCTAAATTTTTCATGCTTGCATTTTTTAGATGTTTAAAAATATAATTCAACTATTTTTAACAAAAAAAGTTTTGAAAAAATTATTGTTATAATTTATTAAAAATTTATTATTCCATTTTCCCCCTTTAAGTTTAAGTATTAAAAACTAAAGATTTTTTCTCCTGTTTTTTACTATTTCATTTCGAATGCATAGTGAACCTATTTAACAAATTTCAGATTTATAGGATAAAAATTAAAAAGTTGGGATTGAAGTTAAAGTTGGAATTAAAAAGTGCTCCCCTAATTGTTTTGAGCAGTGTTTATTCAGATTAAGAATATTCGTGTAAGATTTTGCTCGGGTCTTAAGAATTTATCTATGTTGGGTATGAGTAACAAGTTATCAATAGATTAACATGTTACTCATGACATATGCAACATGTTATCATTATTTTGATGCGAGAAATGTGTAATCCAATTCCAGCCTGTCTAATGTCCTCTCATCTGAATTTCAGGTGATGATGTAACGGTAATTGGCTGGGGTACCCAAGTGCATGTTTTACGTGAAGTGTGCCAACTGGCGCAAGACAAGCTCAACGTTTCTTGTGAGCTCATCGATCTAGTCACTATACTGCCCTGGGATAAAGAAACTGTTATTAATGTGAGTTTGGAAGGTTTTCATGATTGAAAAATTTAATGATGTTGGGTTTGTTATAGAAATTGTTTTATAATATTTTTTGTATAACAGTTTATTATGAATTGGTAGGTTCAGCTCTTACCTCTTATCAACAAATCTTGATAATCAATCTAGATATATTTTGGAATTAGATATTAGAATACATTTTATTTATTGATTATGTGAAGCATATTTTATTTAATACATATATTTCCTTTTAAAACAACATTAAGATCAAGTACAGAATTTACTTGAATTAAATCACATCTGTGCAACTATACTATAAATAATAATAAAGATAGAAATTAATAAGACTAGAGTATAATTAAATGGTTTAACCTTTGATTGCTTATTTACTAAAAAAATTCTTCAAAGTTATTATTGATTTTTTGTCATGTTTTTTGACAATACGAAATACAAAAGTGTTAGACAAGAAAGTTGATGTATAGAAATTTGATGTATAGAAATTTGATATATAAGAGTAAAGTAAATATCTGACTTGTATTTTGCCGCCAGTGTTGTATCTGCCTAGTATATAGGCCAGCCACTAACCTTAAAAGCCATCCAATATATAATTTAATAGGCGACTGTTTATTGTTTGAATACTAAAAAAATGTTCTTTTTCAAGAAATAAATTTTGATAATAATACAACGTCTGCACAAATTTAAAAACAAACAAACAAAATACATGGGGTTTGGGTAGACTGCATACAAATTTCGATTGCTACAGATCTCTGTTGGAATGGAATGGAATGCAAATGCGCCCTCTAGAAGGGAAGGCCGTAGGCTATGTAGCCCATTACCCCGCTCGCCAGAAGGGACAGTCACAGGAGACACACAAAGAAAGGACGACACAAACACATAGACAAATAACAACATTTATTGACAAGTACAAATATCCATGCCTGACCGGGATTCAAACCCGACCTCAGCAGCTCCAAAGGCCAGTACGCTAACCATTCAGCCACCGAGGCGGCTACAGATCTCTGTTTGAAATTCTTTCAAATAAAATATGACATTTCTTTATACAGGGTGAGGCAAATAAAAGTGGCACCAAAGGGGAGATAAGAATAAGACAGAGATGTTGCCAAGTCAAAAACCAATACAAATACATGTTTGCTAATTGAAGCTATTGATCGCTTCAATATTAAGCCCAAACAAACGCTTAGCGACTTATTGGCCGGGAACTACGCTATAGTTTTAGAAGCTAGTTGAAATTAAATATAAACAAGGTTTGTAGAGCTGATCAAGAAAAGTTTCCACTAGTGATTATTTCGTTAGTTATTTATCCTAGAGAATCGGACCTTTTTGCTTTTGTTAGTACAAAACACATTAAATTGATTGCATGACACAAACTTTGCATTATGGGACGTCTTCATACAATACGAACTAAGATCTAAACTCGCCACTAATCTATGAGTAGCTCTAATGTGATGCTAATCCGATCCAATTAATCTCAAAACATGTTTCAAGCGGCTTTAAGAGTTATTCTCGCCAAGCAATTCAACATATTTATTCCTATCTCTAGACCGGGGCCACTTTTATTTGCCTCACACTGTACATGTTCTTTGAAATCTGAAAAAGCTATACCTAATATTATCTTTCAGTCAGTAAAAAAGACTGGCCGAGTACTTGTGGCTCACGAAGCTCCACTTACTGGCGGATTTGGAGCTGAAATCGCTGCAACAATTCAAGTAAGTGCACTTCTTAATTTATATATTTTTAATGTTGCATTGGTTAAAAAGAAAATAATTCACAAACTTTGTCTGTTTAGGTTAGTTAAATGTTCAATTTATTTCAAAGCTCATACTTGTTATTTTTGCTTTTAAACTTGCTTGAATATTTTTTTACAATATTTTAATTAATCAAATGCTTTCCTAAGATATGTAATTCTTAGTTAAATTAAATAAGCCATACGTAAATTAATGTTTTAATAGCCTAATTATGTGAAGATTTTTTTTATGATAAAATAGTTCACAGGATAGTTTACAAACTTTGTGCATCCAGTTTATTAAAAGTATGTAACTTTTAAGTATCTTTCTAATTGTTCACTGTCTGCTTAATATGAATTATAATTGAAAAGAATTGAAGATTTATCTAAATTTTCTCTAAAAAAGATAGTTTATTCTTTTCTTGAAATTCAAGTAAAACTAATTACAAAAGTCAATAACATTTTCATACTTCCTGTCATAGATTGTAAACGAAATTGTTGTGCTAATTTTTATATTTTGTTCTAGAATTTAAGTATTTTCTTTCAAAATTCATAAATTTGTAAATCATACCATTAGTATAAAATAATTTATTTTTCAGAATGAATGTTTCTTGAATTTGGAAGCACCTATTCAGCGAGTGACAGGCCATGATGCTCCATTTTCGCATGTGTTTGAACCTTTTTACATCCCTTCAAAATGGAGATGCTTCGATGCAGTTAAAAAACTAATTAACTTTTGAACAGTTCAAGTTGCCAATTACTTGTCTAGGTTCTTTTTTTATTTGTAAACTACAGCATTTAAACTATTTTTCTATAAAACTGAATTTGTTGAATTTTATTTGTTACGTGTAAATAAAAATTATGTTTGAATTGTTTAATTGAGTAGTTGTTTTTTATTTTATTACATTGAAATTTTTTGGTAGGTTGTGGTGGTATTGTACTTGTAACCACCTAACCTTAACCCAAACACAAAGAGTTTAAAGAACTTTATATAGTAAAAACAAAATTCTAAAATGTTGCTTACTAAAAAGCGAAGAATTCTGTTGTAATAAACTAAAGGGAATACATTTGCAGGTTATGTCATTGTTAGCCTGACTAGATTTGTTTCCAGCAATTAATTTTTTAACTTTGAGGTCCTGAAATTATCATAATTTTTATTTACATAGGTTTTGTATTAACAGCTTTGAAAAATAAAACTAACACTATTTACAGACTTTTTATAATTAAATAGTTGAATGACAATCTAAACTGTACTGTGCAATGCAGTTCGTTCAGTCACCCTAATCATTCATCGTCTTAGACATCTTATATAAGGGCTGGGGAGCCCAGTCGGTTGGGCACTCGCCTAGCATGCGAAAGGTCCCAGGTTCGTGTCCGAGCATCGCCAAAATAACTGCCGACCTATAAACGGCCCGTGCAGTCCAAAGATGTTCGACGAACCCCGTGTAGAGGAGTGCACGCTAAATATGCTCCAAAGTCCTAACTCTGCGTACAATGACGCCCTTAACGGTTGCGCTGGGTGCCTATTCAGGTGTTGGCTCTTTACTTGAATGTGGTTCTAAAATACAACGCCCGTCGCCAATATCCCTCGTGTAGCTCTAGTGCGACGATAATTCACACCTACCTTTTTATGTAAGGATCGTGGTAGACAGAAGCAATTCCACCAATAAATAGCTCTGTGTATGCAGGGTTTATAATAAAAGTGAGTTATTTTAATTTGTGCTTGTGTGTATTTCGAAAATTAGTGCTTAGTTTCAATACAAAATCTGATGGAACAGTCACCAAAACGCCGACCTGGCAGCACAACGGTTAGGGAACAAGCCTTTGGAGCTTCTGGGTTCGGTTCGAATCCCGGTAAGGCATGGATGTTAGTGTTTGTTTTGAGTATATGCGGAGTACGAAAGTCCTGTAGGTGATCATTGCGCAGTTTCCCACGGGTATAGGTCCCTGGAGATGGAGACTATTTCCCTCTATTTCAGGGACACGTCTAAATTGTGGAGGTGGCGAGCGATAGATGGCAGCATCTGTCAAGAATGTGTGCGTGTGATGTGTCTGTCTTACTTGACGTAGGTTTATAAGCGGGTCTCTCTGACCAAGCACACAAGCCTGAAAATATATGTCTACCAATCACCAAGACTAAAAGGAATACATTTTTAAACACATTAAACTTGCCCCTTGTAACGTAAGGAATGAGGCAAGAAATAGACAGCCGGAAACGAACAACCTAACCTAACGATTTTTACGAGTACTTGCAAAAAAAAAAAATAACACGTTTATTCTAACACACCGCCTACTAATAGCGACAAAAAGTGTGGGTGTTAAGGAAAAAGCTTTTTCAAATTAACTCACGACACTAATAGAATAGGACACTGATTCACCACTCTGTTTCTACGATCACAATTAAATATAACCCTATAATGCATACTGTTACCGTTTGATAACAAGTAACATAATCAACTTTATTCTATTAAATTAGAGCTCCTCCTAGACAAATCTGTGTTTTTTTCATCTATTACATTTCATTTTAAAGTTTTAGTTACTAATAATCCTCATAGATGACACTAGTAAAAGTGTATTTAAAATTAAGTGGGGTTATTAACTTTTGTGAAATTACGTTTTTGGCAGTATTAAAAGAATAATATTAGTACTAAATACTAATAAATTGTTTTGAAAAATTAATAATAGTTAAAAAGGGTTATTCTGAAATATTTTTATTAGTTTTCTAGTCATTATTATCAAAATTGGAATTTTACAGTTGTTTTTTGTAATACGGAAAAAATTTAAAAATTGAAATTATTTAAATTCTAATGCAGTTAATTTTTTTTGGTATTTTCCCCATAATGTGTGAGTATTAAAGATACAGATATATTTTTTTTGGGATGTGAAAATAAAAATTCACGCATAAGAGGGTTAATGTTCCTTATCATTTGACTCTTTTAACGAAATGTTATGTAATTTTGTGAATCTCTTGAGGTATCCGCCTACGTCCGAGGCATTTTTTTTTTTGAAAAACGTTATTAATTAAGCATTAAAACATATTTAAAACTTATTTGCATAAAATATATGACTTATGACTTCTTTGGTGAGGGGCAAGTTCGCCGAACACTGCGACCTTAGGTCTATTGTATTCAACCCCAGAAATGATACAGTCACAAGAGACACACAAAGAAAGAGACGAAACAAACACTTAGACAAATAACAACATTTATTGACTGACACAAACAACCATGCCATGACCGGGACTCGAACCCGAGCCCACCAGCTCCAAGGGCTAACACGTTAACCATTGCGCCAGCGGGCCGGCTGCATAAAATATAAATAAAAAGTAAAAAAAATCCAGAATAAAAATTCCCTTTTGATAAATTTTGAGCTATTTTGTTGTTAAATAAGGGAGTGAAACACCATTATTCAAAACCTGATATCATAAAAAAGATAACCAAATTTCCTTTTACCATATGTTACAGTGCTAACCCTGTTAAAGGCAATTTACTAAAATCTAAAAAATATATTGAAGAGAGAAAAAGTTATTGTTCATCGAAACGCAATACTCAAGGCTTTCGTTTTAAAATTGATTTTTTTTTTAGAACTGTGACTTTGAAAAACCAGCTATAGAACCGTATGATTCTAAGGTAAAGTTTTGAAAATCGTCGCACTAGAGCTACTCCGTATGATGCTAGTTCATTGCCTGTAAAACAGTTTGCTGAATAAGCTGGAAATTTTTTTGAAGATATTTATAAAACTTTTTGTTAAATCATGTTTTGAGTGAAGGTTTATAAAGCAAAATTTACGTTCCTCAGAAATGTGTTCTGAAATTTACTAGTATTTTACTAAGGGTACACCTGTGCAACGCCGGGTTTCTAAAGCTAGTTTAATGAATTAAATAAAGGTGAAAAAGTCCCAATCATTGCAAGGTTAGTTAATATTGAATAAAAAAGTAACACTACTCATTAAAAAAACATGCTCTTTAGATTTAAATATTATAGTCAGCCAAAACTTAAAAGTTCACACGATCTTTAATGTGTTCGAGATTCTAGGTATTTTGATATTTCATCTATTCATAAGTTTAGAAAAAAATCTTTTTGTCTATAAATTAAAACTTTTGTAAAATTGTTTGATATTAAAGTTCCTTTGTGTTTTTGCAGCTATTCTTCCATTATTTTTATTCACTAGTTAGGACTTTTAAGATTACTATTTGAAGTCAAAGAAGCGTTAAACTAAAATATTAGCTTTAAATGAAGATCAAATAAAGCACTAAGAAGTTTTTATTTGTTCTTTTAAAATACACATCTTAACAATGGTCAATGAGAACAAATGCTTAAAGCATGTTTTTTTTTTACCTTAAATTACAAATGTAATGCCAACATCATGTATCAAGAATAACGATAAGCGAATGCTTCACCCAATAACAGATGGGACTAAAGTAAATTACATATACATATTTTTCACAAACAGAAATATATCGAATAAACATAACTGAGGGTTGAAATCATATACTTAAGAAGTTTCTAGAAAATACTTATTAAATTTCCCGGGCAAAGTCATTCGAACTTCGGCTAGACGAGAGAAATTCGGCTGTTATGTCGTCCATCTTTTTCATTACTATAGCACTAGTTACAGGGTCCATTTTTTGAAGTTCTTCAACTACCCAATTTGCAAAGGCTCTATACTCATTCACTCGCTCACCATCAAAAGCGAATACAGGATCAACTGCTTCTCCCATTTCGTTGGAGTTTGACTTTGCAGAAGTCATTTGATGACAATTTCTGGCTGGATCGTGACTTCAATGTAGCCAAGAGCTGGAATGGAAAGGTTAGATAAACGAAATGAATGTTTAGTAAAATGTTAAAAAAAAACTTCAAGAAGTCTATCTACAAGAATCCTCAAGTGTCACCTAGAACAGTTGCTCAGCTTTACAGAAGAATATCACCAAGAACAAAAAATAGTAATGCACCGAAAATTAGAAATCGTTGCAAATTTCTCAAAATAACTAAAGATAATATTCTATTTTCTGTCATTCAATTCTGCTGCTGTTGCCACTTCAATAATCCATGAAAACGTTTTATCTTTGAAATGGAAACGAAGCATTTATTTCTATAAATTATTTTAAAATGACGTCTTTGATTAGAATATTTTCAAATTTTTTTAAAAATGGTTTTGATTTTTTTTTAAAATTCGAAAGCGGCCGAAGACGTTTTTTTTTATCTGAAAAAAAAAAAAAACCAGACGCTGTTTTTAATTTACATTTCACCGTTTTTTATTGGCCAAAACTACTGGAGGTTGTTCAGCGTGAGAGTTGGAACCCTCGTAAACGCAGAATGAATTTAGACGAAATAAAAAGATTTTAAAATTAAAGGAAATTTATTACCAATGCATCCAATGTAAAAAGCAGCAACAAAACAACACACTTTAGCGCACTTATAAACTCTTCACATTGAAACTTTATCTTCACATATATAGTATCCAAATGTATGAATAAAAGTTTTATTAAGAAGAAAATTTGCATATGTAGTAAAGTTTGCAGTGAACGGTACGATTGGTTGCTCCAGACATAACGCGAGCTACAGTTGATTTCAGAACAGAAAAAGGGTTCATATAGAGTGCATCAACCAGAGGTACAGCTACCAAATTTTAGGAAAATATTCTTTTTATATCGTAAGCGTCCTTTAACACATTCGCTGCCACTAAATCATCGATAGAGTCTACATCGATAGAGCTGATGAAGTAGAAAAACATCCTGTTTTTTTAAACCTGTTCGTTACAATGGAAATAAACTAACTGTTCATTTTTGAACAAGTACAAATCTCAGTTCGAGATCGTAAAATAGCAAGGTTAGGTTGAATTAACGTCGCTAACTAAAGCTACGCGATAGCTACCTAGTCGTAAACATACAAGGAAATGTGTTCCTGGCCTTTTCCAACCGGATAACTCATCATCTGTCACTAATAATTGAATTGAAAGCCAATTATACCAGATTTGCTTCAGTGATTAACTTTTCGACTAAGAAATCATCATTAAATTGTCCTAATTCATATTTTTTGGGTAGTTTTTGCTTAAAAAATAACAAAAAAAATAAAACAGACTATTTGCCGTTTTTTTTGTAGCTAGATTGTTGAATAACAAGCTGAATCACTTTACGAAATGCGGTATGTCAGGTGTCAGGTCGCCCTACACTTGAGACGAAGGATTTGATTTTCTCGTAATTTTAACCCTCTAATGCATGAATTTTTTGTTTCGTCCCAAACAAATATATTTGTATCTCTAATGCTCATACATCACGGGAAAAATACGGGAAAAAAATCAAATGCATCGGAATTTAAATAATTTCATTTTTTAAATTTGTTACCAAACGGTAACACCATGCATTAAGCGCTGAATAAATGCTTAAGGGATCATAGGAGTCTTACAAATGTGCAAAGAAGGAACTACAAATTATAGTTTGATCTTTTATGTAATTTTTTAACTACTCAATATATAAGCATGATTTTTTTATATGTAATTCTACAAGATTTATTTAATATGAAACAAATTTTAAAATTTATGAAACTTTAGCCAAAACTAAAATAAATGATATTAAACATGAAGCAATTTGAACACATTGTGATTAGGCTTACGCGGCAAATTGTGAGGTCAAAATTGAAAAAATGGCCAAGAAAATGACTTTATATTGTAAAAATATAACAAACAAAGATTTATACCTAAATTCTCAGCTCAATTTTAATTAGAAATTATTTTTAAAATTTTTTTAAATCAAAATTTTAAAATTTTTATTAATTTTTTTAGAAAAAAGTTCTCAAAATAATTTCTAATTAAAATTGAGCTGATAATTTAGGTATAAGTCTTTGTTTGTACATATTTGTACAATATAAAGTCATTTTCTTGGTCATGTCTTCAATTTTGACCTCACAATTTGCCGCGCAAGCCTAATCACAATGAGTTCAAATAGCTTTATGTTTAATATCATTTATTTTAGATTTGGCTAAAGTTTCATAAATTTTAAAATTTGTTTCATATTAAATAAATCTTGTAGAATTACATATAAAAAAATTATACTTGTATATTGAGTAGTTAAAAAAATGACATGAAAGATCAAACTATGCTTTGTAGTTCCTTCTTTGCACATTTTTCAAGACTCCTGACCCCTTAAAGTTCGGGATACGAATATTTATTTTTATTCAAATTATTACCATTTTTACTTTTTATATTTCTAATAAATTATAATTAAAAATAAAGCTTATTGATAATTTTATTATTCTCTAAGAAGTTGCAGAGGCACACAGACACATAGTTTTAGGTATAAAATCTTTAATGAAAACGTGTATAAAAAAACAAAAAAAAAGAGTATTAATATTTAGTACATTTAGATTTTGTTAAACAGGAAAAATTAGTTATTAAAATAATTATGAATAGTAGTTACCTTTGAAACAAAATTAATGTACAAATAGAAGGCAATAGCAGGTTCAGTACAAATAGTAGGTATTTATGAATAAAAATATACAAAAAAAAATCATTTTTAAACATAATTTTTTTAAATGGCAAAATGATACGACATAAAACAGTTATTTTTACTCTTAAAATCAAGTAGTACCAAGCATTTTAAACACTGAACTCTTGTGAATCCGTTACAGAGATACACGCAAATTAGCGAACAAAAGTTGTGCTTAATGCATGATGTTACCAAACGGTAACACATGTAAAAACCAACTACAAACTACCAATTTTGAAAAGAATGATTAGAAAACTACTAAATATAGTTTAAAATAACCTTCTTGAACTATAATATTTTTTTCAAAGCCATTTAATTGTATTTAGTACTAGTATTATTACTTTGAATTCTGCCAAACACGTAAATTCACAACAGCTAGAAACTTCACTTTTCAATTTTGAATATACTTTAACTACAGTCAATTATGAGGGTTATTATTAACTAAAACTTTAAAATGGAATGTAATAGATGAAAAAAACACAAATTTGTCGAGAGGGAGGTCTATTTTTAATAGAATAAAGTGGATTATGTAACTTGTTACCGAAAGGTAACACTATGCATTAGAGGGTTAAATAGAATGCCCTCTTTGAAATCACCAAGTATTATTCCAAGCACAGAAGGATCGGTTGCAAAAGTTACAAACGAACTTGAACTCATAAGAACGGTTGGCGAAATGGTACTATGAATTTCATCAGAATGTGCTGTTATCGGTGAATCGGAACCACGCGACTCCTTAAGGAGTCAGTGGCATCCAACGTGTTAAGAAGCGATTTTTTGACATTCGAAACCAAACGGGTGTAGGAAGGCAAAACTCGAGCCGATTTTTTATAGTAATAGTATTGTTGGTGAACTTTTAATTAACACTTTTTTTTTTCGTTTTCTAATTTGAAAGAAATTACAGCGCGTTCAGCGTGAGCGAAAACGCAAGCACGTGAGTTTATTTTCTAGGATTGTTATTTGAGTATTATTATTTTATTTTATTTATTGTGCTTAAATCTTTTGATTTTTTTGTTTTGTTTCCGAATTTAATTTTGTTTTCTGATTGAATTTTGGCATTGGCGGCTTTTGGCGAAGTTAAAAATTTAACGTAGGGTAGCTATTCGCATCCGGTTTTATTGGTTACGATTAGTTGGGTGCCCGCTCAGGTGTCGACCTCGTCACTTGACCAGGGTTCTAAATTACGAGGCGTTATTGGCTGTGTTAAAGCTCTGAAAGGAGGCTTGAAATAGGCAGCCGGAAACGATTACATTGCATTAGTATAAAATAGCCTATTAGTAGGCACAAAATGCAACTTTTACATCGTAAGCAGCGTCGTTGCTTTGAAAATACAGGGTGGTTATAAAATAACGCTCCCTATTTGGAGTATTCTGTAGCTTGAATGAATAATCCAAATGCCAAAAACTTTGAGACACTTACTAATCAAGAAGGGGGAAAAAGAATGGAATCATAAAAAAACAAACTCGTCTCTTGACCAGGGTTCTAAATTACGAGGCGTAATTGGATGTGTTGGCCATAATTAGCCATAATTGGCTAACTCCTCGTAATTATATAACCTTGGTCAAGAGACGAGTTTCTGTGTTATAATTCCATTCTTTTTCGTAATAAAGAAACTCGTCTCTTGACCAGGGTTCTAAATTACGAGGCGTAATTAGCTGTGTTGGCCGAAATTGGCCATAATTGACTACGCCTCGTATTTAGAACCCTGGTCAAGCGTCGAGTTTGCTTTTTGTGATGATTCTTTTTTATGATTCTTTTTTATGATTCTAAGTTTTTTATGATACTAAGTTTCTTCCCCCTTCTTGATTACTAAGTGTCTCAATTTATGTTGCATTTAGATTATTCATTCAAGCTACAGATCGCTCCGAATAGGGCGCGTTATTTCATAACCACCCTGTATATGTCGGCAGTTATTTTGACGTTGCCCCCCGGTCCCGAATCTGGGTTGATACGAGGAGCGAAATGGTTTTCGATTGTGCTTTTTTACGTCGTACGATAACTATTGGCGAGTTTAGCTTAATTTTAGTTTGAATATCGTCGCACTAGAGCCACAAGAGGGCTATTGGTGAAGGGCTTTGTATTTTAGAACCACAGTCAAGTGACGAGCCGACACCTGAGTAGGCTCCCAACGCAACCGTTAAGGGTGACATCGTACGCAGCGTTAGAACTTTGAAGGATATTTAAAGTGCACTCCTTCTCTCTCTCTATTATTCGCCGGACATTTTTGGCTGCACGGGCCGTTTATAGGTCGGCAGCTATTTTTGGCGATGCCCGGACCCAAACCTGGGACCTTTCGCATGCTAGTTGAATGTCGAACCGTCTGGGCTCCATAGCCCCATTGGAGAGTTGAGTTGAATTAACACTCCACTAGAGCGACACGAGGCAATTGACTTCGTAATTCGTAAAACCACAGTCAAGTGACTATTTGTGACTATTCGTTGTTTATTTGAGACTATCCTAGCCTAGTAGTAGCTTTAAACAGCAATCATATGAAGATTCAGACACTTAAGGGGTCTAAGGAGTCTTAAAAATGTGCAAAGAAGGAACTACAAAGTATAGTTTGATCTCTCATGTAATTTTTTAAATACTCAATATACAAGTATAATTTTTAGCCTACTTTTCTTTTTTTTTTAATTCGAAGAATTAAAAAAAAATGAAAAAGTAGGTATTGACATGCGGTCGATGTCCGTCCGTCCGTCCGTCCGTCTGTCCGTCTGTCCGTCCGTCCGTCTGTCCGTCCGTCCGTACCCCCCTTCCAAAATCAGTTCTAGCAATCCGATCTTAAAAATTCTTTTTTTATTAGAAAGGTATAACCTCAGACACCCAACTTTCATACTTTTTGTCCGTCTGTCTGCACTATAGGACGGACATAAATCTACTATTTGTCGACGAATTTCCCATTGAATTAGCATTGAAATTCAATTTCGAGTCATTTAAATCGCTGAATTTAACTATAAATGCTACGGACAAGTGATATACGCCAAAAAATTCAGCGTATCCAAATGAGAATATATCGAAAATTTCAGAAAAGAATTCGAATTCTAAGTACTTCAATTATTTAAAAAACTTCAACATTTAATGCTCATTTCAAAAGCATAGGAAGCCATTTTATTAGAAATAAATTACCATTGCCATGGCAACAATCGCTTGAGAAACTTTAATTCTTTTAGACAATGAATTAAAATAAATTTATTTTTGCGACATCGATCAGTTTGAAATGACTTCAAATATATATTTCACTTCGAGATTCCGTATGATGGTACGAAATGTTTTCATTCTATTTAAAAGCGAGAACTGTTACATATTTATTCTTTGAAATATAAATTTTTGCAAACGATTTAAGTAATAATTATTTAATTTTCGAAATAAAATAAATGAAATTACCGAATTTATAGCAGGTAAATGTTTAATATCGAATTAATGCTGGGTTTGGCGCCTTTTTACCTGTGGAAGCTGGTTAAGTGACAGATTATGTTACAAACCTACTTGTTAATTTACATTTCCTATTTTAAGTAAATTTTGAAGTAGTTTTTTGGTTTTTGTTTTGCGAAAAATTTAATATTTATTTATAACTGCAAATAATCATGTGGACGATAAGTAATATTTATTTTATTGGCGATAAAAAGTTAATGAAAATAATTGATTGAGAAGTTGAAATTATAGCTGGATGCTGTGTTTAGTGAAATTTATTCTAATGTATATAAATTTAATGTAGAAACGGTTGTGGATTTCACTTACTGTAACGAACCTATTTTTTTCAAGATAAGAATTTTAGTAAGTATTTAAGTAACAGGAAAGTAGGCTATTTTAGTTCTTTTAGAACTTCTTGTTTTATATGTAATTCTACAAGATTTATTTATTGTAAAACAAATTTTAAAATTTATGAAACTTTAGCCAAAACTAAAATAAATGATATTAAACATAAAGCTATTTTAACACATTGTGATTAGGCTTGCGCGGCAAATTTTGAGGTCAAAATTGAAAAAATGACCAAGAAAATGACTTTATATTGTACAAATATGTACAAACAAAGACTTATACCTAAATTCTCAGCTCAATTTTAATTAGAAATTATTTTTTAAAAATTTAAAATCAAAATTTTTAAATTTATATTAATTTTTTTAGAAAAAAGTTCTTAAAATAATTTCTAATTAAAATTGAGCTGAGAATTTAGGTATAAGTCCTAGTTTGTACATATTTGTACAATATAAAGTCATTTTCTTGGTCATGTGTTCAATTTTGATCTCACAATTTGCCGCGCAAGCCTAATCACAGTGTGTTCAAGTACCTTCATGTTTAATACCATTTATTTTAGTTTTGGCTAAAGTTTCATAAATTTTAAAACTTGTTTTATAATATATAAATCTTGTAGAATTACATATAAAAAAATTACACTCATTTATTGAGTAGTTAAAAAAATTACAAGAGAGATCAAACTATGCTATGTAGTATCTTCTTTGCACATTTTTAAGACTCCTGTGACCCCTTAAGGGGTCTAAGGAGTCTTAAAAATGTGCAAAGAAGGAACTACAAAGTATAGTTTGATCTGTCATGTAATTTTTTAACTACTCAATATACAAGTATAATTTTTTTATATGTAATTCTACAAGATTTATTTATTATAAAACAAATTTTAAAATTTATGAAACTTTAGCCAAAACTAAAATAAATGATATTAAACATAAAGCTATTTTAACACATTGTGATTGGGCTTGCGCGGCAAATTGTGAGATCAAAATTGAACACATGACCAAGAAAATGACTTTATATTGTACAAATATGTACAAACTAGGACTTATACCTAACTTCTCAGCTCAATTTTAATTAGAAATTATTTTAAGAACTTTTTTCTAAAAAAATTAATATAAATTTAAAAATTTTGATTTTAAATTTTTAAAAAATAATTTCTAATTAAAATTGAGCTGAGAATTTAGGTATAAGTCTTTGTTTGTACATATTTGTACAATATAAAGTCATTTTTTTATTCATTTTTTCAATTTTGACCTCACAATTTACCGCGCAAGCCTAATCACAGTGTGTTCAAGTACCTTCATGTTTAATATCATTTATTTTAGTTTTTGCTAAAGTTTCATAAATTTTAAAACTTGTTTTATAATAAATAAATCTTGTAGAATTACATATATAAAAATTATACTTATACATTGAGTAGTTAAAAAATGACATGAAAGATCAGACTATGCTTTGCAGTATCTTCTTTGCACATTTTTAAGACTCCTTAGACCCCTTAAGTGGGCCCATCTAAGGTTTAGTTTATTTGGCGTCGCACTAGAGCTACATGAGTGGCTAGTAGTAAGGGAAACTAAGGGTTATACTAACAGAATGTCTAAAGTTAAATGTTTTCGTACGCAATTTCAGAAATCGAGCCATCGCGAATTTCACGTACAGCTGCGGAAATAAAAAAAGTACCACTAGTGATTATTTCAGCCGTTAGTCACCCTATATAATCGGACCTTTTTAAGATAGTGAACAATTAACATTCTGAGTTAATTGCATGACACAAAATTTGCCTAAGGGGCCGTCTTCATATTAAAAATGTATCTAACTTTGAAATTTTCAATGGCAACACCCCATTTTAATAACTTAGAAATGCTAAGCACTCTCGAAAACCCTTAAATTTAAGTTTTTGTTACATTTGGATGAATTTTTGACGAGTTATTCAATCGAATCACTTGCGGACCTTTAGGGACCATCTCTAAAATGACAAGCAAGCATGCATGCAAGGCCGTCTTTTGATCAACTACACATGTAATATTATACACAGTAGGGTGGGCCGTTTTCCTATGGGGAAAATTTTTTTTTCGAATTTTTTACGGGCACAGCAAGAAAAGGGTGCTAAATGATGTTATTAGTTCACATGCAAAATTTTTTTAACATTGAACATTTCTTTTTGCCTCCGAATTTGGTTTGAAATACTTGTATTTTGAAAAAAATATGAAATTTTAAACTTATCAAAATATAAATGAGAATTTTTTTAAGCTATAGCCATAAATTGAAACAAAATCTATTAAACATAGTTTTATTAAGAAAATAACAATTAAAACAATTTAGGAAAAATGGCAATATTTGATAATATGGCACAATACGCAAAAAAGTGAGATTTCTGCCAAGTTTTCTCAATGGGAGAAGCGCAACTTTTCAATGAATAATAAAAAAATATAATGGGGAAAATAGAAGAAGCATCACTTATTATAACTAATTTTTGATTAATTAATACAAAAATAAATATAATATCTAGCTAAAGCTATGAATTAAATATTTAAAAAGTATAAATTTATAAAAAAAAAACACGTAATAAGTAATATTCATAATAAAAGATTTCAAATTTATGTTAACCAGAAAGAAATTAAGCGTAACATACCTTTTTGGGGAAACGGCACAAAAAGTTGACTTTAAACTATAATTACTAAGTAAACAGCTTTAACTAATTTACGTTTTATTGATTTCGGAATATTTTTTTCTGTTTTACCGAATGTTGCTTAATTCCTTTCTGATTTACTTGACATAGTTATTATGCACTTATGCAGTTCAAAAAACATGGAAGTCCTTTTTGCTATCAAATTTAGGCATTTGTTTTCTAGATTCTATTTGGTTCTTTATGTAACCTTCCTTATCTGAATTTTCTGTTAACAAAGATGAAGCTTCTGTCACAGCCTTTACTGCCCTTTCGACTGCTTGTGTGTGACAAGGAAGGCGCATTATGACGAGATCATCTTTTTTCTTAACAAGCGATTGGATTTCCTTATTTTTTAAAGATCTTAATATAGGTGGATCAGAAATGTTTTCTGGCCAGTCAATCATGTCAGTGTAGGATTCCGAGTCAAATATAAGGATAGGAAGGCGAAACTGGCGAACAGTATTTCTGCAAAAGCTCCTGGCCTTCATTATTCGATTTGCTGCTAGTTCGCGAACATCTTGGTCATCATCAGCTAGCATGGCAATCAGAATATTTTCCGGATGAGCAAAGAAACAGTTTCTCTGAATCACTGGGTCTATTATTGCCCTATGCTCTGTTGACAAGTACCTCGTAGCACTGATGAGTTTGAAAATATGCCGTGCACCGTCTTTGCAAGAAGAGTGCATTTTGATTGCAAACCAAGTTGGAGCATAAACTTTAACGACATACGTTGCCAAAACCACTAACTTTTCATTTGGGGATGCAGTGGAGACGTACAAACGTAAAATACGATTGGCACGAGTTAGCCATCGAGCATGAGACATTTTACCTGGAGATTTATGCATGAGACCCTTTGGAAACTCACCTGTTGAAACTGCATGGGCTATTTGGTATAAATAAGTTTGATCTGTACTAAGGCCTTGAAGAGAAAACTGAGGTAGATCTGATGAAATAGGTTGGAAGTTAACAACGGGTCTGTTTTCGCAATTTTCTAATTCTTTGCCGATTTTTCCTGAAAACGACCTGGGTCCAGTTGTCCTTCCATCAATTTCTGAGAACAAATGTCTTAAAGGTAACTCATTCATATGTAATAAACAAACAATCCACTGCAATGGTCTGTTTAACCGTTTTTCGAGTAAGCGTATTACACCTCCATTTTGTCCAACGTTTACATTTGTTCCATCACACCCAACTGCCACTAAAGACTCCATAGATATTTTCGATTGCGAAAAATGATCACTGATAGTCTGTTCTATGCATCTAGATGAGCCAAATTGTGGTGAAATATATCCCAAAAACTTCGACTCTGGTTCCATTACTAGTGAAATATGCTCTTCCACAATATTTTGTTTGTAATACTTTCCATCCTTTTCTGATATAGCGAGGGTTTTATCTTTTCGTCCATCAAAGTACAGAGCATTTATTTGGTTTTCTTGGTTCTTTTCATTTGTTAACCTACGGGCTATCTTGCGCTTCCTTCGAAGTTTGTTTTTGTCAATAATTTCATCTGAGTTAGTATGTAAAATTACTGAAGCAATGGCTGCGCCAGCCCTGTCTGACACTCCAAACCGATCACACGTCTTCGAAAGCAAGTTGTAGTCCACTGATGTACTGGTGCTCGTTGAAGCAGAAGGTACAGTAGAAGACATTGGTAGCTTTGGTTTTTTTACTCGAGGCTGAAAGATATCGTCACTGTCCGAGTTACTCATTTCTTCTGGTGTACTGGACGCAGTGCACTCTTCTGGGATATCTATCACAGTATGAGGATGTTTTTTGCCTCGCAATTTTCTTCTTAAAGTATTATTTATTTTGGTTGTTGTTAAAGTATCAACAGCTCCAATGACCATTTTCCTTGTTGTTCTTTGATCAATTAAAAACCTTTTCTCGCAGGTAGGCAATTTTTTATGCCTTGGACAAGTACATTCATCAATGTTCTTACATTTGCATGAAGAAATGTCAAACAAACATTTACTGCTGGCAAGAAATTCTTCTAACCTTTTCTTTGCTGTTTTTGTGGGGGATTTCAAAATGTTTTTGTATTTTTGGTGATAGTTTTTCAACATGACTTTCACTCGTTTGTTTTGGACTGTTGGGATAGATGCTTTCATCCATATTTCCAAGATTTTTTTCACCACTATTTCTTCTAATTCTTTGTAGGACGGTTCTTTTAACGATTCACATTTATGTTTCAGTAAGTGTCTGTTAAACTCGTAGCATTTTATCACGTCTTCGTACGTAGGTAATATATTATAATTTAAGTCTTTTACATCTCCAAACAATTGACATTTCCATTTAGAGCGAGTACGTTCCATCTCAAAAACACGCAGATAAGTTTCACACAACTGCGCTTTCCTCAATGCATTCTCTAGTGTGAACGTTTCGGGGACTCGCGCGGATAATGTAAACATACACCCTCACGGGGCCCCTCCCCTTGCCACCCATCAGTCACCAGTTCACTTACACACATTCCTGACTATGCTAGGATTGCTTGGCACTTTTTTTTTGCTATTTTTTGTAAACAAAAGTTGTTTTTTCTTGAGATATTCCGAAAATTATCGTAAAAACCCCCAAAAATCGCATTTTTAATTGTGATTCGGAGGCAAAAAGACCTAAAGGAATGCAATAAAATTTTACATATGTTAGTTTGAGACCATTTGGCACCTTTTTATTCCTGTGCCCCTCAAGAAATCCGAAAAAAGTGTTTTCGGCCCACCCTAATACACAGTCCCTTAAAGGGTAATTGAAAAGTATTTTGTGATTTACTCAGCGAATTATGAATAAAATTTTTTAAAAAATGGGATTTCGCTTAAACTTCCTGTCTTAAATTTATTTCTGTAAAAATATTTGGAGGTTTCTATTCATATTTTTTTAAAAAAAATTAATATAATAATTATTTAAAAATATAAAAATTGTTTTAAATACCCCAATATTAAATGTATTTTGTTTGGGTCGTTATAATATCTTTTCAGTAAAAAATTCGTTTCATTATATTAATTATTTATGGATTGGGATAGTTTTTTATGTGCAACTCATTTAACATTATGGCACCTAAACTTTGCATGTCTCTAACTCCCCTAATAATGCTTAAGAACTAACAAAATTTGACATTTCGTATTAAAATATGTCATAGATAAGAAATATGGGCTCAAAAAGGGGTGTTGCTATTGGAAATTTTAAAGTTAGTAACATTTTTAATATGAAGACGGACCCTTACGCAAATTTTGTGTCCTGCAATTAACTCAGAATGTTAATTGTTCACAATGTCAAAAAGATCCGATGCTATAGGGTGACTAACGGCTGATATAATCACTAGTGGTACTTTTTTTTATTTCCGCAGCTGTACCTCAGCCTAATTAAAGTAGCATTGAAGCTACGCAAGGAGCCTTAGTAAGGGGTATGTATTGGCTATGAGTCTCGCAATTTGAATAGATTATTATCAAGTTGTATTTCTCTACCACAAATATTTTTTTAACTACTCAATAGGTGCGCTCACATAAGCCATCGAATCCATGGAATGTCAAACCCTCCATTAGGGGAGAAAGTGTCGAGCAGGATTTCTAATCCAAATGATAGTCTGTGGCCGAATCCATGGTATGTAACATCAAACCCTCCTGCATTAGAAGGTTTGCGAAACCCCCTAATAAACTCCAATTCCGGTTCTGCTTGGGCAAAAATCCCCAAGTGGGAAAAATTGCAGAGTTTGCTCTTCAATCTATGGATTCGATGGCTCATGTAAATCGCCTAATATACGTTCATATATTCTATTATTGTCAAACACCGCGTATTCAAGCTGAAAACCTGAAGAACGAACAGCTTTACCAACTGGTCTCTCACATCTCTTTTAATAGATTGGGAGGTATTAGCTAAAAGAAATTCATTAAAATTCAGAATTTTACTTACGAGATTTTGGCTGAATTTTAATAATATAGTTTAAATAATTGCTTCAATGAAAATAACATTTATGACTGTGGGTGGAAATGTGTGCGCGTTAAAGTTAGTTTTACTATTATAGGTCGACATGTTCCTAGTTGAATTAGAAGGTTGAATACAAAAAAAAATTACAATTGTTTTTTACTCATCAAACTGAGGATTTACTAAAATCTGAAATAAAAAAAGACAAATAATATAAAACTGTTGTCAAAGTTTAAAAGAACAAATGACAAAGACATTCGAATTTGTGTGAATACTTTATTTCTAATTCAACATTTCAATTATACTCTTCTCTTTACAAACAGTATTTACATCGAAATCGGTAAAGTGAAAGTTATCTTGCATATGTTCAAGGAATGTTTGCATTTTGAGAACTTATCACATTCGGTTGTTTTGCCCCCTCCGTTTCCTACAGGGGATAAGAAATCGTTAGTGTGCAAGCCCCTCCAAGTGACTCGACCACAGGTAGCGTTCGTTTTCGAATGTTCTAACATCGCATTTGCATGCTTCGAGCAGCCATTTCAGCGTGGCCTTCAGTTTCTCAAGGTAACAATTTAACACGCAGATATTCGAGCTTCCGCTGAAGCCGACACCAAACCAAACGAGATGGGTTCGTGACCAGCCAGTTTCAGCGAAAGCCAAAGTCTCTCCTTTTGTTAGAATGGTTACCTTGATGATATCAAGGTCACGCTCAAATGGTTGCTCGAAGCGTCTAACCGCGGTGTAAAAAAGAACAAAATAAATGGCACCAAACGATTTTAAGGTAACTCTGAATCGAAAAAGCGAAGCAAACGAGATTTTCTCTTCTGCATTTAAACACCATATATTTTTGACATGACAAAAATAGGTTTCACTTCCTTAAGATTTGCGCTATGGTATAGCTTTCAGCTTTGAAAATTCCCTGAATTGTTGTTTGATTATCGATAGAGTTACCTTAAGTTCATGTCATTCCAAAAATACCGCCACAATTAATTTTAACATTCTGTGTTTCACTTAAATATGTATTTTTTTTTGTACTCTTGTTATAGTGTAAAGAAAAATGTTGATATATAATTTTTATTCGATCCAGATTTGACATGACTCAAACATTTGATGCTCCGTAGCTAAAGTATTAAAAACATGCAATTTAACTTCCTTAAAGATAATTTAGGGTTTATTTTAACTTAATGAATCATGTTTAAAACTTTGCTCATGAAAAACTACGGGATACATGATTGCTCTAACATTGACATGGTGAAGTTACATGGTTAAAATGGCGGCCGTTTCGTATTGACAAAATGATGGGTGCAGCATTTTTCGATTTGGCAGATTGGCTTTGAGTTAGTATTTGAGAAATTATTCGTTGTCGTTTCGTTCCAAAGTCTAGTCACTTGGAAGAGAAAAAACGATTGGTAAGGCAAGGTCATTAAGATTCGTCACTTGTTTTAGAAGTGAAGTGAAAGTGATTAACAAAAATACGAATTCGAATGCTAATAAAGGCCGCTTGCAACCGGGTACCATTTCTGCATTCGTTGAACGAATTAATTTACCCTTTCGGTCAACGAATATCCAATACAGCTTTATTCAAAACTACAGAAACATTAAAGACATTCAGAACATGTTTCAAAATTTCAGGTTAATTCACATTAAATATTTTCCCCGGAAAAATTCTACTCCTACTGCAATACTCCTTAGAGTTAGCAATGGCTTTAAGAATCAAAACGTCGAATTGAAATTTCAAAGAAAGAAAAATAAAGGCCTCAGCCAACTAGCACCAATCATAAATTTTTCGAATTGCTAAAAATAAATGAGAAATTTTTATCTTACAAAAACTTCAAAGAAATAAAATGGGAATAATACCAAATAAAACGCTATTTATATACATAAAGAACATCTTTTCCCAACAAAAATACATGCTACACTATCCTAAGCAATGCACGATATAATCACAGATACATTTAATATATAAATTCAGTAAGATAATTTCAAATATATTTTAACATTTTATCCAATGTTAATTTACGTTGCATTTCTTTTTATTTAACTTTCGCAAGGAAAACCAACCAGATTCCCGGATTGCGCGGTCCTATTTTGCGGCTCCCCGATACTAGGTGCAAGCGAACGAGGTCTAGAAAAGTGACTAGACACAAGCGATTTATATGACACTAGACAAATGAGAAAAAATACATTCGGGCTTTTTTTTAAAAAATGTTTTTGTCATCGAAAACCACCAGGAGCAACTGGATAGACTTCTCAAAAGATAAAGAAATGCTGCCGTTGCCGGATTGTTGGATTCTAGTTAGTTGCCTCGTCATTGGCTATTTCCAATGCATTTATTCATCTAAATGTTGTATGATAAAGCGGGAAGGTAAACTCATTTGGACAACATTTCAGAAAACTTAACTAATCCACTGTTGGCATATACTGAAACTTGTCGGACTTCTAACTAGCCGACTAGTTCCGATTATAGTAGTGTTGTCTAAATGGTATGATCTAATGCGAAAGTCTATGCACAGTTGCTCCCGTTTCTTTTGTATTGATAAGGAAAACACTTGTACAATGAATGTACTTTACAGTTTGCTTCAAGTTAAAGGGAAGCTCCGGATTCAATGCTTACAGAAGCTTAAGTCGTCGAATTCGATGCATAAAATTAAAAAAAAGCATCGCCAGGACCGGTTGGTTCTGGTTTTTTCCCTACAAAAAAAAAAATGAGCATCTCTTCACACAGTTGATAATTGTGCGCAGTTTTTTTTATTCATTGGCCGCCAGGACGGAAATCGAACATCGAATAATTTCAAAGTAAGACTATCTTTATTTTTGTAAAATAGCCATCGATGCGTCATCACAGCTTTCAAGAATAGATCCAACTCCTTGGCGGCAAAAGTTGATTCATATAGCATAGATATATTTAAAGCCCGACAAGTATGCATATATATACTTTTTATAATATTTTTTTTGTTTATATATATATATAACCCGATAATCGCCAAAATAAAATTGAAAAGCTGAAAATCAAAAAAGTCTAAACGTGCCAACAAAAAAAAAGTTAGGCATATATTTCATGCACAACTACTAGCCTAATTACGCTAATCACTTTATGATTTAAATATTCGAACTTATTCCCGATAAAAAAAAGTTTACAAGGTTCTAAAAATTCATAAAGAGAAGTATGCGAGTTTGACAGTTTACAGAAACATTATTTAGGAATTATTTCTCTTTTAAACATCGATATGGATATTCCGGCACTTAGACGAATTTGATTATTCAAACTTACAATTCAAACACAATGAAAGGCAGAGGGGATAAAGAGGGGGGGGGGGGTCGATACGAAATGGTGCCCTCCACAACATACGATTACAGAAGTCAATTAAATACAACTCAAAAAAGTAAAAATATTAATAACGAACGACGCACGAAACACAAACCGGGTGGAAAAGAAGATCAGTAGAAGGCTTGGTATAGCATTCGAAATGGCACAAAATCTAAAGAAAGTTTCCATAGATGTTCTGATATGCAACAGGATGCACTTTTTTTCGATAAAATAATTTTCTGATTAATCCTATGAAAAGGTAGGGGAAAAAATAATCTTAGTCGCAAATTCTCGGCAATCGCTTCAAGTCATCAGAATTCTATATGGAAACCTTCCTTTGGAAATATGAAATTTCGAATGTTGCCTCTTGTGTTTTCACTACCTTAAAAAAGAATACAATCTTCTTTGAAAAAACGGAGAAAGAAGTAGGGAGAGGAAAGGAGATGGCCAGGTCACAAAATAAGCGATCTCATTTCAGTATATATAAAAAGAACAAAAAAATAAAGTTGGCACAAGGTGTCAAAACCGAAGGCTTCCCCCCCTCACGTGCAGGGCATCCAGGAACACTGACAGGGGTAAGGGGCGGCGTAGGGGGTGAAGAAGAACCCCCCTCCGAAAACGATATGCGGGTGGGGCTGGAAAATGTCTTTGGCCTGGTGCTCGAAATAGTACGTGCGACACGCCAGTTCCTCTATCAGCGCCAGCGACTGCCTTCGCTCGTGGCCCATGAGGCACACGGTCGACTCGTCCACCACCCGATGCAGGACCAGCAGGTACTCGTACTTGTTCTGCTCCTCGCCCATGAAGTGGTTGGCCAGGTAGGACTCGAGCTTGGCCCGCTGCTGGTGGATGTCGCCGAAGTCGATGAAGAACCGCGAGCACATGTACCGCTCGAGGTGCTTGATCTTCTCCGGCCTGGAGGGTTTGTAGTCCCGCACCAGGAGGTTGCAGTACTTGAGCAGCCCCCGCCGCGTATCTCCTCCGGGTTCCGCGTGGCGATGAGCTTCTTGTGCAGGTGGTAGAGGGCCTCTTGGAAGTCGCCGTACACCGACTCGGCCACCACCGTGGGGTAGAAGTTGTCGCTCATGGTCACCTGGAAAGACAAAGAAACATTTAATTAGGTTGTTAAGTATCGTCGCACCAGAGCTACACGAGGGCTATTGGCAACGGACCTCGTATTTTAGAACCACAGTCAGCGTGACCCAACGCAACCGTTAAGGGCAACATCGTACGCAGCGTTAGGACTTTGAAGGACATTTAACGAGCACTCTCTAAAACGGGGTATCATTAGTCGGACATTTTGGGCTGCACGGGCCGTTTATAAGTCGACAGCTATTTTGGCGATGTCCGGACCCGAACCTAGGACCTTCCGCATGCTAAGCGAGTGCTTAATCGACTGGGCTCCTCAGCCCAAGAAATATTTAGTAAGTTTTTATTTCGAACATCTGTTACAGCGAAACTTTATGAACTCCAGCACCAAATAGAGATGAGCAACTATTATATGAATGGTCGTGGTTCAAAACTCACTTTTCCCAAAGTAAAACTAAGGTAAAAGGTTTGGTCAGTTCTTCATTAATTCAATTGGACGATGTATCCGTAATCTCCAAAAGTCGCCAATTTACAAACTGGACCCTATATCGTAGTTATACTTTGGAGAACGCGAGTTCTGAAATTAGATCCTTAGTAGTAGGAATTCAGGAGACACAAAAATGTGCAATCAAGGCGTATTGCTCGAAATATTTTCATAAAGGTACTATTGTCTCAATGATAAATGACACAATAAATGAAAAGGTATGAAATCCGAATTGTACCAGAGACCTATTTGTCCGCTCTCTTTCGCTTTTCTGACCCAACACTGTGCCTGAATGAAGAATAAGTAAGGGGGTAAAGGGTAAGTATAAGGGGTTGGCAATCAATAAAATTCACTTGTCTTACCCTTATGTCCCTCCTTACCCTTATACCCCCTCTGTCATACCCTTGAATTGGCCCAACAACCCAAAGAATGAGCCCTACAAATTCGCTAAAATATTAACGCCGACTATCAGCATCTTATAGATTGTTAATTGGAATTACGTTGCTCTAGAGCAGTTGAGGGAAGTTATTAAAGTCGGTTATACATAAATATTTGAAAACCCTTCTACAACACATTCTTTATAGAAAGAGGGGAAGCTATATTTTCAAGAGACTTCTAAATTAAGGACAAGGTATTGTTTTTATGGAGAGCAATTTTTGTAAAACGAGGACTTCACACTGACCTGTGAGCATCCGTAGAAAAGTAATAGGGAGTCGAGGACTATCTGGAATGAGTCGACGCTGAATTCGAACTGCCGCCGCATTGTGTCCACGAACTTGAGCTCTATGTTCCTGCCACGATTGTTGCTTAGGCTGATTAGGGACCACCTGTCTCCATTTGTCACCTCTGTGAAAAAAAAAAGTTAGAAGGCAAATAATCAACAGTTGCAAGACAATTATATTTCATTTTAAAGCAGAGAGACCAATGTTCAATCAATTAAATTTGGTAGGAAAATTAACACTTCAACAAGAGACACTCTATAAGTTTCACCAAAACGATTAAACTTCATTCTGGGATGATTCTACCGATGTTACGGTTCTCAATTTTTATTTCTCACGATTTAGAGTTATTCCGAGTCTAATTTTGATTGACGAAGCCCAGTGTTAGAAATTTTTCTCGTATCGACTTAGTCAATTACACTGTCAACTATCACAAAGTAGTACTTATTTTAATGAGTAAAACAATAAGACTCACCTTGACCATCTTGTGTACATATGCCTCCTTCAGACTACACGTACTGATCCTCTTCTTGACCACTCCTTCGGGTAAGAAATCCAGCAGCGAATCGAGCACGGCTGTCCTGATCTTGTCGAAGTTCCTCGAGTTGGAAAGATCCACGGCGAAAATGAGATCCAGGTCGTTGTAGGTGATGGAAGACGACCCTTCCGGAGTCGCCAGGACATGACTGGCCGCCCCTCCGTTCAATCTGATGTCTCGGACACGGACCGACTGCTCGCCCTCCAGTTTACCGCGAACCACGCGGACCAGGTCCTTTAACCGGACCTCCAAGGTCGGGAAGTTGCCTCGGCCGTGGATGGGCATGACCTCCTCCATGACCTTGTCGAGCTTGGAGGCCTGCTCGAAGCTGAGCACGGCGAACCGCTGTTGGTGGTGACTGGAGTCGTCTGATGCTTCTGTCGTCGTCGAAGTCTTGATGCTTGTTGTCGTGATGGTATTGTTGTTGTCATCGTTGCTGTTGCTGGTGTCGTCCTCGTTGATGTTGTTGCTGATGATTATGGATGATTCGTCGTCGCTGCTGCTGATACTGCTGCTGCTGCTGCTTTCCCCCACCATCTGGAGACGCTGCCGTAGCCGCTCGGGCGTTGTTGGTTCTGTCTCTTCGGATCGGTCGTCAGACTGGAAGTAAGTAATGAAGTCAAGCGAAGGTAATAAAAATATAACGATAATTAAAGTAAAGATAATAAAGTAAGTAGAGGAACAATGATAATAAAGTAAAGTCAATAAATAAAAACGTTAAAGTAAAGGTTTGAGTTGGATACAAATTTGCAGAGATTTTGTTATACATTAACGAGAAGACGACTGCCGCATAAGTGAAATTAAATTCATAACTTAAAAAAATAAGATTTCTTGAGTTACATATTACTATACTTTCACACATCCTTCGAATTTATTGAGCAAGTTGAATATACTTCGCAAATACCATGTTATTGCAATGTACTCACATTTTTAAGCCCTCCAAAAAACAAAAAAAAACCTTTTCCATGCCTGGGTTTTCTTTTTGGCCTTTAACATAAGGCCTTTAACGAATTAAAAATGGCAATGAAAATATATACACTTGCACCAAGTTTCCTGAAACGTCAGCTAAAAGAAACTTGCTGCTGTGAAATTCAATCTTGCACGTATTGAATAAAAGCAAGTTAGGTGGTTGAAGTAAAATAAAGATGAGGTTTTTACTAATACCAGCGGGTGACCGAGCTCTGCTCGGAGAAAATAGGTATCGAAGAGCTAACTCGAAGATTTAAATTTTCAATTGTGATTTATCAAAACAATCACCATAAGAAAATTTGTGAAACCATTGGTGAAAAGATAACCAATTAAAGTTAATGTGACCAGATTTTCAAAATAAAAAAGTGGGACACTCCATCACCCCCCTCCCCCTCGGTGTATTTTTCAAGTATTTTTTAAGCACATAATAATCCCTTCACACAATGACACACTTGGTATAAGAAAGATAAGGAACGCGCGTTCAACAGCAGCAGTGGCTCCAGGCAAACAGAAACCATTCTCCACCAATTTGTTGATGACTTTAGCTTCATTTAACAATTTCTAAAGACGTCATAGCGTTTTACAACGATTATTCATAAAAAAAGTCTATTTTATTTACAATTTCCTCGTTTTTCGGGACTTTGCGGGACTTTTACAAAAAAGCGGGACTGTGTAGCCAAAAGCGGGACGTCTGGTCACAGTAGTTAAAGTGCACCATTGTAAACAAAGTTAGAGTTTGGAAAGGGAACTATTCTATACAAAGGTAAAGTTTTAAAAGTCATAGGAAATGAAATGTAATTGATAATTGGCGTTTCGTTGAAAAGCAACAAAAATGTCGAAATGTGGTAAACATTCCATTTCATACTTCATTCAACTCGATAGGTATAGCAACCATACGTTAAATTTTCAAGATCGCCAAAAATCGCCAATGAACAGAATAGAACTCAAATCGTCTGCTGATTAGAACTAAAAAAATATTCATGTTACCATTTCTGTAAAACTCGATAAAGTTTAAAGCAAGGTTGAATTTATTTAAATTTGAAAAATTAAAATCTTAACTAAACATTTATAACTTAAGCAGAGGCTTATAGCTTTAGCAGATGGCATCACGAAAGTAGCCATTATGGCGAACTAATGAAGTTTAAAAATATCCTATCTGTAACTCCGAACTGCTTGACCGTAGCGCTTCAAAACCTGTGCCAATCAATTCGTCGTGGCCAAAATCCCCAGACCCCTAAGTTTACCGGAGTTTATTAATTCTGGGGCGATTTTCGACTTGGGTCCAATTCCTCGTATTATAGTATAAGACCAGCGGGTGACCGAGCTCTGCTCGGAGAAAATAGATATCAAAGCTAACTCGAAGATTTAAATTTTCAAATGTGATTTATCAAAACAATCATACCATAAGAAAATTTGTGAAACCATTGGTGAAAAGATAACCGGTTAAAGTTAATGTGACCATATTTTCAAAATCAAAAAGTGGGACACTCCATCACCCCCCACCCCCCCCCCCCCCCTCACCACCACCCCCCCCCCCCCCCCCCGGTGTATTTTTTAAGTATTTTCTAAGCACATAGTAGTCCCTTCACACAATGACACACTTGGTATAAGAAAGATAAGGAAGGCGCGTTCAACAGCAGCAGTGGCTCTAGGCAAACAGAAACCATACTCCACCAATTTGTTGATGACTTTAGCTTCATTTAACAATTTTTTAAAGACGTCATAGCGTTTTACAAAGATTATTCATTAAAAAAAAGTCTATTTTATTTACAATTTCCTCGTTTTTCGGGACTTTTACAAAAAAGCGGGACTGTCCAGCCAAAAGCGGGACGTCTGGTCACATTAGTTAAAGTGCACCATTGTAAACAAAGTTAGAGTTTGGAAAGGGAACTATTCTATACAAAGGTAAAATTTTGAAAGTCATAGGAAATGAAATGTAATTGATAATTGGCGTTTCGTTGAAAAGCAACAAAAATGTTGAAATGTGGTAAACATTCCATTTCATACTTCATTCAACTTGATAGGTATAGCAACCATACGTTAAATTTTCAAGATCGCCAAAAATCGCCAATGAACAGAATAGAACTGAAATCGTCTGCTGATTGGAACTAAAAAAAATATTCATGTTACCATTTCTGTAAAACTCAATAAAGTTTAAAGCAAGGTTAAATTTATTTAAATTTGAAAAATTAAATTCTTAACTAAACATTTATATCTTAAGCAGAGGTGTATAGCTTTAGCAGATGGCATCACGAAAGTAGCCATTATGGCGAACTAATGAAGTTTGAAAATATCCTATCTGTAACTCCGAACTGCTTGACCGTAGCGCTTCAAAACCTGTGCCAATCGCTTCGTCGTGGCCAAAAACCCCAGACCCCCAAGTTTACCGGAGTTTATTAATTCTGGGGCGATTTTCGATTTGGGTCCAATTTTCGTATTATAGTATAAGATTAAGTTTTCAGATAAGGCAAATATAAATAAGTAAATATTGGCAATTTAGAAAAATATCTCTTGTTGAGAGAATTCAGAGACTGTCAAGTCGACATGATTTTTTTTAGTTTTAAGCAATCTTCAAAGCTATCTTAATATTTTGCTCAAAAATTTGTTTACTGTTTTTTTCCTAGCATTCAAAATGTAAATAAAATCAAAGACGCAAAACTTTTTAGCTAGTCATGTATTGTTGGAAGCTTAGCTTGAAAGATAATTCAACAGTCATGCAGTTTAATTTGTCTATTTTTATTTCTACATAAAAACTAGTTTTAGCTACGTAACAGAAAATATGCAATTCATCAAAATTAAGCTATTACATATTCATTGTTTGTTACATATGCATTGTCAAAATCTCATTGTTTATGTTGTAAATTGAACTTATTTTTTCTTTTTTCGATTCTAATTTATTAAAAATGAATGTCGCATCATTGAATTTGAAACACCCTTGAAGCATATCTTTTTAAAAAGGTACTAAAATATTACACAACACATTAAATATCGATAAAAAGTTTTGTTATTGACGATCGATTATTATGGTAGTTCAGATCGATTATTAAGGAAAACTAATTAAAACGGTTAAATTTTTTAAAAAATCTTTTATTAAAAAGTTAATTTAAATCTTATAAAAGGTTTCAAATTTTTAAATACAGTTAAATTAATTAAATACAAACGTAGGAGAGATCTCATCGTTTATCATTCCATAAATATATAACATTCTAAATGAAATCAGTTTTACATGCAAATTAAGTGGTTAAACAACTATGCTTTTAAAAGTAGTTTTTCATTACACAATACATCGTAAAAAGAATTAGGACCTCAAAGACAATGAAAAAACCAACGTCAAAACTGCGCTATTAGCAAAGTAATTACAAACTTTGCTAATAAGAAACCACATAAACAAAAGGGCGGAACTGAAAATGCATTTCAATTATCAACATTCTAAATTGTTGTTCTTCCGAGTTAAAGATGAAATTTAACTTTATCTATGCTTTAGTTAATGTTCAAAACGTCTAGCCATGATCCTAAAATAAATGCTTTATTTAGTCGTACACTGTTTTTAAAGTTACACAATTTATTTTCATAGTAGTATTTGTAAAATACATTCAATTGAAAGCATTGTTCCTGAGATATAGACTGTTAAAAATTTCTTGCTCTCTTAAATATAATTCCGAAAAATTCTTTAAAATTCTGAAATTTAAAACTTTTTTTGTTGATTTTAATTGTAGCGATATGTAAATGTAAGTAATGTACCGATGCCTCTGATTTTCATTTCCCGCCTTTATTGAATCTTTATCCTTCTCATGAAAAAATCAGAAAAAATATGTACAAGAATTCAAGCACTTGCAACCATCAGAGTAACCCAAAATGCGGAATCGAATAATAATAATAATAAAAAAAAAAGCAATTGCTTTTATACACCCGCATCTAATGGAAGCAACAAGTGACAATTTTTCTGTCGATAGATAAAGTTTCATCTACATTAATGCTAGCCTGGAAGACATAATTTTTCTTTTTTTTGTGAGGTTGCCAACTAAAACCAATATCGCTAATACACGAGACAGCCAAGATAATCGGATTAGCGAAGAAGTTCTAGAAAAGTTAGATGAGGTGTTGAGTTCTTCAAAAAGGAGCAGTAGGTTAGGTTTGAATTATCGTCGCAATAGAGCTACACGAAGGCTATTGGCGACGGGCTTCGTATTTTGGAACCACAGTCAAGTGACGAGCCGACACCTAAAAAGCACCCAACGCAACCGTTAAAGGGCGACATCGTATGCAGCATTATGACTTTAAAGGATATTTAACGTGCACTCCCTTACACGGGGTATTATTCGTCGGACAAAGGAGCAACAGGAAGGAATATAATAGTTTACATTGCTCAACTAAAAAGTATGGTTACAGTACGCCAAAAAAAAAGAAAACTTTTCTTAGCAAGATTTTATTTATATAAATTATTATATATTATATTTAATATGTATTTTTTACACTTAATCCTCTCAGTCCCAGTGATGCCATTTGGCATCATCATGTTTCTGATCATAATCAATAAGAAAATGCTGACAGCTATTGGAATTAATGAGAAATATTTTTCCAATAGAAAAATGTTTGAAGAATCGAATGATTTGCTTTATGATTTCATAAATGGCAATAGATGATCAGAAAAAATATTCTAAATTGATGGCAAATTGTCATTGGGACTGAAAGGGTTAAAAGCAATCCAATTAAAACATTTAGCAACCAAGCGATGTTCCCTCGTAACCTAGCAACCTCCCACTCCATCGTCTTGTTCTAATTCGAATAAGAAAAAAAAATCCGGAACATTTTTTTCGCTTTTCAAGTTCCGAGGAACACGAGTGTCGTAATTGCTTCCTTTCCCATCCCCAGGGCAGTTCGAATGAAAATATTGTGACAACAAGAAAAAGAATTATCAAGGATTGGGTTCCAGAACAAACATTGCAGAAGATTTTGAAATTGAAGTTGTTCGTTTTTGTGAGAGGGAAATGGGTGCTAATGTTACTTAGTTTTAGCACTATTACTAGGTTGGCCAAACGTATTGCGTTTTGCAGCCTAGTTTAATTTGTTATTGACAACTTCATATCTACAAAAATTAAAATGAAAAGTATACTATTTGTAAAGAGTTTTTTAACCCTTTCAGTCCCAATGATAATTTGGCATCATTTAGAATTTTTTTTATCTTCTATTGCCATTTATGATATCAAAAAGCATATCATTTGATTCTTCAAACTTTTTTTCTACTAGAATTGTTTTTATTCATCCAAATGGATGTCAGCCCCTATTGTTTTTTTCATTATAAAAGAATCGTGATGAATCAGAAACATGATGATGCCAAATAGCATCACTGGGACTCAAAGGGTTAAATAAAAATGAAAACAAATTTGATTTATGAAAATTTAATGACGATTTCAAGTCGAAAAGTCATCAATTGAAAGAAATATGTTCAGGCTAACTATTAATTTGTTTATGTTTTGCTATAAGATGTCAGTTAAGAAGTTACATTTTTCAGCTTTAAATACACGTTAAAAAAGCTTCAAAACTACTCTTTGATCCAGTTTACAGGAAGTACTTGGAATCTCATTTTTGATTTGGCACTATATATAAAGATATAGTAGTACATAAAATAAGTTCAATGTTTTTAGTAATTTTTTTTTCTAGATCACGTTGTATTTGAGACGACAAAGCATTAAAATATATCATAAAGCAATTCCAATGTTAGCATAAATACACGAAGACGAGACTTAGTTTTAGTAATACAGAAAAGATACGTAATATGAAAACCTTCTACATACTGAAAATATAAGAAAAATAGTTTAAACATTACAAGTTGATTAATGAGCTAAACTAAAACGTCAACCATTTTATTGTTGATTTTCCCGTTTCCGATAGCACAACAAACGCGAAGCAATTTTCGACAGTTTGCTGACACGTAAAGTTGGTTTTGCCGTTACAATAGTACACTCTAGGAGAAACGAGTTTGCCGGAATAGTTACGGATTGTTGGTTTTGCCGTTACAATAGTACACTAAAGGGGAAACGAGTTCTACAGAAGCACATATTTTAAAGGTTATTTAAGGGGTGTATAATTATTTTTTTAAGTATAATATCTTAAGGGGGGATCATAGTTAGCGACAGCAAAAATGACCAATTCTTAGTGTTGATTTCGAAAGGCTCTAAATCATTTAAAAATTATGTTACAATAAAAAAAATTGTACCAAATTATAAATTGTACTTTTATTATTATATTTACACCAAAGAATCTTATTTTTAAAAATTATTATTTCTGAAAAAAGACATATTTTGAAACATACAATTACGAATTTTCAAAAATACAAGTATTTTTTCGGTACACTTTTCTCCAAATCTATTAAATATTTCTTAATAATTTCTTTTGTGTGTTATGAAACCATTTTAGATCTAATCAAGTCACCTATTTTTTTTGCCTAAAATAATTTTTAAATTCTATTTTAAAACCATTATATTCTACATTCATAAAAATTCTGATTTTCAACGATGAAAAGTGTAAAATAATGAAATATTTTTTTAAATGTGTAAGACTAAATTAGGTGACTTAAATAGATCTAAAGTGGTTTTACAACACACAAAAAAAATTATTAAAAAATATTCAATAGATTTGGAGAAAAGTGTACCTAAGTGTTGAAAATTATAGTTTTGAGAAAAACGCGAAAAACAAAAACAGTCGATCCCGTTAACACGAACTCGAAATAACCACCGAAACATTTCTTGTTAACCGAATTTCACGTAAATCAGTATTTTTTTTTTTTATATTGAGCCAGTGAATAGTTTTCAAATATTAACGCAAAAAATTCAGATTTTATAATGTAATACATAAATAATACAAGCATACAACTGGTAATTCAAAGGAGGCGTGGCACATTTGTTTATTATTATAATTTTAATTTTTTGTAAGAAATAATTAACCGATCGATACAAAATTGGTCTTATTCGATAGATTGGGCTTCCATCTATCAGAAAATACTGTTTTCAAAATTTCGATTTTTTGGTTTTTGCTAACTTAATGAAATAGAAGATAAGACAAAACAGTTGTACTCAGTTGCAATTCCTAAAAAATAATTTAAATTTTTTGTTATGATATTTCAAACTTATTCATTTAAAAATTATCACATTGTTAGTAAAATAACGGAAATAACCCATAGAAATTGTGATTTGTTTTTATCATATTACATGCATTCATACTATAATTACATTTTGATTTTTTAATATTTTTTTTGTAAAGTCTGGCACAGCCGTATATTTTTTATATACACGCGAATTAATATATATTAAGGAGGCTTTTAAAAAGCATTTTAAAAACAACATCGATATAACAAAAGCAAAGCATTCGCCCATCTACTTTCATCGAAGCATGAAAAGTAAATTTCTTGTCTGTATATAATTTTTTTGTGGAACACCGCATTTACAATGTAAATAAGTCGGTAATTGGACTCATTAATGCTACCATTCCGTCATTTATAAGAAAGTAGATAACAAAATGGATTACTTCACTCGCGTAATACGTGCTCGGCAAAGCGAGTCTGAACAATTCTGAAAGCGAAGGAGAAAGAAATAAGTAGTTTTGTTTTGGAGCGGAAGCCCAAAGACTCGTGTGATATTTTCAATAATTATTTTTTAATTGAAGGCTTTATGGAATTGCAATTCTATGAGATAAGTGACATGCCAGCGAAAAAAGAATTTCCAGTTAAATAGTGGGAAGTTTTTACAGATTTTTAATAACATTTGTTTAAAACTTATATAAATAAAAATCATTTAAATATCATGAATATATTAAAGGATTATCAATAAATACAATTTCATGTTTATGATGATTAAAAAAAACCTGTCAACAACTAGACGATGTGTATGTAAAATTTATAAGTTAGAAAACTTGAAAATGGTAACACTGCGGAAAAGGCTGAAATTCTTATTTTATTATTTATATTAATGAAATTACATATTATTTAATATTCTTAGCAGAAAACGCCCTTCTGACTTTGAACAACACTAAATAAATGTCAAACCAAGTCGTAATTTCAATTAAATTAAATTTGGGATGTTTATAAATATAATTCACATGCTTCAGACATCCAAAAAAAAATGCATTTTGATGGTTAATTTCTATACCATAATTATGAAAATCGAACTTCAAATAGCATTCTGTGCAGCGTTGGTACTTTACTTCATCAGAACGAATTAAGTGGATTGACAATGGCAAATTTTGAAATTTAAAAAATAAAGCCTAACGTTATTAAGTCAAATGATTTCATTTTTGCAGGGGTTAAAAAACGAAGCGGATATTATGTTATATAGAGCCAATATTTAAAGAGCATGGATATTTACGGATCTTTGAAAAATCTTGAGTGTTCTTAATTTCTTACACAGAACATCATGAAAACTAATTAAACATACGTTTTATACTTATCTGGTAATGACAATTCAAAAACAACTTTTTAATCAATAGTTCAAAAAGTTTAAGACCTCAGAACTTTTATCCAGATTACAAAGAATCATCAGGCGCGCTTCCGCAGATGAGCCGTTCGGCTTTCTATTGGCGACAGATAAGAAATGGTGCCAAGTAAAAGAGCGATAAATAGTATTTATATAGAAACTGCTCGTTTAAAGGGGAAACTTGGGGAAATTTTAAGTTAAGCAGTAGAAACAGGAAATATCTTCATACGAGTTACTGATACGGCTATTGAACAGTACTCCTTTTGTTTTTATTTAATTTATAGGCATATCGAAATGTTTAATTTTATTTTTGTTACGTTAATGTTTATATGTGGTTTAGGAATAATTTTGTGTTAGTGCTAGGTTTGTGGTTGTGGAAATGTTAGTTTATGTTTAATAAATTATTTTTTATGTTCATTAAAAATACTGGTATTACGCTAGTTAAATAATATCTGTTTGACAATTAGGAAAAATTGATGTTACGCATGTTTCGGAGGGATTTTTTTTTTACAACAGTCTAGCCGTCGAGAAGGGCGACATCGCACACAGCGTTAGGACTTTGAAGGACATTTAACATGCATTTCCTTACACGGGGTATTATTCGTTGGACATTTTTGACTGCACTTAGGTTCGCGATTCATTTTTCGAAGATACTCGATTTTCCGTGGTTTTGCAGTTAGCGTAGATTTATATTTGGGTGAAATTAAAAGTTATGTGATTTGTTTAATTTTTTTCCCTGTTCGTTTATTTTCAAGAGTCTTCGATCAATTGCGGATTTTTGAAGATGCACGATTTGCACATTTTTATTTTCGCGACTCAAATATTCCGGATTTGCGAGTTCGTTGCTTTTACTGATATTTGATGGGGGGTTATTTATTTGCCGATTTTCTAGGTTTCACGATAAAGCGATCTTCGAGTTTTGTTGTGATTGGTCTATTTGTAAGGATCAGTGAATCGTCGACTCCTGTTTTTGAATTACAATACAAAACAACAAGTTCAAATAATAAATTTTAATAATAAATATAAAATATTCTGTTAAAATGTGAAGATTAATTTAGATTTGATTACACTAAGATGTATTTGAATATTAGTTACCGGCCAGTATCATCCAATAATGCTTCTTGATTTACTTATTTTGCTGCCTAGTAATTTTCACGAAATCCAGAGATAAGGTCGCATTGTCTCACAGTGATTGACAGTATTTTTTTTTTTGCCTCTGCATAATCGGAAGAGCGTCTCGTTACTTTTGTAGCTCCGGTGCAGGCCAATCGGACCAACCTGAATAATTTCTTTTGATCATTAGTATTTGACCTCTTTTTATTAGGTTAAGTTTGAATTATCGTCGCACTAGAGCTGCACGAGGGCTATTGGCGACGGGCGTCGTATTTTAGAACCACAGTCAAGTGACGAGCCGACACCTGAGTAGGCACCCAACGCAACTATTAAGGGCGACATCGTACGCAGGACTTTAAAGGATATTTAACGTGTACTCCCTTACACGGGGTAATTATTCGTTGGTCATTTGGCTGCACGGGCCGTTTATAGATCGGCAGTTTTTTTGGCGATGCCCCGACCCGAACCCGGGACCTTTCGCATGCTAGGCCGAGTGCCTAACCGACTGGGCTCCCCAGCCCTCTTGTTACTACAAGAATTTTTTGATTTTTTGTTTACGTTTTAAACTTACTTTTTCGGCATTTTTTCTACTTCATCTTATTCTGGGGTTTTTGATTAAATACATTTTTTTTTTAAATCGGACTATCCGCGAAATTTATAAGTGTTCGGATTAGGAATGTCTCGATTAACGATTCTGTACTGATTAACCCATTTCCGAAAATCTGCCATTTCCGCTATTTTACTGATTTTTAATTTTACGTTTCATAATTTCGGAATTTATGGATTTTCAAGGAGTCGTTAGTTGTAATGTTTTGATGATAGATCTTCGGGATTTTTGTGCTTGAATTAAATGGTTCGCAAAACGCCGATTTTCGAAATTTATGATTTGACGACTTTTAGGGAATTCGCAACAGTGAATTTTTTTAAGAACTTTTCACTGGGCGACATAGCTTGGATTTGGGGAGGTGGGGTGGGGTGTTGTGTTGCGTAATATTAATAGGGTGGTTTATTTCAGGGTAATCTCCTAGTCTATCTCTCTAGTGAAATTTTAAACTCTCATTTATTTAGGGAATGACCCTATCTTTTTCTTATAGGGTAGACTAACCAGTGGAATGTACGCTTAAGCACAATTTGTTTTAAGAAAATTCATACATTTTAAGAAAATATAGCTTGTGGTTTTGTAACAATGTGAACACATATGTCATTATATGTCAATTCTACAAAAAAAAGGTGGTGACTTTATAATGCATTGCTTTGGTCTTTTGGGGGGTCCAAATAAAAAGTGGTACAAAAGCCAAGTGAATGAAAAGTACTTTTACCGGTGAATGAACGCAAAAATTTCCAGTTAATAAACATGTTGGATTTTAATTAATGACCAGGACAACCAATCAGATGTCAGATAGCTTCCTACTAGATAAGAGGAAGTCAGTGTTGACAATCCAAGGAAGGATGGAATGATTTTTAATCCTTACTTTTTAAATGTATTTACCAACTGTTCATTCACTGGTCAGTCAACCCTTACACTAATGTATTACAAATCATTTTTAATAAATTTTGTCTGATTCATAAGGATCAATTCATATGAAGTGTACACGGGAAGAATCGATTGATTTATTAGGCGGACGTCCGCAATTGTCTACTTGGCGGACGTTGGCGGCAGAAAACCAGTTTCTCTCTTTCTTCTTCGCTTGGTCCAATCGCCGGGATCGTCAATCGCCTGAATCTTGGGAGCTAGGAACCACAGAGATACTAGTTAAAGTATTAGAGTGACAGATCACGTGACCTACATCACTGGCTTCATTAACTGCGCGTCCCGTCGTTAGCATTGGAGGTCACGTGATCTGCCACTCTATTACTTTAACTATGATCTCTGTGGTATTAACTGGTTTCCTTACACAAGTTTATGCGATCACTCGCTATCATCGCCAAAGTGGCCTGCTAAGGAAACTTCTCTACAAAATCAATCGGTTTTTCCCGTGCACTCTTCAAGTCTTCATATCTGATCGGTCTAAACCTTGACACCTGAAACGGGATACTTTTTTGGTTATATTAGTGTATTTCAGTATTTTTTAGTAAAATCAAAATACAAGTAATATAAATTAAAACGACTTAACTATTACTTGTTTTAGTAATTGACTTTAAAAATTAAGTTGACTGTGTAAAAAAGTTTTTGGTGGGCAAAAGTTTTTGTTCTACGAATAATTACATATTTATGTATAACTGCAAATAAATCATGCGGACGATAAGTAATATTTGTTTTATTGGAGATAGAAAATTAATGAAAATAATTGATTTGGCTTAAAGAAGTTGAAATTATAGCTGGATGCTTTGTTTACTGAAATTTATTCTAATGTATATAAATTTAATGTAGAAACGGTTATTGATGTCACTAACTGTTACGAACCTAGTTTTTTCAAGATAAGAATTTTAGTAAGTATTTAAGTTACAGGAAAATAGGCTATTTTAGTTCTTTTGGAACTTCTTTTTTTTTGTTTGTGTAGTACACGAAACACTAATAAATATTTAGTAGAAACTACATAAGTCTAGCAACTAAAAAAATGGAAATATTAAAAATTATATTATTATTACTTTTTTGAGCTGTATTAATGCATCATATTTGTAGGAGACTATAACTAGGCTGACTGTTTATTAGTGCTAAAACAATTCATAACTTAAATATTTTCTCATTTTTGCCCAATATTTCTGTTAGCTAGTTGTTAAGCATATTTGAAAATGTAGTGGTATAATTGATTATGCGAATGTCCTTAAAAAATTTGGAAATGAGCCTTGAAATGAGCTTGAATTTTTACCACCAATTCTGCTGGGCACCCTGTGTGTTAAGTTATTAACTAATTTAAACAGGGATAATTGTCTTTATTTCTCAAATTTGTAGGAAATAAACCGCGCTTCCGAAAACTATGCCTGTTCAATAATGCTCTAGACTGGGAATTTTTAATAGAAGCCAGTTTCTACCAGAGTGAAAAAAAAATGGTAGCCACATTTGGATTTTTAGTAGCCAGTTTTAAACTAAGTATATATATGACAAAAATAAAGTGCCATTTAACACAAAACAAAATTTTATTACGGATATTTTTTATATGAAAAGATTGGCAGTAAAAAAAGGATCATACCAAATAAGTAAGTATTATGTGGTTGGCCATAATTGAAAGGAGAAAATTATTTTATGTACCTGCAGTTCAAAGACAGGGTGCGTAGCGAAAGTTCGTTGTAAACATTAGTCTTTCTTCCCGACAGAAACGAATTGGAGCGTTTTATTATTATTATTTTAGAAATGCAGCTTCAGTATTAATTATTTGTTGAACAAAAAGGAAAAAATTATGATGGCCAATTTTGGCGACTGCGGTTCGATTGTTAGGTAGCCACTTTCGATGTAATAGTCGTCAGTTGGCGACTGGCGACCGCTAATCTAGAGCTTTACTGTTCAACAACATGAAGCTAACTTCAGCGTAACAGAAATTTAAAATTAATTCATCTAAACTACAACCTCTCTTTCTAATGTTACATCTACACTTCTTATAAAAAAAAGACACCTGCTGGTTACGTGACCGGCAGGCGCCGTACAAAAAGTGAAACAAGAAGTTCTTAAAGATTTATATAGCCTATTTTTCTGTTACTTAAATACTTACTGAAATTCTTATCGGGAAAGAACTAGGTTCTTAACAGTAAGTGTCATCTACAACCGTTTCTACATCGAATTTATATGCATTAGAATAAATTTCCCTAAACACAGCATCCAGCTATAATTTAAACTTCTGAAAGCCAAATCAATTTTTTCATTAATTTTCTATCGCGAATAAAATAAGTATTACTTATCGTCTTCCTGATTTATTTACAGTTATAAATAAATATTTAATTATTCGCAGAACAAAAACCATGAAACTACACCAAAATGCACTTAAAATAGGAAGGCGAATGGAAGGAAATGCAAATTAAAAGTAAACAGGATTATACGCAAAAAAATTCCTTGACACTTTATTAGTAAACACATAATCACATTCTTGACGTCATTCTAAACTGATTTATAACCAAAATAAAAAATTGTCCGTCCTATCGTAGACAGACAAAAAGTATGAAAGTTGGGTTTCTGAGGTCATATCTTAAAGAATTTTTAAGATCGGATTGATAGAACCGATTTTAGAAGGGGGGTACGGACGGACATCGACCGCATGTCACTACCTACTTTTTCGATTTTTTAAAAAATTCTTTCGAATTAAAAAAAACAAGTAGGCAAAAATATAGATTAGAAGAAATGAGTAACAATTGCGATTGCTAATATTAATATACTGACAACCACCTAGTTTAAAATTCCAATTCTGTATGTGCTTTGTATAAATAAAAATCAAAAATAAAGTGCAAAGAACTGCATATGTAATTTATCGACACGCATGAAACAGTTTTGAAAGATTTACTTAGTGTGAAATTATAATTGCAAAAAAGATTTATACTTTTGACTGTTTTAAAAATAAACGAAATCTGTAACACATTATTATTAGGGGTATACCTATGAAATGACCTTTTATGAACAGATGGCGCTACACCCGGGTTAATAAAACTATGGAATCGTCCTACTAGCATTTTGTCAGACTACTTTTAACCTTTCACCCGCCAGGGGCATTAGTTACTGCTGTGTTTTTTTCATAGTCATTCTAGGCTTTAAAGATGTCATGTTTCGTGCCAACAAAGGGTCATTTGCGGGAAATTTGAATCCATTACTTTATTTTGAAAAAAAAAAATGCTGCTAAAGCTTTTCAAATGCTTCAAAAAGCTTATGGAGACAATGGTCCATCTGAATAATTTTGAAAATGATGGTTTGTTTGATTTAAAAAATCTGATTTTGACGTGAGAGACAAAGATAATTGAAAACTACCAAAAAAATTTGAAGATGAAGAATTGCAATCAATTTTGGATAAAAATCCAAAAATGACGCGGGTACACAGTTCAGAAATGTTAAATGTAACTCAGAAATGTATAAGTGAACGTTTTCATGCCTTGGGAATAATTCGCAAGGAAGGAAAATGGGTACCACATGCTTTAACAGAGTTACAGATGGAGAACAAAAAAGTCACTTGCGAACAACTTTTGAATCGACGTCAAAGAAAGTGTTTCCTGCATCGAATTGCCACAGGTGATGAAAAATGGATATATTTTGACAATCCTGTACGAAAAAAATGTTGGTTGATTCCAGGCCAACCCTCAACATTGACTCCAAAGAGAAAATCGCTTTGAAAGAGACAATTCTTTGTGTTTGGTAGGATCAAAAAGGCCTTCTTAAGTATGAGCTGCTTAAACCTGGTGAAATAGTTACTTATGATCAATATCAACAACAATTAACCCATGTGAACCGGGAATTTGTCAAAAAACGGCCAGGATGGGCTCGCAGACACGGAACAGTTATTTTGCTCCATGGCAATGCACGGCCTCATACCACAAGTAACATTAAAACACGTTTAAAACCCTGACATGGGATGTTTTATTGCCCCTTGGGGGGGGGGGGGGTTTATTGCCTTATGGGGGGGGGTTTAGGGTCAGAACCCCCCCCCCCCCAGAACCCATATTATAGTCAAATTTTATTTTGTTAACAATAAAAAAATAGAAAGTGATAAAAAAAATTCCATAGAGAAACACTATTTCGCATTTACTATACTCGCCGCCAACAAAATAAGAAACGGTAGGGCTGGCGGTTTTTCAGAAAAAAAAACGGTGTTTCAAAAACTGGTTTTTCGGTTTTACTGAACCTTAAGACCGGCCTTATGAAAAACCGGTTTTTTGGTCAAAACCGAGTGGGAAAAACGGTTTCGGTTTTCCATCCCTAAAAAGTTTCAAATAAGGGTGGCAGGAAGTCAAATTTGGTACACGTATTACTAGTACCTGTATGGCGTCATATAACGTTTTCGATAAAATTGCGCTTGCGCAAGAGGTAGCGGAGATAGTATTTTTTGGTTTTAAAGGTATTGTTGGAAAACGAAAAGTGGTACAGGCTTCAAATTTGGTACACGTACTCCTAGTACCTGTGAGATGTCGTGAAGATACTCGAAGAAATTGAAAATGCGCAAGATGTATCTGCGATAGACCCTTTTTTTTGTTTTAAAGTTATTGAAATTACCTTATAAAGTATATTATTACCTAAAAATGTGCGTTAATATTTTTATTTGTAATTGAAAGTCGTGTAGTGTTACACTCTCTTAGGTTCCATAAGATAAACGATTCTTTTTTCTCTTTTTTTACAGCAAAATGAATTGCTCCATTGAATCGTGTGAAATAAAAATCTGTTATATAATTAATAAAATGTTATTTTGTGTTTATTCTTAATGGTTCCATAAAATTATTTTATAGCATAACTTTAAAAAAAAAGGTTCGTTTACTTTTTTAAAAAGTTCTAAATGGGCAGACGATTTGTTATCCTCATTTTACAATAAATGTTCGAATGACCAATTTGTTCTGTTTGTAAGATCTGTTCTACTTCTACTACTGATGCGTCACTGAAGCTCCAATTCTGACTTTTTGGCGCCGCTGTTTCGTTTTTTGAGTTGCTCACAAATCACAAGTCTGCGATATTGCACGACTATTCTTTTTCTTACCCCCTCGGAATAATTTTCCATCCAATAGAAAGTTAGCGCGGGATTTTGGATGTATTTTTTTAATTATTATTATTTATTGGGATTTCTATTTTTTTATGCAGGCGTTACTGGGTGGTTTTTCTTTCTTTGAGAAAAAAGATGGAAACAAGCGATTATAACAAAACTCTCAACAGGAAATGTCAAGCAAAAAATAAAAAATGGACTGATTTATTTGAAGGCACTTATAAGGCATATGCTACCTAAGGATAAGGATTATTACCGAAGTAAAATATAAAATAAGTGTACAAGGGAATTTTTTTTCGTGGCCTGTTCTATCGTCATAAAAGCAAGATTTTAGATTATAATAGCAAGATGATTACTTTCTTCATACAATTAAGTAAGTTCAAATTCATAATATTTTCTTCATAGGTTTGTGTGTTCATGTTTTATAAAAATTAGATACTTTTGTTTTCGCGATATAAATGTAAACACTTATTAAATTATTTCACATTGGCAATTCGAGCCTTTACAATGTTGTAAGTTTATTTTTTTTAAAGTATTAATCAGCTTGGGTGAAGTTTGAAATAGACTAAACTATTCGGCGCAACAGTCCATTAGTAGGCTCGTTTTATCTTGATTTAAGAAGCAATGACATTGAAATAGTTTTTTTTTTTCAATTTTCAATTCCAAGTACATTCGTTAGTATTTAGCTGTTTTATTTTTATATTTGCAAATTTAAATAAAGTGAACAAGCTCCCTGTGTAAACTTAGCGAGGGTGATCGTATGTTCAAATAGAATTGTGTACAAAAATCATAAACTCTTTACCTTGTTACTTTACTACATAGTAAGCCTTCTTTCCAAGCAACAAAAAAAAGTCAAATGCAAAAGAAAATCGAGCTGTTCTTGTATTAACAAGATCACAATACTCATGAATACTTGATTAAAGGTAAATATTCTGGGGGCCGATTGACCTGAACTCGAGCTACTAAAGAAACGAGGCGCTATCTCCCGATCACGCAAAGGCAAAAAAAAAAAAAAAATCAATCATTTTCAAACAATGTGACCTCATCGACGGTTTTCGTGAAAATTACTAGGCAGCTAAATAAGTAGATCTGAACGTAGTATTATTGGATTGCACTGGCCACACACACAATAACCGATATTCGAACACATCTTAGGCTAAGCTTAATTCATCTTCAAATTTTAATTTAATTTCTTTATTTATAACTATTAAAATTTAAAGGCTGGGGAGCCCAGTCGGTTAAGCACTCACCTAGCATGCGAAAGGTCCCAGGTTCGGGTCCGGGCATCGCCAAAATAGCTGCCGACCTATAAACGGCCCGTGCAGCCAAAAATGTTCGACGAATAATACCGTGTCAGGGATAGTGCACGTTAAATATTCTTCAAAGTCCTAACGCTGCGTTTGCGTACGATGTCGCCCTTAACGGTTGCGTTGGGTGCCTATTCAGGTGTTGGCTCGTCACCTGACTGTGGTTCTAAAATACGACTCCCGTCGCCAATAGCCCTCGTGTAACTCTAGTGCGACGATAATTCAAACCTAACCTAGATCACTTCTAAGCTAATACATAATATAAATACTTCATTTATTTTATCTTATGGCTCCAAGTGAAAAAAGGATGCCGAATATGCACTAAAATATTGTAACATGACTTTGTACGAGCTAAAGATTAAATTGCAATTTTTTAAGGGGGAGGGGGGGGGGGGTACAGGGTGGTTATAAAATAACGCTCGCTGTTCGGAGTGGTCTGTAGCATCAAGGAATAATCCAAATGCAACGAACTTTGAGATAACCAACTAATCAAGAAGGGGGGGGGGGGGAAAGAATTTAATCATAAAAAATATATTCGTCTTTTGACCAAGGTTCTAAATTACGAGACATAATTGACTGTGATGGCCATAATTGCCCAAGTACTCGTGTGACGTCGAATATGACGTGATTTTTTGGTCATAAAATGCCCATAAATTGACGTCATTTTTTTGGTGACAATGTCCATTTTGAAGACGTGATATTCGACGTCAAATAATGACGTTAATCTGACGTGAATGAATGACTCTTTTGTGACCAGATGACGTGAACTTTTCGTTAACAAATAACGTGAATTTCACATGAAAGGTGGACGTGAATTTCACGCGAAAAGTGGACGTAAATTTCACGCGAAAAGTGGACGTGAATTTCACGTGAAAAGTGGACGTGAATTTCACGTGAAAAGTGGACGTGAATTTCACGTGACAATACGACACGATTTTCACGTGATCAATTAACGTTAATTTTACGTGACCATATGTCGCGCTTTTCACGTGATCAAATGACGTTAATTTTACGGGATCATATGACGCTATTTTCACGTGATCAAAAGACATTAACTTCACGTTACCATATGACGCGATTTTCACGTGATTTTTTTTTATTTCTATGTAATTTCAGTCATGGTGTAAAGAAAAAATTTGTTTAAAATATTATACAATATTTTGAATCACAGATATATATCATTTCAAAATATATTGTCCTTAAAAAGGAATTTCTAAATTAATGACTGTTAACATACTATTCATAAGTCATTAATTAAAAAAATTCTTTTACTACTTATTTTGAAAAAGATATTCTTCATAACTTTAAAATATTCCATAAAATTTTTAAAAAAATTTGTATTTTACACCATGATTGAGATTGCAAAGAAATAAGATGAGAAAAGAAAACTGAAATTCAAAAACTATTTAGTACATAATTAAGAATTTTAAAATGATATTCATTTTTACTTCAAAAGATATTTTGGATAGTATTATTATAAAGCCTTTATAGTAATATAAAACTTGCCTAATTATTTAAGTGTCACCTGAACATTTAGAACTACAAGTTAGCAATTTTAAATCTTGATATTTTAAATAAATACAAAATCATTTAGAAGCAACACATTTTTATTTGAAAAAAAAAACAATAATAAACAAAATAAACAATTGACATAACTGCTTCCATAACCAGACTTTCAAGGAGAAACTGAAAAAGAAAAAAATATGTAAATATATTATAAAAACTACAAAAAATATATATTCCCAGCATATTTTTTTTAAACATAATAACCTTGTCCATCTAAAATATTTGTATAATCAAATATTTAAAGGATTATAAATTTAGTTTTTTTTAAATGTTTTCTATATTTCCATAAAAAGATTCAATAACTTTGTCTTAACATTTTAAAAATGGAAAAGATTTTTATCACTGCAAAGTATAGATTACACAAAATAAATAAAAAATAATAGAATACTATTTAACTGCCATTATTAACTGCTAACATAAAATTCAATGAATATTCGAGGAATTGAACCGGGAAAATGTGTTAAGTATTTGATTTATGGTCCATTTTTAAGTTGATCAGGAGTTCCCAACTTTTTTGCTCATGCGTACCACTTTGAGAAATTTCGGCGTACCACCTGATCTTAATATTTTAATAAACATATAATATTTACTCTTTTTGAATCAAATTCCGGAGAAAAATTCATAATTAATGTTTAGATACTTGTTTATTTATAACATGCTTTTAATAAAAGAGAAGTAAAAAGATGAAAATGGTATTAATTTACAGTTTTATTTATTGCCTATAGGTCTACAACATACAAACAAAAAGTTAGTGCAAACTCAGCAAAAAATTAATCATCATATAAAATATACTTTTATAATCCTTAGTGCGAAAATTGTTGTTTGCCTTTGATTAAAATATCACCATTAGGAGTAATGTGTAATTTATCTTCAACACTTATTATGCTTTGATGTTTATTTACAAGAGTTTAGAAAATCTACTTTCACACAAGTAATTCCTAACAAATGGCATAATAAATAACGGAGCTTGAGGAGCTCAAAGGGAACCCTGTATTACATCCGATCCAGAATTTAATTAAGGATATATCTTTAAAATAATTAATACTATCAGGGTTCATACTATATCTATGATAGTTCACTATCATAGATATTGTATAAACCATGATAATATTAATTATTTTAAAGATATATCTTTAATTAAATTCTGGATCGGATGTAATGCAGGGTTCTCCTTGAGCTCCTCAAATCACACTTTCTTCCTTTCGCAAAATATGCAGTCATGTTGCTAGCTTTCTGCACTGAGTTTGTAAAGAGTCACAGTCTGTTGTACGCACAAGTTCGGAAGAATTTGTTCAAAAGTGTAAAGTTTTTTTTTCTCTGTGCAAAGTTTATTAAAACTTGAACAGAAAAAAAAAATTAATTCAAGAAAATTGTTAGTGTTAAACTGATATGTCTGTGCAATGTTAACTTTTCATGAATTTGTAAGTTTAGCATTTGACCTCTGTACTTGTACAATAACAGGCTATTATTTACCTTATATCACAAAATCTTATTCATATCACAACACATTCCTGATACAAATAAAAGAAGGCAAAAGAATCAACTAAAATATATGCAATTTTACTATATTAAGACTTTAAAAGTGTAAGTTATTGGTTTTAAGGCTTAAATAATTCTAGTTTTCAGCACATTCTAGAAATTTTAATTTTAGCACTATTACCTTAACTATTTACATTTTCCTTGAAACATTCAAATTGTATTCCTTAAAGACATCACTTTGTTTCAAGACAATTATTTCAAAAACAACCAATTCACTTTACAACTAATTCACTACAATGCACTAAAATATCTCAAAATAATTGCTCTTATACCATTTTGTCAAAACAAAATCAATAACACTTCAAACAAAACACAAGAAAAGGTTTCTACTCTTCAGAATAATGTATTCAATTCCAAATGCACAGAAAATGAAATATAAAAATCACTGACTAATATTTTACAGCAACCCAGAAAATGATAAACAACATATAACTTCTGGTTATTTTTATACCAGTTTCCAAGAACACTTTGTTATTAAAATAATAATTTGTATTATTTTCATAATATCACTTTAAATTACTGTAATTAACAACTAGTAATAAGCAGATTCTTCAGTAATTGTTAAGCAATACTTTGCATATGAGAGAACTCTAATAGAATTCATTAACATGAATATTTTGTATACAAATACTGTTATATAAAAATAACGGGTGCGGGAAAATAATTCTTTCCGTTTTTTATTTATGACTCGTATCAGTCGTACCTAGTCGTACCAGTTAGGAATAATGGCGTCTGCGCGCCTTTTGGCTCAACCGTTATAATATGCTTACACGTGCAGTTTCAATTGACTTATTTAGTACTAAAGTTTTAGTTTAAACTAAATAATTTTGTAAGGCTTTAAAAAAAATTATTATCTTTCAGCATGCAAAATCAAAATGTAAATATTAAACAATTTTTATTTTACACATAAAACGAAACTGTTTCGTTTTACGAAAACATGCATTAATTTTAAGACAATAAAAAGCAATGTTGTTTCGTTTTACGAAAATATTCATTAATTTTAAGGCGATAAAAAAAAAGACTTATCTTTCGGTTGTCGTCTGCAGTAGACTTGGGTTAATAATAATTTCCGATGCTTCTACCAAGGGATTTGGCACATTTGAAGTTTCACGGACTTGGTCAATTTGAGTTGACTGGCGGGTCTAAACTCGTAAGTCCTGAAAAAAAGGGCTGAGAGAGGAAGACACATATTTTGCGGCAGCTTGAATTTTTCAAATTTTGCCTAACATGCGAAATTTTTCCCAATATGCGGGTAAGAGATTTCGTTGGGCGCCATTGTGATAGGCTGTGTGGTGAGACTAAAGTATTTGTAGTAAAGAAACTACTCTCGGGGATAAATACTTTTTAATTATAAACTAGTCCCACAGCACAACTTCACAAAAGAAAACAAAAATACAAAATCTTTGGCTAAACGCCGAATTGGTTAACATAGACATATGATCAAGACATGTTGAAAGTCCAAAAGTCTCTTCCTCTCTAAAGTTCCTACACTACGCACCAAAAGAATATGAAGCTTGGCCCCGCTGGCGTTGCAAGTCTGCCATAAAAGACAGTTATGGCCGTTATGGGGATAATGTTCGCGTTACAATTCATTATTATATAAAAGAAATTTTTATTAAAATTTGAGATAGCCCAGTTTTACAAATTAAAATAAAATTAGTTTAAGCGGTAAAATCTGCCCCTCCCTACATTACTACCAGATTATTAATACTTTGATACAGTGATCGGATTGTTTATTGGAAATGTCAGAATCCTCCGCCGGTAGACGCCATAGAAGGAAATTTATAGCCTCTTTTTTCGAAAGCGTTATTTGAACTTGGAGACAAGGAGGCGCCCAATGCTTCTTGCCTCATTTTTTTTATGTCTCATTTAAAACCAATTATATCTGCAGGCATGACTGAAATAAATCAAGTACATTTTTGTACCAACTTTCAAGATTTATAAATAAAACATTTCTTAAACCTTCAGGAATCTCATATTTAAGAAATGTTCAAAAAAATTATTTTTTTAAGTAAAATTTGGTATACCTATTCGACGTCATAATACAGTTTTCAAGGATATTGCGTAAAGAGTAGCTGTCATAGAAATTTTTGGTTTTAAAGGTATTGTCGAAAATCTAAAAGCTATACAGACTTCCAATTTGGTACATGTATTCCCAGTACTTCTTGGTTATCAAGATTTTATGAATATATTGCGCATGTGCCATGGGTAGGCTGCCACAGAACATTTTGGTTTTAAAGCGTTACACCCCACTAGTTTACTTCAATTTTGGTTATTAATAAAGCTTAAGTGTTTTCTATTCTCAAGTTCCATTTCATTAAATTTCTATCTCCCCTCCCTTTTTTTAAAAAATATATAACGTTAGAGTTGTTTAAGGGGTCATAGGAGTCAAAATTCGGTATTCGAACCCTGAAACTAACTGTTACACATTAACACACAGCAGAAGCACTGCAAATACGAAAAGCTATTGGAATGGAACGGAAAATATACCAACTCTAAGCCGAAAGAAATATTCATAGGAAATCTGGAACCGGAAAGCAACTGTAATTAATAATTATAGAAATTTTGCCGGAGAGTAATCGAAAAACCAAAGCAAAGGTTAAGGGGGTCATAGGAGTCTTAAAAATGTGCAAAGAAGGTATTACAAAGTATAGTTTGATCTTTCATGTACATGGTGGTAACAGAACCTGGAAAACCTGGAAATCAGGGAATTCTCTGGGAACTTTTTAATTCTGGAAATATCATTGGATTATCATGGAATTTTTCAAATTTTGCAAAATATCAGGGAATTTTTTTCTATTTTGGATTACTTAAACAGCAGGTTTAGGTTCTTGGGATCACTACTACGGACTTTTGATTAAAAAAAAATATTCTGGTTGATCCGATTTTCCTGAAGGACCAATCATGGAGGAAGGATTAATCTCTCTCACTGATCATGTTATAAAATAATTTTCTGATCACATGATTCCTCTAAATTTATTCAGATTTTCGGAAATGAAGAAAAGTTAAGTAGCCTTACATATTCCGGCGGAAAGTCTTAAATACCCGCGATGTCTGGATTAAATTTTCAGTACTACATTGAATTGTGTGTATTGCATGTTTTCTAGGTAATTGTAAAATCAGGGAAATTTTTGTGAAAGTATCAGGGAAATCATGGAAATATCAGGGAACTTTTTTTCTAGGATTTTGTAACCAACCTGATGTAATATTTTAACTACTCAATATATATGTATAATTTTTTTATATGCAATTCTATAAGATTTATTTATTATAAAACAAATTTTAAAATTTATGAAACTTTAGCCAAAACTAAAATAAATCCTATGAATATTTCTTTCGGTTTAGAGTTGGTATATTTTCCGTTCCATTCCAATGGCTTTTCGTATATTTGCAGTGCTTCTGCTGTGTGTTAACGTGTAACAGTTAGTTTCAGGGTTCGAATACCGAATTTTGCATGGTTCACAGTTCGTTTCATCTCCTAATTAGGTAAAAAAAATGAGAACTAAACATACTTATAAGAACTAAACTAGCAGCTAGCAGCCAGGGTTTGAAAAAAAAAAACTTTAAAAAAAAGCTCAGTCCGGGTGGGTTTTATTGAGCTTTTTTGGATTCTATTGTTTTGTTTTATTTTTTAATTCAACCTTATAATGTAACTGTTTGGTTTAAATTTTAAGATTATTTAAGAGAAGAATAGTTTCAGTTAAGAGAAAAACTTATTCAAATTAATATTTTTGAAAAATTAAATGTAATTAAAATGATTTTTAATGGAAAAAATCCATTTTCTACCTTGATTTACGTTCTTTTTTAGGATCTTAATAATGTGAAATAAAGGGAGTTTGCATGATAATTTTTTAATTAAAAAATAATAATTACTTTATTGATTCATTAGAGTTTTATCGGCTCGTTTTATCTTGATTTAAGAAGCAATGACATTGAAATAGTTTTTTTTTTCAATTTTCAATTCCAAGTACATTCGTTAGTATTTAGCTGTTTTATTTTTATATTTGCAAATTTAAATAAAGTGAACAAGCTCCCTGTGTAAACTTAGCGAGGGTGATCGTATGTTCAAATAGAATTGTGTACAAAAATCATAAACTCTTTACCTTGTTACTTTACTACATAGTAAGCCTTCTTTCCAAGCAACAAAAAAAAGTCAAATGCAAAAGAAAATCGAGCTGTTCTTGTATTAACAAGATCACAATACTCATGAATACTTGATTAAAGGTAAATATTCTGGGGGCCGATTGACCTGAACTCGAGCTACTAAAGAAACGAGGCGCTATCTCCCGATCACGCAAAGGCAAAAAAAAAAAATCAATCATTTTCAGGCAATGTGACCTCATCGACGGTTTTCGTGAAAATTACTAGGCAACTAAATAAGTAGATCTGAACGTAGTATTATTGGATTGCACTGGCCACACACACAATAACCGATATTCGAACACATCTTAGGCTAAGCTTAATTCATCTTCAAATTTTAATTTAATTTCTTTATTTATAACTATTAAAATTTAAAGGCTGGGGAGCCCAGTCGGTTAAGCACTCACCTAGCATGCGAAAGGTCCCAGGTTCGGGTCCGGGCATCGCCAAAATAGCTGCCGACCTATAAACGGCCGTGCAGCCAAAAATGTTCGACGAATAATACCGTTGTCAGGGATAGGGCACGTTAAATATTCTTCAAAGTCCTAACGCTGCGTTTGCGTACGATGTCGCCCTTAACGGTTGCGTTGGGTGCCTATTCAGGTGTTGGCTCGTCACCTGACAGTGGTTCTAAAATACGACTCCCGTCGCCAATAGCCCTCGTGTAACTCTAGTGCGACGATAATTCAAACCTAACCTAGATCACTTCTAAGCTAATACATAATATAAATACTTCATTTATTTTATCTTATGGCTCCAAGTGAAAAAAGGATGCCGATATGCACTAAAATATTGTAACATGACTTTGTACGAGCTAAAGATTAAATTGCAATTTTTTAAGTTGGAGGGGGGGGGGGGTAAGTACAGGGTGGTTATAAAATAACGCTCGCTGTTCGGAGTGGTCTGTAGCATCAAGGAATAATCCAAATGCAACGAACTTTGAGATAACCTACTAATCAAGAAGGGGGGGGGGGAGAATGGAATCATAAAAAAATATATTCGTCTTTTGACCAAGGTTCTAAATTACGAGACATAATTGACTGTGATGGCCATAATTGCCCAAGTACCCGTGTGACGTCGAATATGACGTGATTTTTTGGTCATAAAATGCCCTTAAATTGACGTCATTTTTTTGGTGACAATGTCCATTTTGAAGACGTGATATTCGACGTCAAATAATGACGTTAATCTGACGTGAATAAATGACTCTTTTGTGACCACATGACGTGAACTTTTCGTTATCAAATAACGCGAATTTCACGTGAAAGGTGGACGTGGATTTCACGTGACAAGTGGACGTGAATTTCACGTGACAAGTGGACGTGAATTTCACGTGAAAGGTGGACGTGAATTTCACGTGAAAGGTGGACGTGAATTTCACGTGACAAGTGGACGTGAATCTCACGTGACAAGTACGACACGATTTTCACGTGATCAATTGACGTTAATTTTAAGTGACCTAACGTCGTGATTTTCACGTGGTCAAATGACGTTAATTTTACGGGACCATGTGACGCTATTTTCACGTGATCAAATGACATTAATTTCACGTGACTATATGACGCGATTCTTTTTTTTTTATTTCTATGTATTTTCAGTCATGATGTAAAACAAAAATTGGTTTAAAATATTATACTTTTTTTTGAGTTACAGAAATATACAATCATTTTCAAAATATATTGTCCTTTAAAAGAATTTTCTAAATTAATGACTTAACCCTTTAACCTCACAAGGTAGGAGAATTTCTCATCCCCGAAATACGAGTTTTTCTAGGCAGGAAAAAAGCGAAATGGAATCGTCCTGTATCAAAAAATACCCAAGTGATTATTTCGGCCGTTAGTCATCCTATGGAATCGGACCTTTTTGACTTTGTGAATAAATAACATTCTAAGTTGATTGCATGAAACAAAATTTTCATAAGGGGAGGTCTTCATATTAAAAATGTTAACAACTTTGAAATTTCCTATAGTAACATCCATATTTGATTATTTAGAAATGTTAAGCATCCTCGAAAACCCCTAAATCTTAGTTTTAGTTACATTTGGATGAATATTTACCGAGTTATTCCATCGAATCACTTGATATCCTATGGGGGACCATCTCAAGGTTGTTGGTTTAATGATGTTTATCTTCCTTTCCAAAGCCGTATTTGCTTATCAAGCTCATATATAATCTTTTACACTGTCCCCTGAAGCGCAATTAAAAAGTATTTTGTGATTTACTTAGCAAATTATGAATAAAAGTAATTAAAAATTTGGGTTTCGCTTAAACTTTCTGTCTTAAATATATTTCTGTAAAAATTTTGAGGGGTTTCTATTCATAATTTTTTTAAAAATTAAAATAATAATTATTTTAAAATATAAAAATTGTTTTAAATACCCCAATATTGAATGTATTTTGTTTGGGATGTTATAATTTCTTTTCAGTAAAAAATTCGTTTCATTATCTTAATTATTTATAGATTGGGATAGTTTTTTATGTGCAACTCATTTAACATTATGGCACCTAAACTTTGCATGTCTCTAACTCCCCTAATAATGCTTAAAAACTAGCAAAATTTGGCATTTCGTATTGACATAGGTCATAGATTGGAAATAAGGACTCAAAAAGGGGTGTTGCCATTGGAAATTTTAAAGTTAGTAACATTTTTAATATGAAGACGGCCCCTTATGCAAATTTTGTGTCATGCAATTAACTCAGAATGTTATTTTTATACAAAGTCAAAGAGGTCCGATTATATAGAATGACTAACAACCGAAATGATCACTAGGGGATACTTTTTTTTCCACAGCACGCTTAATTTTTAACATACCCAACACCCCTATTTGTGAAACGAAACGGCCGAAACCGGCCTTCCCGATGTTTGCTGGTAGAGCCGTCCTGGGCCGGTTTCGAGGTTAAAGGGTTAACATGGTATTCATAAGTCATGAATTAAAAAAAAATCTTTTACTACTTATTTTGAAAAAGATATTTTTTATAACTTCAGGATATTCCATAATATTTTAAACAATTTTGTAATTTACACCATGATTGAGATTGCATAGAAATAAGATGAGAACAGAAAACTGAATTTCAAAAACTATTTAGTACATAATTAAGAATTTTAAAATAAGAGTCAATTTTGACTTCAAAACAGTTATTTTAGATAGTATTATTATAAAGCCTATATAGTAATATAAAACTCACATAATTATTTAAGTGTCACCCTGAACATTCAGAACTGCAGTTTGGCAATTTTTTAAATCTTGATATTTTAAATAAATACAAAATCATTTAGAAACAAAACATTTTTATTAGAAAAAAAATTCAATAATAAACAATTGAACTGCTGACTGATAACTTGAACAGATAACTGCTTCCATAACCAGATTTTCAAGCAAAAACTGAAAAAGAAAAAATAACATGTAAATACATTATAAAAACTTTAAATATTTATTCCCAGCATATATTTTTTCCACATAATAACCGTGTCCATTTAAAATATATGTATAGTCGAACATTTAAAATGATTATAAATTTACAGGGTATTTTTCAATATTTTCTATACTTTCATAAAAAAATTCAATAACTTTGCTTTTAAATTTTAAAAATGGAAAAGTTTATTTTTATCACCACAAAGTATACACTGCGATCCAAAAGTTTAGACAATGACGTTTTTTAGCTGTAAAATTTAGATTTGTGAAATTAGAATATCAAAACATCCCTATATATATTAAGGAAGTATTTTGAAATGCTATAATTGAAACATAATTGCTTGATTTGCTATAACAATTTTTAGTTTCATAAAATAAAATTTTGTATGGTCCCAAAAGTTTAGACACAAATACAAGATTATGCTAATTTAATGCACAAAATTGCCTAATTTTGCATTTTTACTGTTGAATTATATAATTTTTAAGTGATAAATTAAAAAAAAACTATATCCATTGAACTAAGCAGATTTTATAACGATATTGGTTCAATTTTACACCCAAACAGACAATTAAGCTATATTAAACCTTTATTCAAATCCCATTTGCTTCAAATTTGCAATTTAACATATCTAAATACGAACCAAATGAATACCAGTCCATCACCTTAAAGTTTTGCAACGAATTCGTGGATTTAGGGACATGCATTGACTAATTTTCTTGATGAAAAGTGCAATCTTTCCCATATAAAATCACAAAATAGCGACATATAATTCTATTTTGCACTTAAGTACAATGCAGAGATAGTCACCTCTTCAAAAACGACAAAAAAAGTAGGAAATTTTAACGCAAGTTCACTCCACACAATTACGAAAGTTCCTTCTTCATACTAAAATTTGAAGTTTCTTGAGAAAAACCGGTTTCTTTGAACCGGTTACAATTTAACCGGTCTCTTTAGTGCTGTTTAAACACGTTCGGTTTAACCGAATATTGAAAAATATGCTTTTGAAAACACCGGTTTTCCCCCTCAAAAACTCTAGCATCAAAGTGGTAGTTTGTAATGGCGTAGAGTGAATTTACTTTGGAATAACCGAATTTTTTTTTGGTGTTTTTGAAGAGGTGACTATCTCTGCATTGTACTAAAGTGCAAAAAAGAATAATCTGTTGCTATTTTGTGATTTTATATGGGAAATACTGCACTTTTCATCAAGAAAATCAATCAATGACTGTCTATAAGTCTACGAATTCGTGGCAAAACTTTAAGGTGATGGGCTGGTATTCATTCGGTTCGTATTTAGATATGTTAAATTGTACATTTGAAGTAAATATGATTTGAATAAAGATTTAAAGTGACAATATTGTCTTTTTGGTGTAAAATTGTACTAATATCGTTATTAAATTTGTTTAATTCACCGGATATCGTATTTCTTTAATTTATCGTATAAAAAAATATATGATTCATCAATAAAAATGCAAAATTAGGTCATTATTACTTAAAATTAGCATAATCTCGTATTAGTGTCTAAACTTTTGGGACCATACAAAATTTTATTTTATGAAAAAAAAAATTGTTATAGCAAATCAAGCTATTATATTTCAATTATAGCATTTCAAAATACTTCCTTAATATATATAGTGATGTTTTGAAATTCTACTCTCCCAATTCCAAATTTTACAGCTAAAAAAACGTCATTGTCTAAACTTTTGGATCGCAGTGTAGTTAACACAAAATAAATAGAAAATATTAGAGTACTATTAACTGACATAAAATTCAATGATTATACAAGGAATTGAACCGGGAAAATTTGTAAGGTAGGGGGGCTGGGGGGAAATGGTGGCAGGGGGAAAATGAGGGTATGTTACAAATATACATTTTTCCACCATAGATTAAATTTTTTTACACTTTTTCTTTGAAATATTATTTTTAGAGGATCTCTAACTACTTTTATTTGGTTTTGAGAATCTGGCGACACCATTAATTCATTCAAATTCTTTTTCTTAAGTTAATTTTGTTTCAGCTGTTAAGAATTCACTTGTAAAAACTTTGTTCTATTTTTTCTATAAAAAATGCTGTGCTCTTAGGCATTGTTACATTCAATAGACACATTCTCAAAAAGTATTTCTGCAAAAATAGCTAGGAAAAATTCGAATTTTAAAATTTTTAATGTAGAGGGGTAAAGTGGTGGTATGGTTAGGTTTAGCAATGCATGCAAGATGTAATGGAATTTTGGTCGTGAAGGAACTTTAGATTATATTGGAGTATATTTTTTAAAAGCCATTTTAATGTAATTAAAATGTACAGTGTTATTAAAAAACTCATTTAATAAGATTTTTTTTAATTTAATTTAACATATTAAGTTTAACAATGAACATTTAAGAATATGCCCAGAAGACATGCCATGTGTAATATTTATATTTGCAATTAATTTACTAAATGATCCAAACTAGAACTTATGTTGTAAAGTACTTAACTGAATCAACGCTGTTAAACTATTAATCATTTCCAGAAATATACAATAAAGATTATTTTGTAAAGTTCAGTGCAATCTGTACAGTATAGTTTTACAGGAGTCTCAAGAGGACCATACTCTTTTGAATAAATATTCTATTTTTCTACTATTATTGTCTTTAAAAGTTAGCTTTTCTACAATAAAAGTGAAGAGGAATAAATAAGGAATTATTTTGTTTCAATTTGATCTTTGGATTTTTGATATCATTATATTTTTAAATTTGAGATCATTTTCCACCAGGGTGGGAGAAAATGAGGGTATGAAACTGAGTTCCCTAAATTGCCAGATATTAAAGCATATCCATAGTTTGAAAAAATTAAAAATACCTATATATTTGAAATATAAACAGTTCAAATGTATATTTTCAAAAAAAATTCCATGAAAATTAGTTTAATGTAATGATTTAGAAAATGCTTGATTTTACCCCCATATCCCCCCCCCCCCCCCCCATTTGATTTATGGTCCATTTTTATGTTTTAGGTCTGGAGTTCAACCTTTTTGCACATGCATACCGCTGGACTTTTTGAGAAATTTTGGCATACCACCTGATCTTAATGTTTTAATAAACATATAATATTTACTCCTATTGAATTAAATTCCCGAGAAAAATTCCTATTTAATGGTTAGATACTTGTTTATTTATAACATGCTCTTAATAAGTAAAAAGATTTAAATGGTATTAATTTAGTTTTATTTATTACCTATAGGTCTACAACCATACAAATAAAAAGTTATTGCAAACTCTGCAAAAAAGTAATCATCACACAAAATATACTTATATAGTCTTTAGTGCGAAAATTGTTGTTTGCCTGTTATTAAAATATCAACTTAGGGACTCGGTTTTGCATCTGATCCACAATTTAATTAAAGATTTATCTTTAAAATAATTAATACTATGCTTGCGTGCCGACTGCTCATACATATAGAAGCTGGTAATAGTATCATGTAGCCACATCACTCACATGTACCACCTAAAATTTCCCTGCATTCCACCCGGACCCGTGTTTTAAATTGTGATAGATCTAAATATTAAAGTTGATATTAAATTTATACTAAATTAAAAAAGCAAACATTTAATGCAAATTTGATTTCATTGTTGACATATCATGATGTTGTTTCTTTTATAGGACCACTTTTTATTAAAATGAATATTAGTCTTTTAAATTCATTTGGGAATATACCTTTAAATATTTAAAAAATAAATTGACCAGCAAAAATGAAGCAAATTTTTACTTCTTTTTTAACAACGTCAAAAAGTATCAAGCATTAGGGAAAAATTGTTATTTAACACATTACATTTCTTAAAAGAATTTCATTTTTTTTTAAATTTTGAATGGCCTTAAACCATGTAATAAAAAATCTGAAAAGGAAAGTGAATGAAAAACTTATTTTACAATGAGATATTATAGCAATTAACACAATTTATTTGACAAATTAGTTATGTTACACGAATTTTAAATCAAATATTTACTTACTTACAAAAATAATTTTACGAAATCTAAGATATTCTTGCAAAAGAGTTGAGAACTTAATGAGTATATGTCAGGGTTGTTATGTTTAAAACATTTTGTTTAAAACAAATGTTTTAAACATGTTTAAAACACAGTAATAAAAAACATGTTTAAAACAATTTTATTAATTATTATATGTTTTATAATTTATTGACCGAATACAGTTCATTTAAGGAAATAGGTTTTATTTTAGGATATATGACCATGCTGTATTACCTTAAACATTAAGATTTGTGATAAATAGTTGACCCTGATGGAATGGTAAACCTTGTATGCGATACTTTAGGTCCCAAATGGGACACTACTGACATTTGTTAATATTCATTAATTTCTTATAGCCCCTAAATTGTGAGATTTATGCTAATCATCAATGTGGTACATAATTTAAGTTCTTTAAAATAATACCAAACATAAACTAGTATTACATTATTAGTTTATAAATTCTTCTATTAACCCATCCGATTTAATCAAAGGAAGACACCAAATCGCCAGATAATTGAAGGATTTCTTGTATTCTATGATTCTTCGACAAATAAAGATGTAAAGGCATATGCCTAAAATTATTGGAGATGTAAGTAAATATAAGAAACTAAAAAGCAAAAAAAAACAAACATGTTTTTTTAAACCTAAACAACTTGTTCAATAACCAAAATTTAATTGTTTAAAAAAAACATGTTTTAAACAAAAAAAACACGTTTAAAACAAAAAAAACATGTTTTTTTGTTTTATTTAAAAAAAACATGTTTTCCAACCCTGGTATATGTAGTACTCCATGTCACGAAAATAACAGGTTTTTCCCCAAAAATGGAATTAAATTTCTGGGCAGTCCAAAAAATTACAATATTTTTTGCATTCTAGGTTTACCACTTTTCCTATTTGACAACCCTGCATTAATTTTGCATTGATAGGTAAAAGATTTAATGCTTTCAAAGGTAAAATTTGTAATGTCAGTGATTTAAAAACTAAGGATGTTTATATTAAATTTATAATAACTTAAATGAGTAAACACTTAATGCAAATTTGATTTCATTGTTCACATCTTGTAACTCTTTTCTTTTATAAAAAAAGCGACTAGGTTTTATAAAAAAAAATATTAGTCACTAATCAACACATTTTTTCTGATTAGACATTATATTGAAAATGGGTTTTCTCATATTTCTTTTTAGAAAAACCCCGACAGGAACCTTTTTTCTAAATGGAACCTTGCTGAATAGTTTTTCAGCAAATTGTGTCCTAGAAAACAGATTTTCCATTTTAAAAAAAAAGCTGTCAATAAATTTTTCAAATAATGAAGCAAAAATAAAATAAAAATGCAGTTGATGTTAAGAAGTGCACAAGGGGCAGATCTAAACAAAGAAATTAGGAGAGTACTTTTTTTAAAGACCTGACCCACTTAAAAAAAATACTTTATTCACAAATTCTCAGCTTGAAATTCTAGTAGAAACCTGAAAATTTTCACTATGCCCTGGATGTTAAATGGACTTTTAAGAATGTTTCCTAAACGTATCTTTTTTTAAACAAACTAAAAAAAACATTAAATAAAGTTTGCTGTACTTAAATGGATGTCTGGATCCCTTTATCCCCCTCCCCATATGTTTTAAAAATGCGATTAAAAAAAACAAATCATAAACATGACGCGAATGAAAATTGAAATTTACAGACATCACTATTAAAGAAGTGTACTTACTTAGTAATCTTCACTTCCCCTGGCAGATAAGGAATACAGCTCAATACCACCTCCTGTGAAGCAGCTCTTGCTTCCGACCAGCTCACATCTTGTCATCAAACGTTTTCCTCTGTGTTAATTTGGGCCGCTCTCTTTCTTTTTCCATCGGGGACCCATGTCAGTTATCACTGCTGGAATTTACTTTGATTTAATAAAGATGCAAGTATCATAAAAAAAAATAAAGTTAGAAGTAAACTTTTATAACTAACTGATCTATTACAAAACCAAATTTACACCCAAGATTTTTCCGAATAACTAATAAGAGTCGTGATTACTTTCACATTATAACTTATTTTTAGGAACCATTATAAACAGTAAATGAGTAAATAATAAGTTCTGGAGATGGAAAAAGACATACATTGGAGATTAAAAGTCTGAAATTAGCTAGCTTTACTTTTTTTTTTTTACCAGGGCTGCTTTTAAAGTAAGTCTAATAAATAGTTAAGATTTCGAATAAATTCTGGAGGAGGGTAAATTAGATTTTACTTTAACAAAATGAATACTTTGGTTTTGCAATAAACTTAAGGTAAAATAATTTTTGCTTACAGCAGCTTTAATGCTAGTGGAATGAAAGTTATTTTTAAAAAGTAATTGTTATGGTTACTTTAAAAAAATTTAAGTCATAAAAATTGCAATTTAACCATCTAACTGTTCTTTAAATATAACTAAAATTAAACAAACACGAGCATACACAAAACACTGCAATTGGAATTTTAAAACTTACAGAAACATCCGATATTCACAAAATAAGCTTATTTTAGGTCAAATATAAGAGTTCCATATGAAAAAAAATCATTTTAGTTTTTTATATGGTTTGTGAAATAATGTCAAATATTTTTAACTGTGGAAAACAACAAAATAAAAATATATATATTACCTAAAAACACTTTGAGTTATATATATTTTAAGGTATCTGACCATATTATTAAAAAAAATTAGTAATTATTTTTACCGAAATAGTTTAAATTGTGTTTTAAATATGTGGAACTGAAGTGAACTTCATAAAAATCAGGTGAAACGATTGTTAGCTATTTTCTAAATAAAAAAAGTGCAGTTCTGACTTCTATTGAGATTAAATGTAAAATATTGTCTAATAGAACAAAGCATGAAGATCGAATGATACGTGTTTGGATGTCATAACGGACATAAACATTTGCAAAAAAATATATATGTTGTAAGGGATGATTCCAAATGGCATCACTGGGACTGAAAGAGTTCATTAACTTCTGGCAGATCAGATTTTGCCGAGTTTGTACAATTTTGTATTTGCATTGCATGTTTATATCCCTATGAGTAATAAACAAAACTGTAAATGAATACCATTTTAATCTTTTTATGTCACCTTTATTATAAGCATGTTATAACTAAACAAACATATCTAACCATTAAATACGAAGTTGTTTCAGGAATTTTACTCAAAAAACCTTTGAACAGTTTTAGAAGAGTAAATATTTACGTATTAAAATATTTAGGTCTGGTATTGCGCCAAAATTCCTCAAAAAGTCAAGTGGTAAGTAAGCAGGTGCAAAAAGGTTGGGAAACCCTGGCCTAAAGAATAGGGAAGTAGAAAGCAGTAACATTTAAGATTTATACATATATGCAATATTTGAGTGACTTTTTATCGGGATTACAAGCTAATAGCATAAAGTGTTAATGTTTAGTGCTTACACCGAACCAATATGTAAACATACATCTCATATTAACACAACAAAAAAAGAAAACATTTTTTTTAACTGTATATCGCTATTACAACAATTCTTCCTAAAAAGATTACATTACCGCAAACACAGTAAAACGCAAGTAATTTAAATGCAATACGATACATATATGAATATCTACATGCCTAATACGCATTCAGTTAGGTCTTGTCAAGCATAGACTAAACTAACAACATAATCAGAAACACATAAAAATTAAGAATTTTACTTTAATATATGAAAAATAATGAGAAACATAAAATTATTATATATGATAACAAATTTTTAAAAGAAAAGGAAAACTTACTTCGGAGACGCCAAACGCATCGCATTCAGAAACACAAAAGAAAGCTGCTACCTACATTGAATATTCTCAAACAAAATGGCGGTGGCCGGTGGCGGCGTCTTGTTGAATGCTCCCGCGCTACAGAGACGGAAGTGACGTCACCGGTAGTTCGTATTTCGTTCACGACAACTCGACGTGAAATTGGCGTCGCTTTAGTCAGTTTGGTCGTTTCGCGACTAACTACTTGACGTCTTTTGCATCACGTCATTTGGCTGACAAGAAAATGACTTCGAAGATGGCGTCATTAAAAGACGTTAGCTGAGCTGACGAAAAGTTGACGTCAGTTTTTTCGTGATTTTTTACTTGTTGACGTCATTTATAAAAATATGACCTTATTTTCACGTCATATTTGACGTGACACGAGTACTTGGGTTTTTTCTTAAATTTTTATATTTTTTTTAGAAAAAAGCTCTGAAAATAATTACTTATTAAAATTGAGTTTAGAAATTAGGTATAAGTCTTTGTTTGTACATATTTGTACAATATAGTCATTTTCTTGCTCATTTCTTCAATTTTGAACCCAATGTGCCAATTTTGAATGCCAAATTTTGAACCCCAACCAATTTTGCCAACCCAATGTGTTCAAATAGTTTTTGTTTGTTATCATTTATTTTAGTTTTGGCTGAAGTTTCATAAATTTTAAAATTTGTTATATAATAAATAAATTTTATAAAATTACCTATAAAAAATATACTTATATGTTGTGTAGTTAAAAAATTACATTAAAGATCACCTTCTTTGCACATTTTTAAGACTTCTATGAACCCTTAAGAACAATACTGTTTATGTGCCGAAGCTAAACTAGTATTCCGAAGTTTACAGGGATGACTTTAGAGCAGTTCATAGCGGTATCAAATCTCGGTAATTATAAATAGAAATATAATGTATTAGTACGAGAAAACCAGAAAAGAAATCGTTTCCTGAAAGATCGTAATATTTACAAAATAAATATAATTTATTAAACAAATAAAAAAATTAAATGAAAGAGAAATAACCAAACAACACAATTTTTTTTCCTCCAGAACATCGTCCGGGCTCGCAAAAGAGTACCGGAACCAGTTTTCGTTAGTCTAAACCTGATTATAATCGAATAATCTTTATCTTGTGATTGAGAAAGCTTGCCGTGCTCCCCTCCCCAGAAAGAGAAACGTATCCCCTTTTTTAAATCGCCAGACGTATCATTTGGCGAAAATTTGTAACGCTAGCTGGCGAGTCAGAATCAAAATAAAGTTGGCTGATAAATCCTCTTAAAGTGACCAACACACACGATTGTTGATATTCGGCTCAGGCACCTACTCCCCCTCCCCCACAAACAAGGACCGTAATTTACGGACGCAAGTTACTTGCAGGAGTCAAAACTAACAACCAAAACTTACAACTGACTAACCATGGTGGGTTGGTAATTTTTGACCTACCAAACACGTTACTATTTTTTTCAAAACAATAAAAAAAAAATACTTGTCAAACATACTTTTACAAATTTAATTGTTTGAAAAATATATTTACATAAAGAATAAATGTAAAGGATTTTTTTTTCGGGAGTGAATCGATTAAGAAATAAAAGAGAGATATGACGCCTTTTTAATTTCATTTTAAAATAAACAAAAAGAAAATAAATAAAAATGCAATACTTACATCCAATGGCCTTAAAGACTTCCGTTACCTATAACAGAAATAAAAAAAAAAGTTGTGGAAAAGTTTTGTAACAAGTTACAAATAAGATTTTCTCCCATTTATATAACCATCTGGTAAAATTTCAAATTTTGTGATGTTGTTTAAATACAGTATATAAGAAAGCGTTTACTTAAGTTTACCGCTCGAAACAACTTTTTGAACAATTTTGTCATAACGTATCATTGAAAAATGAGTATATATTTTAAGGGGTTTTTTTTTTAAGAATAACTTTTTTAATACTTTTTCTCCGTTTTAATTAATTGAATTTTAATTAGTAATTTATTTACCGGATTTTCTTCAGGGTCATTTTCTGGGTCACTGTCGTCAGCAGAACCCCCTGGCCGTTTCCCATTAGAATGACCACCCATAATCTGAAAACATAAAAAGCATTTTAATATGTTTTACACTTTATGTATTAAATAAATCCTCAGTTCTCTGAAAAATACCCTCTTTATTTAAGTAATATTAATAACATTGGCAAACATTTATACACATTTAGTTTTTCTTTTCTGTTTCATGCAATAAAAATCACTAAATCATTGAGTACGCGCGTACTTACAGAGAATGGCATAAGTACTAAATGGCCCTGCAAACAGTAGTCCAGGCCAGTTAGGATTTAAAATTACACTAAAGCTCGTATATACAGCTGAAAATTGGCATACTTGTTTTATTTGATAAGCTACATTAAAAGTCCCCCAAACCCGCTGCGTATTAATTTTTTTACAAGCATTTTAGGGGAGGGGGATTACTGTAGGAAATATTTGAGAAAAAGTTTAAGAAAAATAAATCTATAGGGGAGAGTGTTGTACCTTGGGACCATTTTTACATTTTAATTTTTTTCTTCGATAATTATAGTCAAAATAAAAATTTAAAAGCAGCATTTCAACACCCCAATATATTCCTCTAAAATATATATTTTTTAAATTCTAGCAGCTTGAAATTAAAAAATTGCCACTCATTTAAAGTAGAGATGATAAACTGTCCCAAGGTACAACATGATGTTGTACCTTGGGACATGCTTTATAATTCAGTCAATAGTCATACACTTGAACTAATATTTCCTGTAAACAAACTTTATTGTTTTTTCAAGGAAATACACAAATAAAACTTCATAATTCAAGAATAATTTAAATTTTACAGCAAAATTGCAAGTCCAAATTATTTAGCATTACATGATGATACAATATGCTTTACTGTCCCAAGGTACAACACACTACATGGTTTAAATAAAAGCAAGATAGTGGCCAATCTAAATGCATTATCATTATTTTCTCATAACCAAAATATTTTAAAATCTTCTCTTTTATGAAGAAAATAAAATGCAGTTGACTTTTTGTAAAAGTACAAAGGTAAAAAATTATTTTAGAATGAGAAAAATATTTACTTTGGGGTAATGAAATATTATTTTTTGTCACCAATTCATCAATTCAATGATGCTAGTGTTAAATTTTAGTTTGATGATGTCTGTTGGTTAAGGCTACTATTAAAAATAAACAATGAATGAATATTGCCAATAGATTCTTAGAAATTGTCAGTGTCCCAAGGTACAACACTCTCCCCCAGGGACGTGCCAACAGGGGGGGGCCGGGGGGTTCTTCGCCCCCTCAGCTTTAGAGGTGAGGGGGCGAACTATGTATTTCGCCCCCCCAGAAAAATTTTATGGACCATATTATAAATTTATGTATTTTACTTTCAAATACTATGCCAAGGAAAACTAAGTATATTTTTCTTTCAGTTGAAAAGAAATGCAAAATATGCATACATATTTTAGAATATAATGAATAAAAACTGTATGCACCAAGCAATAACTCGGGAAAATATGTACAATCGCCTCTGTCTCACTCAATTGAATACAAACGGCTCAGAGCTCAGATAAAGTGTCAAGCTGCCCCTAAATGTCTGAGAATGTGAGGGGGCGAGCTATATATATTGTGATAGTGAAAAGCGTTTTACAGTCCTTTGTCTCTGGAACATTTAGAGTGTCTTACTAAATTAATTCACTTTATGTATTTTAATTTAAAAAACGGGAAAACGCAGGGTTTGCCCCCTTGACATATAATGTGAGGGGGCGAGCTATATATATTGTGATAGTGAAGCGCTTTACATCCCATTTGTCTCACGAACATTTAGAGTGTCTCAATAAACTAAATCACTTTATATATTTTAATTTCAAAAACGAGAAAACGCAGGGAATGCCCCCTCGATATATAATGTGAGGGGGCGAGCTATCTATATTGTGATAGTGAAAAGCGCTTTTCATTCCATTGTCTCTAAAACATTTAGAGGGACTATTAACAACAAATTATTTCTGTATTTATGCTAGAAAATCATGAATCTGCCTTAGCCTTTCACGCATCGATTATTTTGAGTTAACATACACTATTGATTAAGGGTTTATCGGGTATTGATTATGTTAATAGATTAAGATCGTTAAACATGTATTCCCTGGAAAATAGGAGAACAAGGGGTGATTTAATTCAGTTGTTCAAGTTCATTAAACAGGGAGACATGGAGGGCTTAGGTTTTACCTTAAATAGCCGGACCAGAGGGCATGGTCAGAAGTTGAATAAATCATGCTTTAGAAGGGAGGTTAGAAAACATTATTTTTACAATAGAGTCGTCAATGAGTGGAATGCTTTACCAGAACATGTTGTGTATTCGAAGAGGGTGGAAGATTTTAAGAAGAATCTTGATAACTATTGGAAACTGGTAAAGAATTAGATTTATTTTGGACCAACCTTGCTGGGCCTCTGGCCTGTTGTTGGTCGACAATTTTTGTATTTGTATTTGAAAAAATCAAGCACCTTAGTATAGCGACGATTGCTATTATCTATATATTATTTGATATTCTATTGCAATTTAGGTTTTGGTAAGGTATAGTTAAGTAATTGTTATTTTGCTGACTTTCAAAATTATAAATTAATTCAATATAAAAACATACGTTATAAAAAAACATTCCCATTAATAAAACGTCATAAATCTTCTTTAAATACATCAACTAATGTCTCAAATATCTTACATTCTAATGACTCTAATAATTTGTGAAGATATAAAAATTTTACATTATGTTATATATGAATATAAGTATTTTTTTTTCACTACAAAATAGAAGTCTAGTTCAATATTTTTCTAAGAAGTGTATTAAGGCTAAAAGTTTTATTGCTAATATTTCTTTGTTATGCTATATAAAACATACACCATTTGGTTTTTTTATACTTTTTTTCGTAAATTTCGTAATTAAAGTAGCACAAAAACAGCATTTGACCTTAGACAACGACCTGTAACACCCTCCCCCCCCCCAAAAAAAAAAAGGTTTGTCCTTCTTCAAAACAGCATTGCAGTGTACGTAGCTCTTTTTCTCGCTCCAGGCGCTCTCTGCGAGGTGGTCCTGCACCCCTTTTATCTGTTTTCAGACTAGGGTAAAAGAAACTGAAACCCCTGCCTACGCTTCCCTCTTTGTAAGCTGTAGATTGCGATCGTGTAATGGTTTTACTGCCTTTTGCGATCGTGTAATGGTTTTACTGCCTTTAGAGGAAAGGACAACTACAAAGGGCGTCTAGACAGCCATCTAGATTGTAGAGTCATGGTAGAATATTTTAGGCAATAAATAGTACTGACTACACGCGGTCAGCAGACGGGATGTAATTGGACGTTGACATGTCATGCCTTTCTCTTTGCTCATGTTTGTTTGAAGAGGTTTCAGTACTACTTAGGTCGCTACAAGCCCCCAACACATGTTACACAAGATATCAAGTGAACCCAGTGTTTCAAAGAGCAGACAGCTCCATATAAGTTTCTGTTTCCAAATATTTTTATATAGTTCGATTTTCATGACTTTTGTAATGATACTCCCAAAATTGGAACTGCGTTGTTAATTGAAAATGAGGTAAGAAAATATTTTATATTATGTGTATGAAGTTTATAGTATTTTGATTTTTTTTTTCCAATTTACTTTTTATAATTTTTATCGAGATTAATTCAGAGCATTTTTTAACATTGAACTGAGCGGCTACACTAATGTCGCCAAGTGAACAAAAAATTGTGTCCCAATAGTAATTGAAAATCAAATAAAATGGGCAACAATGAAAGGGAAGTTTTCAAAATCTCTTCCCGTGACTATAAAAATTTTTTAATCAATATTTTTCTGTTTCTGAAATTTCCATTCTTTTCGCATTTTGTGCATGTCTGATACACTGTTAAAAAAATCGCAGTAAAATTACGGGCTTGGGACGGCAACAAAGTTTCCAACCATGCACCGTTAAAATACACTCATGACCATAATTTCCAGCAGACCGTAATTTAACGAGCCAAAGTAATACAGTGACAACTGTGAAATTACGGTCCTTAAACGCAACATTACAGTATGCCTAATTACTATTTAAGCGTAATTAAAAGACCATGGGACCGTAAATTGACAGCCATAATAACGGTAACAAGCGTATAACTGCAGTCCTTGAATGTAAATATATGGTCTAACTGATTACGGTTTAACCGTAAATTGATAGTGTGTAATTGTATATATCTGACCGTTTTCTGACGGTCTAGGTAAATTAATTAACGATGTGTTCATAGCATAAAAAAATGAAAATACAAAATAACAATTTCATCAAACATTTAATTTTATTCATTGAAATTACAAGTAGAACAATTTTCAAGAATAGTACATTAGCACACATGAATAATACAGGGGAAAAAACCCTTCATAGCATAGGAATCTGTCTACAACAGGCCTCTTTGGCAGTTTTAGCAAATCTTCGCTTAACCTGGTGTAAGGAAATCCGTTTCTTACTAGGTTCTTCTCTCCCAGCAACCCCCGTTCACGCGAGACACAAGTCCCACGTTTGTACCAAGAGAGAAACTGATTTCCTATTACCAATGTCTGCAAGCAGACCAAATTATGGGAAGATTCCTAAGCAAATCAAGGTTTTCTTCCCCGCGACTCTTCATATATTAAATTATAAAATATATTTAACTAAAAAACAAACATCAAAGTATTACACTCGCAAGATGTATAGCATGGAAATAAATTTCTAGAACGAAAAAATCCACACACATTTATAAAATATTTAATTATTTTAATCAGTTAAATAAATATTTGAATTTTAAATGTAATTAATCAAACATCTGAAGAATTATAAGAACTAAAATTTTTACTAAAGTCCTACACCCTGTAAATTATTTATATTTTAGTAGCATTTACAAAGATATAAACAAGTTATGTTATTTAATTATTCATGAATGAGAATAGAATGAGCATTTAAAATAGTAAATTTATACATCATCTAGATTTGTAAAGCATGTTTGCTGTTTAAAAGTCACACTATTTGTGTAAAAAATATCAAATTCTAAATATGCTTATCGTAAAACTTTTTTACAAGTCAATTCTAAAATTTTGATCAAAAAAGGGTAAAACTCAAGCAGTTCCTTATGATGATAAAACTTATTTACAAAATATGTTCAGGTGTTTCATGACTAGCTCCACTCCAAAATGAATGTTGATAAAAGATTAGTTCAATGTCACTGCATATCCAGTTTTGAAACTATAATAGAAATATGTTTTATTTTTACCAAAGTGCATATCATAGAAGATTATGAAAGCAAGACACTTTAAGGGGGAGTCCATAAATTATTGTTATTTGCTTGCAGTGATTTGTTTTGGGTTCAGCATAATAGTATCAACAAATCTCATGCGAGTGTCAAGCCATGAAATATAACCAAGAGAAGAGTGATGGGGGGGAGGGGTACAAAATCGCCAAAGTCGTCTAACGTAAAATATGGACGCCCCTAAGCTATCAAATCCCTTCAAACACACAACCTACATTAATAGAATTATCTATTTCATTGTGACTCTCCAAGTTTCAGAGCTTAAACAAATACGCGGGTACACAAGGAAAAACCGAATGATTTGTAGATAATTTTTCTTAGCAGGCCACTTAGGCAATGATAGCAAGTGATGCGCTTAAACTTGTGTAGGGAAATCAGTTAATACCACAGAGATCATAGTTAAAGTAATAGAGTGGCAGATCACGTGATCTCCAATGCTAACGACAGACGGGAAGCACAAGGAGCTCCCACAAGAGCCCCAATGAATCCAGTGTTGTTGGTCACGTGATCTGCCACTCTAATACTTTAACTACCTTCTCTGTGGTTCCTAGCAACCAAGATTCAGGCGATTGACGATCCCGACGCTCAGACCAAGCGACGAAGAAAGAGAGAAACCAGTTTTCTAACGTCAATGTCCGCCAAGCAGACAATTGCGGGTGTCCGCCTAATAAATCAATCGGTTCTTCCCGCGTACTCTTCAAATATGAAAAATTACAGTTTTGACATTTTTAATAAATGTTATATTCAGTCAATTTATTTTTTAAAAAGATTTTTCTGAAATGTTGAGTTACAATTACTTATAACATCTTTGGAGACTAAGTGGTTTCATTTTTTTGGGTCTATGTTTCAAACCTTCACAAAAAGAACTTGAAACCTAACTTTTATTCCAGACATCAACATTTTGGCCACTCTTTATTTCTTGCCAATAGTCATAGCCAAATTCAATATTGTTTATAAAAGATACATTATAAAAAATAAAAATAGACCACCCTACCTTTTGTATGATTAGCCCAGTCGATGATCGGAACCAGACATCGAACTAACTTCTCCAATATCAGTCTTTCGATTTCTACTTCCTGCGAGTGAGACTTCTCTGCTTCACTTGCATTAGCCACTAGGCATTCCAGGACAATCTGTAAATCAGATAAAAAAAAGCCTTCAGAACAGTGGTTGATTTAGGGTTATGGTTAATAGTTCATTATGACACACAGCCTACAAGGTTTTCACCCAATTACAAGACTTGAGATAGAACAGTTTACAACCAAGTCTTACTCAGGAATCGAACCTAGACTCCCAGTTCTACAGTCCAGGAGATTAAGCACGAGTATGAATATTGGGTATTATTTATTAAGACATTTTTGGCTGTTCAGGCTGCTGTATACGTTGGAGTTTTTTTGAGGATGCATGGACTGAACCCGATACCTTCTGCATGCAAGGCAAATGTCTTACTGACAGAGTCTTAGCTGATTTACAAATGAATGGTAAGATTTTATTCGCACTATGTCTTAATTTAGAACAAGACCTTTATTAGTGTTTCAAAACACTCTAGGCCAGAAGCCCTCTCAGAATATTGACCTGAGGTTCCTCAACTGAAGTTATTAACTCCAGTGGAACAAAATGGTCCATTCATTGTTGTGGTTACTCGAAGTTTACCTTCTTATGTAACACGAGCTCAACAACTACTTTTCACAGCTAGCATACAACAGTGGTTCAATAAACTTGGTAATCAAGGATCATAAAAGGTAAGAAACATTATTTACCAGGAATTACTTATCCATTAGGCCCGATATCGAAAACAATTTCAGGTGAAATTTTTAGTTTACCTTCATTTTATCTTGAATTTGAAAGAACAATAGAATAATAAATTAGGCAAACAATACTGAATTATTAATTTAATTTGTGGAAAGAAATTAGTTAATTTTTGTATTTAAATTACAACTGGGAGGCTGGTTGGGGATTTTTTCTAAGGTGTAAAAATCTCTAGGTGGAATACTGTTGCAAACATATTTGCTTTTTATAAAATTTCAGTAAATATTTATGAAAACAAGCTTTTTAGTTCTCTAGATTTCTTGTTAGTGCTAAATAATTCTTTAAACTTTTTACGAGTCCAATGATCTACCAAATCTACGTCCAAAATATTTATTTTAATCCAAAATTTGTTAAGGCACAGGGAGTTTAGGGGGGAGAGGGAAAGAGAATTTTTGTTGAGTATTTTTGATCAGATTTTGAAGTTGTTTTCATCGAGTTGTTTTTAACGGATGTTCGGAAAGATTTTAGCTTAGCCAAAAATATGAACTCCTAAAAAATATTTATAATCTGGAAAAATGCAGCCAAAAAGAAGCAAATTAAGTTTCTCAAGCAACTTTATGTAGGATTTTTTGAAATTATAGAAAGTTGCGAAAGAAGAGCAACATTGAAATGTTGCAGAGTAGTTGCAAAAAAAAATGGAATCTTCAATTTAATAAGGCAACTGCAGAGATAAATTATAATCTGACATTGAAAGAAAAATTTATCAAAATACTCAACAATTTTTTTATTAACTAAATTTATATAAAATTATTGGCCTTAAATTTATTTAAAATTTAATTTCATATTAAATTATATGTAGGTTACTATAACTCTAAATTAATCTGGTTTTTTTTTTTAAATTTTAGAAACAAAAAAAAAAATTTATTATCTTACATAACTTTTTTTATTATATTCAAAATGATTAGGAATTGGAAATGCATTGGTGAACGTCAAACTTGCATGATGATTCATTTAAGCGGCGGCTACTGTACTACCAATTCAAATAGTAATTCTTTAAAAGGCACTCTGGTAATGCTATTAACACAAAACTCAAAAATATTAAAAATTTTCTGCTAAGCGCTATAGACTTTGGAATTTGTGGATAAATAAACAAAAATATAAATTTATTAAAAATAAAAAAATGCTCTTAGATACTGTGAGTTAATGTTTTGTGTGACAGTCATAAATATGTACATTTTTGAATTTTTTTAGACACTGAATGATGAATAGAGAAAAATGCTTTAAACTGTACCTGTTAGTGTCCTTCTCACCTTCTTTGCTGTTTGGGCGTCTCATGGAAGCATCCAATTGATGAGCCGGATGATCATACTTTAAATCTTCCGGGTCTCTTGGACCTGCTGTAGGCTTTCATTCACCAGGGAGATGAGAAACAACAATAATTTAAATATATACATTTGTTTAGAATAATCTAATAATCACTTCTGTTAATAATATATTTAGGGCGACAATAAATTTTGATGAATATTTAAAATTAGCAGTAATTTAAAATAAATATGTTAAGGAAACCATAAAATCAACTGTGAATTGCATTTACCAAGAATTGTGTTTGTCCGTTGCTGTCAAAAATAATCTTATTAAAGAATAATTTAATTTGTTTGTAAGAGTTTCCAAGCAATAAGGGTCATAAACATGCTTTGCTTTGCGTTAAAAAAAAATTCTAGCCGCTATAGGTCTTTTTTTAATTGTGAAAAAATTATTTTTACAAAATAATTCAAAAGAATAACAAATAATTCAAGTATAAAAATGTACTCAATTATTGAAATCTGATAATTTTGTTAAATTAAAATTTTGTACTTAAATTTAACTTTTTGTGCTTTACAATTACACATTTGCATGAAAAAATTGATTTTGACCTAGAATGTTTACAAAACAATAAATTATATTTAAAAACAACTGTAATAAATCATTTAAATTCATTTAAATCTGAAAAAAAACACATAAGGCACTCAAAAAAAAAAAAAAGAATTTGGGAAATTAAAGATACGTTTCCACTTTTCCCAGAACAGCACATCCTCTTCAGAAAATTTAATTCGTAAAAATAGGGGAAAATTATACTTTCAAAATATATTAAAATATCAAAAGATGTTAGCTATATTGTGAATATATGTCACATGTGCAAAATATGAAAAAAAAAAACAATCACATTTTAAAATACACTTCATAATGGAATGATATTTCAACGAGCAAAACTTTCACTCGAGCAAAATATTGCCTTAAGCCTTTTCCAACTTTTAGAATTTACATTGTAATAAGTCAGAAATAATATGGTTACCGATGTTCTAGCAACTGTTGAATTTTAAAACTGATCAAACTAAAAAATAAAAATCAGATTAAACTATTAAAAACTTAGAACGATGTTAACATTAAATTGTAATCTGCACAAGCGAATTCATTTCTACACCAAGACATCAGCTATCTTCAAGGACAGACACTTTCTTACTTAATTTATATTTTTAAACTGAATTTTATAATCATTGAAATTTTACGAATATTATAAATATTTAATAGCGATACCTGCTAAAAAGAAAATATTATGCGAAAATCTCAGTAAAACAAGTTGTAACATATTCGAATAAGTAATTGTATTCGTTTTAGAATGATAGTTGCTGTTGGGGAACGTGGTTGACTGCTAAACTTCATAGATACAAAACAAAAAAGGGACAATTTTTACAGAATCGTTAATATTTAAAATGATGACACATTCAACGAAAGAAACAATAACATTTTACTTACTTTTAATTAACATTCTGTTCTACTT
>CM043115.1:56237153-56319692 GCA_023701765.1 Hylyphantes graminicola | reverse complement strand
TGTGTATTTTTTAAAAATAATTTTAAACATCTAAGTTTATTATTTAAACCATTTGCATCTATAAATAAGCAGTGGATAATGAATTAAAAAATATTTATGTGAAAATGTCCCAATCCTCCCTCCTCTCCCCTACAAACAAAGACTTATACCTAAATTCTCAGCTCAATTTTAATTAGAAATTATTTTAAGAACTTTTTTCTAAAAAAATTAATAAAAATTTAAAAATTCTAATTTTAAATTTTTTTAAAAATAATTTCTAATTAAAATTTGAGCTGAGAATTTAGGTATAAGTCTTTGTTTGTACATATTTGTGCAATATAAAGTCATTTTCTTGGTCATTTTTTCAATTTGACCTCACAATTTGCCGCGCAAGCCTAATCACAGTGTGTTTCAAGTACCTTCATGTTTAATATCATTTATTTTAGTTTTGGCTAAAGTTTCATAAATTTTAAAACTTGTTTTATATTAAATAAATCTTGTAGAATTACATATAAAAAAATTATACTTACATTCAGTAGTTCAAAAATGACATGAAAGATCAAACTATGTTTTGTAGTACCTTCTTTGCACATTTTTAAGACTCCTATGACCCCTTAACCCATAAGAGGACTTCCTTGGGAATTCCACATCTTGAAAATCGTAATATTATTCCTATGGAGAATATTCGCAAGTCAATTACCGCCACAATTTTATTAAAAGGTTACTGGTTTCTTGTATCATTGTAAAGAATGAAAGGAACTAAAAGGATAAAACTAATTTGTTTTGTGAAGATCACGTATTTAGTATTTTTAATAATTTTTTGAATTTAGAACTTAATGCTTACTCACCATCCATTTTTAATTAACTTCAAAAAGTTATTAAAAATACTAAATATGTGATTTTCACAAAACAAATTAAGTTTACAAAATCTACTCCTTTCGTTCCTTACAATGATACAAGAAACTAGTAACCTTTTATTAAAATTGTGGCGGCAATTGACTTGCGAATGTTTTACATAGGAATAACATTACGATTTTCAAGATTGAAATTCCCAAGGGAGTCCTCTTAACGATCGGATAGTTTTCAAAAATACAATCATAAAAGTGCCAATTTTTTGAACCTGTAAATTATATAAAATATATGAGCTGTATGATTATATTAAATATCTGTATAATTATATAAAATATCTGTAAAAATATCTGTATGAACAATATAATTGAAGAGTACACGGGAAGAACCGATTGATTTCTTCAGAGTCTTTCCGTAATTGTCTCTGCTTGGCGGGCATTGGCGACCGGAAACCGGTTTTTATTATGGTTCTTCATTTGCGGTACAAACGTGTGACTCGTTCCCCTCAACTCTGGCGTGAATTAGGGTTGCCGCAAAAGATAAACAAAGAGAATAACTGGCTTCTTTACACCAGTTTAGGCAATTTCTCGCTATCATCCCCAAAGAGGCTAAGGAAAGCCTTGTACGAAATCAATCGGTTCTTCCCGTGTACTCTTCAATTACATTTCGTTTTAAAATTTTAGCTTGAAATGTAAAAAAAACAAGTTAATTTGTCTCATCGGTGCGTTTATACTGAACACTACAGCCCAGAAATACCACGGGAGAGATAGAGGGAAAAACCTCACCCCGTCTTTTTCATGAGAGCGGGAAGGAAGGTGTTTTAACATATTTTGGCAATCCTTTTCCATGATGGGAAAAACTACAATTCACAATCTGTGTAGTTAAGTTTTCTCATGGAATTACTATATTTCTTTTCTTCATTTCGTTGTAACTACGACGATTACACATAAACTTCCATGTAAAATGGTGGAATAGTTTTTTTAATTTTCTGGGCATGCATTTTGTAGCCGGGCTTACCTAAAAAACAAAAGAGTAGTTTCTTGCGTCGCAGTCCAGTGTTTCTAGATGTTCTACCAAGAAGGCAGGCTTTAATGAAGCCAGAATAAACCTTACGCTAATTATTAATGCTTTAAATGTTTAACCACTCAACAATTTTAAATGGAGGAGGTACGCGCAATGACTTTTCTTTTGAACAACTTGAAGGTTTGCTATAGATTATTAACTTCCTTTGAAGATGATGTGATTTTTTTCTTTCTTTTTTCGATAACATTTTAATGCTATCTTTAAATGGATGTATAATGCATAGTGACAATTGAGTTTTAGTCATTTTCCATAGAATGCATCAAATTTTAAGCAAATGTTTTTTTTATCATAACTATTCGGAAACCCCATTTTTTTCTGTAATATTCAACAAGCAATAATCAACCAATATCATATCTCGTAAAACTAATATTTAAAATGGATCCTTCTTTAAATGGCTCTGAAATATTAGACATATTTTCACCTTACGATAGAAATATATTTTATCTTCAGCTACAATATAATAATTACACTTCTTCTTTCGAGGTCGAATGGAATCCGTGGTTGATAAGTATCTGTGAAGTTCTATCAACCATGTTGTTCCATTCCCCTTCGGGGGAGAAATCCATCACGGGGGTTGGTAAAATTTGTCTATTTGGACCAAAACATTCATGAATAATGACACAATTTTGTATTATTTTTGTCGGCACTGTTGCGACTATGACCATCGCATCAAAAACTCTTGGTGAACAGAGGGATGGGGAGCCCAGTCCGTAAGGCGCTTATTTGCACGCACGTAATAGATCTCAGGTTCGGGCCTGGAGATAGCCAAAAAACTGCCGCCTTATGAAAGACATGTCCAGTTGAAATTCCTAATAACAATAACGCAAATGTTTTATTATATCGTAACTATTTAGAAACCATATTTTTTCTTGGTTTTGTAGTCTTCTGCATGCCATAGTCAACTAATATCATGTCTCGTAAAACTAGTATTTAAAAGAAACCTAAAGCGTATTTTGAAAGGACCTTGTGAAGCGATAGTGAACTTTATATACTCCAAAATCCTGGGCGGGCTGGGGAGCCCAGTCGGTTAAGCACTCGCTTAGCATGCGGAAGGTCCCAGGTTCGGGTCCGGGCATCGCCAAAATAGCTGCCGACCTATAAACGGCCCGTGTAGCCAAAAATGTCCGACGAATAATACCCCGTGTAAGGGAGTGCACGTTAAATATCCTTCAAAGTCCTAACGCTGCGTACGATGTCGCCCTTAACGGTTGCGTTGGGTGCCTATTCAGGTGTTGGCTCGTCACCTGACTGTGGTTCTAAAATACGACGCCCGTCGCCAATAGCCCTCGTGTAGCTCTAGTGCGACGATAATTCAAAACCAAACCAAACCAAAATCCTGGCACCTTATCCATGCCGCCTTGGGTTACATCGAGTGCGTTGTTCAACACATTTTGTTGTGGCCAAAAAATTTTACAATGCATTTTGGTTTATGCTTAGTTTATGCTTACTTTTTCGTCGAATTTGACAAGCCTTCAAGTGTTTTCCTATTAAATACATATCCGACGTCTTTTTGCGTCTGTTCTATACAGGTCTTCGTCCGTGGAACGCAGCAGCAGTTCCGAGGACGACGACAGAGTTTGTTTAGCTTATGTTTACTTTTTCGTCTAATTTGACTAGCCTTCAAGTATTTTCCCATTAAATACATGTCCGGCGTCTTTTTGCGTCTTTTCTACACAGGTCTTCGTCCGTGGAACGCAGCAGCAGTTCTGAGGACGACGACAGCGAATCTGAGGATGGAATTCTGCTGCCGAAGAAGACGCGCAAGGACAAGGTGGTGGTCCACTGGGTGTCCTACGTCGAGAGAGAGCAGAGGGTGTTGCTGTTCACCCAGGACGACAGGGTAGCAAGACTGGCCAGAAAGGTAGAGTGAATCGTCCAGAGACTAATCAACTTTAAGCATATTAGGCCCAAATTTTTAGGGGCTCCTAAGTTTTATTTTCTATAATGTTAAATGCTGTATCCCTTCGAAATTTTGCTGTATTTTCAAATATCCTGGAACCCTACTTTGTTTTTCGATTTACTGTGACTCCGACATTGGTTTTACATGATTGGTTTCACAGATGTTATAAGGAAACAGATAAAATTGCATTAAAATGTGATACAGCGGTAGGTCTTAAGTTTTCCTATATCAGTTCCTATCATTGTATGAATTTTCATTTGGATTGTCATAGACGATAGTGCTCCCTGTGTTTAATCGAATTTTAAAATTGAAATAATTAGTTTGTTTCTTTGAAAACAATCAACGTATAGCAGTGAAGTGTTCTAGTTTTGTCATTAGTGCGTTCCCGTAGGACGATATTTTGGGAAGGCAAGTCACCTAGGCTGTGTAAGCAATCTGAATTTTGTTCAATTAAATGCTTGAAATGCTCTCTGTCGAAGAAAAGTTATTTGTCTGCAGAACAAACATAATATAAGAATGATTTTTCCTGGTCAATGACCACTGTCAATTTGGCGCTTTTCAATTTCTTGCAAGGATGTTTAATGTTTTAGTTAATATCTAAGTAGTTACACTTAACTTTCAACCAATTTGTTAAAGATTATATACGAAAAGTAATTAATTACGGAAATCATTTGACTTTTTGTTTTGACACTTTTTTATGAAGATTTTATTAAAATTTTTAAAATATGTCGTATTTTTTTATTTCAGGCCGTGGATGGCGAACGTGCTTCCCTCGAATTCTTCCTGTCACTCAAGGGCGTCGGAGTAAGCATAGTAAATGAAGCTCGCCGAGAGCTAGCCTATGCAAGCTTGGCTCCATGCCCCGCCATCTGGGAGATCGAGATCAACCATGCTTGGAAGCTTCTTACTTTAGAGCTTTCAGCTTGGCTGGAGGATAAGTTCAAGGCAGACCAGCAGAAGGCTCAGCTCAAAGACTACTTACAGGTACCAAAGACATGTTTGATATTGTAGACTAACCAGTGTATGAACGCTTTTCTGGTTTATGACTATGTGAATTCATCTGTCATTACATGTAAATTCTACAAAAAAAAAAAAATTGTTGCATTGCGTTGGGTCTTTTGGGGGTCCAAATAGAAAGTGGTACAAAGCCAAGTGAATGAACATCAGCTCTTTTAACAGCGAATGAACACAAAAATGTCCAGTCAATAAAAATGTTGGGTTTTAATTAATGACCAATTACAACCAATCAGATGTCAGATAGCTTCGTACGAGATGGGAGGAAGTCAGTGTTGCCAATCCATAAAGTGGAATGATTTTTAATCCTTATTTTAAAATGTATTTGCAAACTGCTCATTCATTGGGGCCTGTTCACTTACTGGTCAGTTTACCCTACTTCCAAGTTGGTAAATGAAGTCTTGTAAACAAGACACGTGCCCAACAGGACGTTTTATGAGGCAATTATTGTATCGATTTGTTTCAGGTTGACTTGGGAAAAATGCAAATGATCAAACCCTTCTTTGGACAACTAAGACGGTTCTGCAGTCCAGCCGTTTGGTTCCAGTTGCGAAAATCGCCCTACCAAACCTACGCTCACCTCAAATTGCACAGGCTTCAGGTAAACTTATCGTCAATACTAAAATTACAAACGTATGTAGTTTTTTTTTTTATCAAACTTAAACATTTTTTAATACTAAAACCGAATTCTATAAGGAACTAGTGGCATTTACACAGTACCATCATGCAACAAAAGATTAATTTTTTCCTTTATGAATGTAACTTAATTGAGGTAGGGGGGAAACCGTTGTTGATAGCTATCTGTGAAGTTTACCAACTTCGGGTTTCCTTTTCTCTCTCGACAGCAGATCGAATTGAACTAGCTTTGGAGAGTAACCAACAGGATATATGGAATCAGCCGCAAAGCATTATTAACCAACTTGCTTTTTTTCTTGTATGTTATATTTTCATTGCTTTCTTTAGACCTACATATAAGTTGTTCTGTTATATCTGTTCCCTGTTTTTATTGTGTATTTTTAAAACCCCGATTTGAAATCCAACATGCAAATTTTATAACGTTAGCAGATGAAACTTCACTTTATCAGTATGCTATATGCCCTAGAAGTTTTTTTTGCCCCAATATATTGTGCAAAACAAATATGATCCTCTTAAGAGCCGAGCAAAATCCTACACGTATATTCTTAATCAAAGCATACTTTTCATGCAAGGATGCAAGTATATGTTCAAAAGTATGTTTTCAAAGATTTTTTTTTAAATTATGTTTAATATTACTTAGGGACACGCCTTAAACTCTAAAAATACACATTTTTGTGATATAAATGCAAATAAGAGGCCGCATCACTTATTCGTGTTTACAGTTTTTTTAACATTGATTTTAATGCAAAATGCTATTAAAATAACTAATAAAGGAAATTTTCGAAAAGTTTAAGAAAAAAAGTTTAAATTAATTTTTTAAGATCTCTAATATGGTATTGACCCTTTTTAAATTTCATTTTTTATTTAAATAAATGACTAATGCCTGCAATAAAAGGCTGAAAACTGATATTTGAATCTTTTTCTATAGGACCAGAGCAATTTCGAAGCTAATTACCATGCTAACTGTTTGTGGGGAGGTTTTAAAAAATATCCCCAAATGGGAACGCCAGATCGCAAGAGGCTACACATGGTCCCAAATTTTTTTTTATACTTATGCATGTAAGCTGGCCTATAAATAGACATTTTTGAATTAAATAGACCTTTGTGCCATTCGAGACAAATCTCCTATTTACGATTGGAAATATTTTATCTTCATCTCCATTATAATTTCCATACTTCTTTATTTGAGAGAGAATGGATACCGCTGTTGATAGCTGTCTGTGAAGTTCTATCATAGTCCGTTCCATTCTCCCTCGATGAAAGATTCCAGCATGGCGGCGTTGGCTGGGGAGCCCAGTCGGTTAGGCATTCGCCTAGCATGCAAGAGGTCCCAGATTCGGGTAAAGGAATCGCCAAAATAAATGCCAACCTATGAACGGCCCGTGCAGCCACAATGTCCGACGAATAATGCAACGTGTAAAGGCTTTATCACACGAGAGCTCGTTCTTTCAGCGACGTCCCTACGCCGTTTCAAAAACAGGTTTTTCGAGCATCTTTTGCTGGCTGAGTTTTTTCTTGAGACGTGAAAAAATCCGCTACTTTTTCGCTGAGCGAAAGGCTGCTCTAATCAAAAACGAATTTCCGTCGTGACGTCATGACCGAGCCTCCTCCTTGTACCTCCTCCTCCAATACCGCGATAGTACTGCTTTTAAGTCAGTGATGTCACGCATGTCATAGCCGGTGTCTGGATGACGCGTTTGCTGTCCCAAAAGTTTTTTGACGAGCGATGTATATATCTTCTGATAAGGGCTTAAGGGATTGCATGGAAAATATCCTTCAAAGTCCTAAAGCTGCGTATGATGTTGCCCGTAACGGTTGCTTTGGTTGCCTATTCAGGTGTCGGCTCGTCACTTGACTGTGGTTCTCTTCTCTTCGCCCGTCGTCAATAGTCCTCGTGTAGCTCTAGTGCGATGATATTTCAAACCTAACCTAACCTGTATGTTTTATTTCCAATGTATCTCCACAGATAGACAATCAGCTCCCGGACGCTGTCTTCCCAACAGTGCTCCATCCGGGAACCACTCCACAGTATGTAGTGCGCAGAACGGGTCCCAAACCCTTCTTTGAGAGCGCATTCCTACTCCATACATCTAAGAATACAAAGACACTCAAGTAAGACCTTTACTTGTACAAATATTTTAGTGAACTTACCAAACTGCTAAAATCGAATTTAAGGTTACTAAAATTCGCTTTTATTTTATTTAAGGCTGTTCAAATAATACTTCAGGCTTTTTATTTCATGTCCGTACTACGTATACCAATGTGGGTAACTTTTGTGACAACCAATTGGGTAGTTCTCATTTATACATGTTAAATTGTACCAAATGAATTTAAAAGCTTAAGTACAAAAAAAGCGAATTATAGTTCCACCACAAAATTGGAGTAAAACTGCCAAAAGCAGCAAAACAACTTGCAGTATAATGTATCGCTACATTCAATAAGAATAACAGTGTTAATTAAAGAGTAATTTTGTTTCAGATATTGTAAAATTTTGCTGCAAGAAGTCCATTTACATTTGGATAAAGGCTTTCTACTTTCCATGCATGATATGTATTCTCGATTCCTAGAAACTCCTGAAGAGGTAATTTTTTTTACAAATTGCAATTAAAATAAAATTTTCAAGTGCTAGCTTCAAATAAAGTTTAATATGTTTTTGTAAATATACTTTCTCAATTTCTTTTGCAAAATAAAATGAAATAATTAAATATATGGTTAATTATGAAATTTAATTTCGTAACACGTGAGTTATATTAATATTCATGTTGTTTTAGTCAACAAGGCTACATGATGATCTACAAATTGCTCAGGCTCCAATCATTAACATGGACTTAGTAAGTAACTTATAATACTATAATTCGTATTATTTAAAAATACAGATTTCGCTTGAAACGCTAAACCTTTTTATTGTTATCATTAAAAATTTAATGCATGTTAAGTGCCTTTCAAATTAATGTATTCTAATTTGGAATGATGTAAAATATTTTAATGAGAAATAAAATATTTTTTTCCGTTTCTAGAGTCCCCGAAGACGTCAAAGGAAAGGGATGGCTGTCGAATATATTCATATATCTCCCATTGTGGTACGTTCATTTGTTAATATTATTTCTTGATGTTAAGCTTTATACGATGATAAGTTATGGACTAATGATTACAAATATTGGGTCAGATGGTAATCAACATTTACTAAACATCCTTAACAAATCATGGAGTAGTAAAAACGACCAAAAGAATGGAAAAGGTCTACTGTAAAACCTGTTGGGAATGTCAATAAACCCGCTGGAGCAACCGACAGCTACATGCACGTTGCCTTGACAAATTTTACCTGCAAAACACTAGAGAATAGAGAAAGTAGTGCTAAATCAAATAACTTGCCATATTGAAGTCAATAATCTACTTCCATTAGAACTATATAGATTTAAAAAAGGACATAGCATTCAGGACCAAATATTTTTTGCTCAACATGTAAAGGATGCCCAAAGCAAATTTCCCACCAATCATACCATTGCAGCTGTACTTGATGTGACGAAAACCTTTGACAAATTCCTGAAAAATAAATTAATCAATAAGCTGTATGAAAAAATTTCTATTGATGGAAGGACACTCTTATTGATCTATGATGACTTTTTAAGGAATAGAGTAGTCAAAGTAAAATATAACGGATCTTTTTCCGCCGGTTTCCGATCAAAACAAGGCATACCGCAGGGATCTGTATTGCGCCCTATGTTTTTCAGTCTATTTATTTCTGGCATGGAATCTGTGATTTCTAGAGACAGTAAGATTGGTTTATTTGCTGATGACATTATACTTCGGACCAAAGGTTCTGATATTAATAGGATTGAATTAATACACCACTGCTAAATATACAGATTCAAACTATGCTTCAATCCAATCCGTTATAAATCAATTACGAGCTTTTGTTCAACCAACAAGCACTTTTACTGTTAAAACCCTAAAGGAAATATTTAAATAATAAAACTAAGGTTGTGCTTATATGAATATACTTATCTAAAAATCTTGACAGTTCAGTTTTCATATCATTTGAGAACAGAAAAATGATCTAGTAATAATATGAATTTTATTTTGTGACTTACTATGTGTCGAAAACCTAATAAGTTTTCTGTTTAACCTTTCTTCAGATACACTTCAGTTTCAGTCCCAGAGGTACAGTACACAGAGCAACACCTAGAGTATCTTCTCTTCAAGGCGACATTATAGATGTCTTGTTAAACTCCGTTGGAGCCACTCTCACAGAAGTCAAAGACGCCGAAATAAGGTAAAACTATTCAACTTATTGACAAATATTTTAAAGCAGTGTATCAAGCTTTACCAATTCGCTGTGAAGCGTAAATATTTCAGAAAAAAATAAGGTACGAAACCAAATATGCAATGGAAGAGATGAGAATAAACATAAAAACGGCATTTTGGCTAATAATAGCATTGAACTAAACTGAAAAGAAACGGCAGTTTATTTGCTTTTATAAAAGTTGTACTTATTTGACTAAATGCGATGTAGTGAGTTGTTGTAGTAGTAGTTCCAGTCATATATTATTAGAAATTTCACAGCGACATCAACGGAAGCTAATATTAATGACGAACAATGTAAAATAACTTGGAATGTAGAGCTCTAATTTCTTCCAAACAGAATTAAAATTTATCACTTTGATATTATGGGATATGATTTCGTAGTTTATATAATTGACTCATACTCAAAAAGGAGTCGGACGGATTTGTTAGAACAAAACATTTTAATTAATTCAGAATATGGAATGAATACGAATAACAGGGAGAATTAAATGTATAAAGTAAACATGGAGATAAGTTTAGTTGTAACAAAATTACTGGTGTTCAAATTATTGCTCTTATTGTATTTTTACTACTGACGTCTTCGCGCGTGTAAGTGTTCAGATCAAAATAATAATGATATAAAAATATTTTTTTAATGTAGAATGTCGTTTTTTGAGCGCCGTGGAGTCTTCTGCAAGTCACGTGAACTGATGACCGAAATTCGTAGCCACTACAGGTCTCAAGCTATTCAACAGGTCTATGTCATGGTGTTGGGACTAGATATACTGGGAAATCCGTACGGACTCCTCAAAGACTTCACCAGAGGACTTGGGGACTTTTTCTACGAGCCATATTTGGTTAGTATAAACGCTAGGTAACTAGAATATGTAAATAAGCAACAGCTTTTTACTGTAGGTATCCTTGTATATCCTTTCTTCATTAACAAGCTGGTTTCGTAAAAAAAAAGTTGTTATTTAAAGGGATGAAATGAATGTTTGTGGTGCTGCCATCTATGTTAAAATGTTTTAAATAAACAAACGTATATGGGCAATTCTAAACTAATGACACAAATGTGAAAAATATTTTAATAAAAAGTCGCAAGTTTGTAATTTTTGAATGCAAGGTCTAATCCATGACTTTATCAATGAAAATTGTGAGTGATAGAGAAAATTTGCATTTTAAATGTTTGAACTACAATTATCCCCAATATGGATAAACAAATGCAGATTCAGAAGTTTATCGTCGTAGAATATCAGAAATTTTTATTTTCATAAAAAATATAACCTAAAATTTTTTTTTAGTTATGAAAAATATAAACTAAAAAAAAGTGATTATCAAACTCAGTACAACAATAGCTACTTTTATGCTGAAAATTGATTTCAAATGTTAATATTAATTTGATGTTAATAGGGATCAATTAAGGGACCAGATGAATTTGCGGAGAGTCTGGCAAGAGGCGCTCAAAGCCTTTTAGGACATGTCATTGGTAAGCTGAAATTGAAATTGATTCTAGTTCATCAAAAATCATTGAATTAATTTTATTAAAATATCACCATTAACCGTTGTTGTTCATTGAATATATATGAAATGGTTGTAACGAACAGACTCTACATAATATTAACTTTTATAAAACAACTAGAAAAGAAAGTAGGTTAGTTAATTTAAATTTTTAACCGCTTCCTCAGATATAATTCTAAAATGGAGATTTGGAAATGATCCCACACTGATTACATGCCTCACAGCTTAAAAATTCTTATTTGAAAATAGTTTCATCTACTTACTAGTTATTAATATATAGAAATTAACAGTACATTCAAGGAGCAACAAAAATTTCTTTGTTAACAACAAGGACTATAATTATTACAACAATAATTATTAGTTATAGACATAAAGTCAAATTAATTAGAAAGCTTTGTTAAATCCCAATAACAATTTGGCATCGTCATTTTAGGAAAAAAAAATTTGTGATCGTCTTTTGTCATTTATGGTATAAAAAAGCATATCATTCGATCCTTCAAACTTTTTTCAAAGGGAAAATAATTTTTATTAATCACAATAAATGTCAGCCCTATTATTTTTAATTATGATCAGAAACATTATGATGCCAAATGGCATCACTGGGACTGAAAGGGTTAATAATAGTTTGTGTCTATTTCTTATATATTTCTACCATTCATTTACTTCTGATCGGTCCATTTTAGGGGGCTCGGCAGGAGCAGTATCCCTCGTGACTGGTTCTTTGGGTCAAACATTTTCTGTTCTTACATTTGATGAAGACTACAAAAAAGTAAGCACTCACGATGGGCACAAGTCAACTGCACTACTCATAAAGTGGACAAAAATCTTCCAGTTTTTTTAGAATACTGTTATTTTACAATCCAATTTTCAGAATTTCTTGTTACAAAAATATATACGAGATTTTTTTATAAATAAAAAGTAATTGGTGATCAATGGAATTTGGGTTTGATAAAACCATTATCATTTCTAAGAAATATTAATTAATTTGAACACGTCCGTTTTTATGACGTAATGAATCACATTCCTCTCCTCCTTCATTGGATTAAAAGTGACGAATCATGTGAGATCTCGTAGTTTTCTCCAAAGTAAAAATATGTTCAATGCCGTTTTTCTAAACGTTTTGTTTTATTTGATTTTCGGAACTTTGAAGTATAAAAAAAGAAAATAGTCAAAAATTCTAAATTTTTGTTTCTTTCGTCCTCTTAAAATGGAGATTAAAAACATGCGGATACTTTTTAAGCGAACAACGAATAAAAAGAACGATCCGTTCTTTTCTTCAAGGCCAGTGGAGCTGATCATTGTTATAGCAATGGGGAGTGCAGTCGACTAAATGCCCTCACGATTATACGAAATGTATTTGAAGAGTATACGGGAAGAACCGCTTGATTTATTAAGAGTGTTTCCCTAACTATATCTGCTTGGCAGACATTGGCGACAGTAAACCGGTTTCTCTCTTTCTTCTTCTTTTGGTCCAAGCGTCGGAATCATGCATCGCGCGTATCGCGGTAGGTAGAAAAGTCATGGTTTAGAACTTTTCAATGAATTTTTTAATCTTAAAATTTATCTTAATTGTTTTACAAAAATGCGTGATTTTCAATCAATCGTACTTTATTTTTAAAGCTTAACATGATGAACGAACACAGTCTTTTGAATATAACGTGGAACTGAATTTTTGGGTTACAGCTAAAGAAGAAGCACAAGAAAGTCAGAAACTGGTTTCTTTAGGCGATTACTCGCTATCATCGCCAAAGAGGCCTGATGAGGAAAGCCTTCTACGAAATCAATCGGTTTTTCCCGTGTACTCTTCATTTGATTTAACCCTCTAATGCATACTGTTAACGTTTGGTAACAATTAGCATAATCCACTTTATTCTATTAAATTAGAGCTCCTCCAAGACAAATCTGTGTTTTTTTCATCTATTACATTTCATTTTAAAGTTTTAGTTACTAATAATCCTCATAGATGACAGTAGTAAAAGTGTATTCAAGATTAAAGAGTGAGGTTATTAACTTTTGTGAAATTACCTTTTTTGGCAGTATTCAAATAATAATATTATTCGCACTAAAAACTAATAAATTGTTTTGAAAAATTAATCATAGTTAAAAAAATTATTTTGAAATATTTTTAGTAGTTTTCTAGTCATTATTATCAAAATTGGAATTTTGTAGTTGGTTTTTGTCATATGGAAAAAATTTTAAAAATTGAAATTATTTAAATTCTAATGCAGTAATTTTTTTTAAAGTATTTTCCCATAATGAGTGAGTATTAAAGATACATATATATATTTTTTGGGATGAAAATAAAAATTCATGTATTAGAGGGTTAACAGAATCAATTTTTTTTATTGAGTTTTTATCTCTTGTTTCAGAAAAGACAGCAGAGACTGCAACTAAAGACCAATTCACTCCCTGAGGCGTTGTGCATTGCGGCAAAGAGTTTCGTTCTGGGAGTTGGTCTAGGACTCTCAGGAGTTGTTGTTCAGCCAATAACAGGTAAGATTTGTTTTTAAAACTTTGATGATTCATTTTACTAAATGATGTTAGGTAAATTATTTTCAGGACAAAATTTTATATTGTTTTCGTTTCCTTAAAATTGTGTATCTCAGAAGAACGATGTTGTCGAGTAGCATTGCAAAATGGAAAATCGACTATTTCTATTGATGAACAAATTTCTTCATAAAATTATTTGACTTACATCAGCATTTAACGTCATTCAATGAAAAAGCTATTGTGAATTTGCTTATAGAGAATTCTAGATTAGAGATGGAGTCAGGATTAGTAGATGTTCAGTTGATTTAGTTAAGGCATAAATACAGAGAAAGGAGTAAAAGTGTGGAAACCCAATTCGGTTTTAGGTTGTAAAAAACAATAAATTTAAGTCTAAACGGGTTATAAAACACAAGACGACTTACAATAATATTTAACACTCTAGAATTTGTTTACTTATTTGAGCAAGAAATATTTTTGTTTTTCAGCAATACCTTTAAAAACCCAAAGCGTTCTATGATGGGTTCCCTTAGCAAATGCGTGATTTTTTTCTCCGTGTATACTTCATCAATAGAAAGACGACATAGCTTCGAGTTGTGTTCGCAGATATTATCTTCAACCAAATGATTAAGTGGATTTATCTATTTTAAGTTTTTCGTTTAAAACAAATCTTAGTTCACTAAAAGGAATAATATTTTGTCCTTGATAAAGCTTGCATCCATTTATCAATATTAAGGAACTGTGGCGGTTACCACACACGCAATCTCAATATTCCATCAACAACTAGGTGGCGATGATTAACCGCCCATATTCCTACCACTATTCCAGATTACAACGTCAATGGTAGTATATAAAAAGAGAGAAATTCATCTCCATCTTGAGGATGTCCTATGGGCCATTTTCGATGAATGTGAAAGGGCGCTTCGCGCCGATGCACAGATTGTTCGATCTCGATCTCCACCTTGAGGATCCCTTTGGTAGATTGTGGGTTATCGTGGCCGCTGCAGTGGTGACGCGAGGACGTCATCGTCACCCACTCTAACGACGCCCCTGCTACAATGCGCTCAACCACGGTTGCTCACTCGCGACTAATGCACTCAACGCTGCACGCAACTCAACTCCTCAACTCAACGTTACAGAACAAAAGGTTTAATGTTACCAATATCTGTCTTTGCAGGGGGCGTGCAAGAGGGTGCAGAAGGCTTCTTTCGTGGAATGGGCAAGGGTCTTCTGGGTCTCATCATGAAACCAGCTGGTGGGATTATGGATATGGTCAGTATGGCTTTCGACGGAATCAGAAGGTAAGGAAAAATTGAAAACCATAGTAGAAGAACGTGCTAAAGAAAATTTTCGAAAAAACTGTGATTTTTGTGAAATTATAAAGCTACATTCTTAAAACAGAAGAATGAAATCCACTTATATAGGAAAAATTCATTTTCGACACTGGAAAGGAGTGAAATTAACTCATAAATCGCTTCTAATCTCCTTAACATCGCTCGTTTGTTGTTAAGATTGTTGGAGGTTTAGCAAAACAAAAGAGTGAAATCCACTCCAAAAGGGGAAGTGCATTTTCGACACTAAAAGGAGTGAAAATTACCTCAGACTGAGTTAAAATCGCTCGTTTGTTTTAAGAGTATAAGTTTTCATAAATCGAAGTTAAGTATATATTTTACCGCTTGAAAGTACAATTATAAAAGATCAAATTGCAAACTCAAAACTTCAAAGCTCAATTTCTCTTTTTCATCATTTTGTCACTTCGCACGTTCTTCCACTAAGCACTCCAATTCATTGCCTTACAAAGGCAGACATTTAATGAGCAATAATACGAGATAGTTCAAGTTTTTTTTCATTTGAATGCTTTTCAGGGCTGCTGAAATGGGCGAGAGTGTGGTGTTGAGAATGAGGTTGCCCAGGTACATCAATCCGTCTGAAGTAAGTTCTTTAATTTTGGCCTAGTGAAGATAAAGTTCGAATAAAAATGTCTAAAGATAACGAATGATATCTTAAAATTAACACTTCCCTTTCAGCAATAAATGCATTGTCAAAAAATTAGTAAGCTCTTCTAAATCTTTACTGTTTGACAATTCTCAGCTAAGAAAACATGTTTTCTTGTATAAGAAAGTTTAATTTTTATTAGCACACAATCAGGCTTATGAGAACTATTTGATGACTTAGAGCATTGTTAGAATTTTGGTATGCAGAGAAATTGAATTATGATACCATTGGTATACGAACAAAACAAAGCCTTTTTAATAAGCGGAATCTGCATTAGATAGTAAGATCCAGCTTAACAATGCTTTTTTTTTGTGTGTAGCAAATACATTCGTTCATTACTTACTTATGCTACTTTCACTCCAACGTGGAGCATACGGCCTCCGTCGTGGTCCGGCACCTCACCCTGTTGGCAGCAACGGTCTTAATCTCTCTCCCCATGACTTTTTAAGTTCTTTGACTTCCTTCCATACATTCATTACCCCTATCTAATCTTAAACCATTCTACCATACTTTTCGTTTTCGTCAGGGCGCATGATACCATTACTAATGTAGTAAGGGTAATTAAATTAAAATTGATATTTCCATTGCAGGGATTGAAGCCATATTCTCCGTATCTGGCTTCCGGATGCCACTTGCTGGAGCAGGTCAGCAAAGGTCACTACGCTGAGACGGACATCTACTGGGCCCACGCTGCCCTAACCCCTAACGACAGGACAAGGGTCGCATTGGTGACGGACAGGTACTGAAGTGGTTTTATGTTGCAGTATACGTGTTTATTTCTAATACGAAATAAAAAAATTGAAACCTTGAATTTTTGTTTTCATACGAAAAGATTTTTCGATAAACATTTTTATCAATAGCAAATATAAGGCGATTGTTTTTTCATCGATAAAAACAGTCACGGTATGAGAAAGATATTGAGGACTTAAAAATAAAATTCGAATGACTCTTATTGATAACAGGTCTTTTTAAACGTTTTATTTCCAGTGCAATATATTTATCAATTAAAAATGAAGTATATGGGTATAGTAAAAGTGCATAGTAAAATCTCCCATTCTCTAAAGTATAACTAAAATACTACATCGCAAAACCCATTCGTTATCGACTTCATTCATTTCGACACTGTCAAAAGTCGTCTAATTAAGGGTATGCCTCTATATCTTACACTTACTCTATTAGCTACACTTTGTAGACTATGAGTATTGAACGCACACAAGAGGTTCCTGGATCAAAACCTGGCCCGGTCTTTACCTCTTCTAGGAACCTCTTGCGCAATACTGATCCGTCTGTGACAAAGTAATAACTAGGTCACGAGGGCTAGTATTGGGTATTTTATTTTATCAGGGAGAAACTTTTAAATTAACAGTTTTCCCTGCTAAATTAACAGTTTCTCTCTGTTAAAATTGCAGTGTTCCTGTAAGAAAATTAGTTTTCCTACAAAAAAAATACAGTTTTAAACTGAAAAAAAACAGTTATTAACTGACGTCAAAGTTGACAGTTTTTAACTGATAAAAACAAGTTTTTTTACATGCAGTTATGAATGCTGTGGTTACTGTAGTTTACATGCCCACGGCAGACCAGCAGCCTGAATGCAATGTTCTTTCTGTGTGTGTTGCAGACACCTTTTCTTGCTGGAGAAGTGCCGCATGTGGGGCGGCTGGGACGTGGAGTGGATGATCAACGTGGACGATGTCCTCACCGTGCCCCACATCCAGTTCAACAACCTCGTCATTAAGGTCAAGCAGGTAAATTATACCACTCGTTTTTAGCATTTTTTTCACAGACAAATTGCATCTGCAGTGTTACAAAGAATAAGCTGTCGGTAGTTAACCCAAAAGGTTCATCATGGATGGCAAGACGAACTGGGGCAAACGTGGAGTATTATGTTATCTAACCAACTAAAAAAGTGCTTCAATTACTTCAAAACTTGCCCAAAATGTCCGACGAATAATACTCTGTGTATAAGTGCACGTTAAATATCCTTCAAAGTCCTAACGCTGCGTACGATATCGCCCTTAACTTTTGCGTTGGGTGCCATATTCAGGTGTCGGCTCGTCACTTGACTGTGGTTCTAAAATACGACGACCGTCGCCAATAGCCCTCGTGTTGCTCTAGTGCGACGATAATTCAAACCTAACCTAACCTTTATTATTTACCCCTTGTTTGCTTTAAGGGGTCTAAGGAGTCTTAAAAATGTGCAAAGAAGATACTACAAAGCATAGTTTGATCTTTCATGTCATTTTTTAACTACTCAATGTATAAGTATAATTTTTTTATATGTAATTCTACAAGATTCATTTATTATAAAACAAGTTTTAAAATTTATGAAACTTTAGCCAAAACTAAAATAAATGATATTAAACATGAAGCTATTTGAACGCATTGTGATTAGGCTTGCGCGGCAAATTGTGAGGTCAAAATTGAAAAAATGACTAAGAAAATGACTTTATATTGTACAAATATGTACAAACAAAGACTTATACCTAAATTCTCAGCCCAATTTTAATTAGAAATTATTTTAAGAACTTTTTTCTAAAAAAATTAATAAAAAATTTAAAATTTTGATTTTAAATTATTTTAAAAATAATTTCTAATTAAAATTGAGCTGAGAATTTAGGTATAAGTCTTTGTTTGCACATATTTGTACAATATAAAATCATTTTCTTGGGCATTTTTTCAATTTTGACCTCACAATTTGCCGCGCAAGCCTAATCACAATGCGTTCAAATAGCTTCATGTTTAATATCATTTATTTTAGTTTTGGCTAAAGTTTCATAAATTTTAAAATTTGTTTTATAATAAATAAATCTTGTAGAATTACATATAAAAAATTATACTTGTATATTGAGTAGTTAAAAAATTACATGACAGATCAAACTATACTTTGTAGTTCCTTCTTTGCACATTTTTAAGACTCCTTAGACCCCTTAAGTGGTAGTGGAATCGTTTCCGACTGCCTACTTCTAGCTTCCTTTTAGGAGCTTTAACACAGCCAATAACGCCTCGTAATTTAGAACCCTAGTCAAGTGACGAGGTCGACACTTGAGCGGGCACCCAACGGAACAAGTGGCATCGTACGCTGACGCCATCGGGACTTTGGACTCCACAGATTTAACGAGCACGTCTGCCCCAGTGTACTCGGACCCATCCGTTACGAGTTTTAAAATTTATGAAACTTTAGCCAAAACTAAAATAAATGATATTAAACATAAAGCTATTTTAAGACATTGTGATTAGGCTTGCGCGGCAAATTTTGAGGTCAAAATTAAAAAAATGACCAGGAAAATGACTTTATATTGTACAAATATGTACAAACTAGGACTTATACCTAAATTCTCATCTCAATTTTAATAAGAAATTATTTTAAGAGCTTTTTTCTAAAAAAATTAATATTTTTTTTTAATTTTGATTTTAAATTTATTTTTAAATAATTTCTAATTAAAATTGAGCTGAGAATTTAGGTATAAGTACTAGTTTGTACATATTTGTACAATAGAAAGTCATTTTCCTGGTCATTTTTTTAATTTTGACCTCAAAATTTGCCGCGCAAGCCTAATCACAATGTCTTAAAATAGCTTTATGTTTAATATCATTTATTTTAGTTTTGGCTAAAGTTTCATAAATTTTAAAATTTGTTTTATAATAAATAAATCTTGTAGAATAACATATAAAAAAATTATACTTGTATATTGAGTAGTTAAAAAATTACATGAGAGATCAAACTATACTTTGTAGTTCCTTCTTTGCACATTTTTAAGACTCCTTAGACCCCTTAATCAAATCATTGCTTTTTAACCCCCGATTTTCCTCAGTTTCTTCATTAATCCAATTCACGGTTCCACAGGAGGACTGGATCCTGAACTTCGCTGGAGACGAGCGATACATCCAGAGCGACGACCCCCAGGTCCTAGAGTGGCTCAAGGACAAAATCGAGAAAGTCCTCCTCTACAACATGCGAGGAAAACCATGCCAGCTCTGAAAAGTAGTGCCTTGAGTGGATGGAACCCATTGCAAAAAAACATTGAAAGAATAATTTCTATGACCAGAGTGATTGTCATGACCAAATTTTATGAAGCCTACACTCTTAAAACAAACACTCCCAATTTACTTCAGTCTGAGTGGATTTCACTCCTCCAGACTGGAAAATGCACTTCTCCTTTTCGAGTGGATCCGTTGTGTGTTAAACCTTCGACAGGGTCACTCCAAACGAGTGATTTTAACTCAGTTTGAGAAAATATGCATGCCTTTAGGGTGTCGAAAATGCACTTCTCCAACTGGAGTGGATTTCACTCTTTTGTTTTAAGAGTGTATAGTCATGTAGAATTCCTAGGACCAGAAAGTGAGTTATGACCAAATTTCAAGATCTAGAAGAATTTTTCAGAATTTTTTTGACTGAAGTGGGTCATGATCAAATTTCATGAATCTATAGTCAATATTGGTGAATATTGCTTGGTATCTGATGTACCGTGATCCGTTTGCTTGTGTAAAAAATCCTGTGATTGATTATTTCAAGCTGGAACAGTAGAATGATATGTTATTGAACCGTTCTGGGCAAACAACATCTTTATTTGTTGTCAACTTATTTATATTTATTATACTGTTTTACATAAATAGTTGCCCGTTTTAGGATGAATTGTGCTTAAAATATCTATAAGTTTTTTTTCAGCACATTTAAGTACTTAACTTTGTTTCCGGAATGCCAGAAATTATTGTACTTTTGTACAAGTAATTGTTTTAATTTAACTGATTTTAGTATTTTGGATTTTATATTTGACATTGCAAGTATATGTTTTATATTTTTCGAAACAGATGCGTTATTGTGTATCTTACAAATTTTGTCGTATTATTCTTGTGAATACTTGAAAAAGCTGAATTTCTGAGCAAGACTTATTTCTAGGTTTTTCTAATTAAATTATATGGAATGTACAATGCTACTTTTGTGCCATTTTTATCAGTAAAGTACTTATTGTTGATTTCATGTAAATGTATAATTCTGTGAATGTACAAGGAAGCACTGAAAAAATTGTAGAAACATTTCGTATTTGAAATACAAATGACATAACTCTTAAAATCGTGTTTTAAAGCTTAAAAAAATAGTTTTTATTTTAAGCTGCAGAATATTTTCAAATATAGTTAAAATAACGGACCTAAGTTTTTTTTCAAACAGATCTCATACAATGAAATATTTCTTTTAATTTTTTACGGGATACTATTTTGTCCCCTGAATGTTAAAATTTCATAAGTAAATTTAAATAAGTTAAATATTTTAATTTTGTGTAACGTTAAATGCTTCTGAATATTTTGGTACGTACTATAACATATTTATATAAAGGGTTTATTAAGCATGTTTAACTTAAATTAGGTATGTAAAATTTGTGTACATAAAAATTTAAGAAATACCTAAATTTATCGAGAAAATACATGTTTATATGTGGTGCTGATTGGATAGAATTTAAAAAAAAATTATGCTACATAAAACTACTCAGTTCTTATTAAATATACTATGTTTTTCCCTAGTCATATGTAATAATTTTCCAAAAAAAAAAAAATATTCTAGTCACATGACGAATGAGTTATTCAACGATAAATGTTAGAGTTATTTGAATAGTGTGAATGATGTATTAAAATTTGAAGGCAGAGTAAAATTCAGTGGAATGTATACTAAGAATAGAAATGTATACCTTTGAGTATGTGTGGAAAGTAATATACTTTGTATAAGAGGATTTTTTTTTATGATATTTAATAAATTTTGGAACATTTATTAGTGACTTGAAGACAAAATGTGTCAGGATAGTCAGTCTAAATATGTTAATACCACTTTACATACTAATATTGTTCTATTAGTTTCTAATATTGTTTCTTTAACTGCATTTGACTTGGAACATACAAATTCCTTTGCATTATATCTATGAACATTTTGTCTGACATTTATCCCATCAATTGTTTTATCTGTTTTCTATATAAAATTAAAATTGAAAAGTCAAATACAGTTACATTAAATAATCAACGCATGGAAAAGTGACTTGGTTAGGCTAGTTACCTTCACTCATTCTATTCATTAGGATGAATGAATAAATCACTAAATTTTGTTGGTTTCTTGCGTGTTGCATAATGATTAAATATTTGGTTATATAACCAAACTATCGTTATTTTATTACAATTTTAGCGATACTATAAACTTTATTTAAACTTTATACTATTAAAACTTTTTTTTTATTTTGGCATTAAACTGGGCTGCGTTTTGGTGAAATGGGCCAAATTAACTTTAAACTAAAAATATTTTTAGAAGAATTATTATTATATTTTGTGTTGTGTTTAATTAATGTACTGTGATATTTTAAATTGTATTGCTGTTTTGAAACTCTTAATATATAATTATTACTAACTAGGTCATTTTTCCATCCAAGCTCGGCGCCATTACAAAAACATTAAAACAATCTGTGAACATACTGGAACAAACACATTGCATTTTCGCAAGTATGCAACACGTAAAGAGTTTTAATTATTCGTATCGTGCGGTAAATTTGTTTCCAGCTTTTTTAAGTCTCGTTTACACGTATTCAATTGTCGGAATTAAACGTCCCCCCTCCTCCCTAAAGATATAACCCCGCTGTAAAAGCAGAGGCAACACCAGTACGGCCCTTGAAAGATGAATTAATATTTTTTTTACAATATTTTGCAAGTACAGGAAGATGTCTTAAAATGATGATTGTGAAATAACAGTGGTGGATTCAGAAATTGGTTTCTGTCGGGTGAGGAGTTAAAACGTATTTTCAACCCTTATTTTACGGAATCGGAAATCGAACAATAACCGACGAGCGTCGGCGCGAAGCGCCCTTACTCCTTCATCGAAAGCTTCCCATAAAGAGGTTAACTTTGACTGGGTATAAATCTGGACAAAGTCCTCGCTGTAATCAGGAGTTTATTTTACTTGTCTAAATATAATATATATCTATACCCCACCCCTCCCATGTAGAATAACTTGCTACTGTGAAATGACGTGTAGTATGATAATTGACCGGTAATATAAACTACGTTTCCCTTCATTAGTCTTATTCAAAAGGAAGTCTTTTAGGAGGAATTTTACGCTCAAAAACACCATATTTTAACGAAATAAATGTAATGATTAACGTGTTTAACTATTTTTTAAAAAATAAATCATACTTCGGGACTTTTGCGAGTCACAAAAAGGACAGTTCTGATTAATGCGATTCTTTTTCCAAGCAAAAAAGTTTATTTTCTTTTAACGTGTAAACGGGACTCTACGACAATTGTACAAGAAGTGATCAACTTTCAAAAGTAAAACCGTACAATCCAGATGTAGTAGTGCATGTGCATTTATTTTTCGCTTCATTGTGGATGTTTGTAAGAGAGAATCAGATGTGGTGAGTACGACTCAACATGAATTGTTAACATGATCTGTGTATTTAAAATAGTGCACTTAAGTGTTCAATAAAACTAAAACAGTGTTACTTTCAACAGTATTTTTAGTATTACTTTCAATTACCTAATACTAAATGTAAGGCAATGAAAATTTTGCTATGGGATCGAATATTTGAAATAGATATTTTATTTTGTGTTTTCTACTGCTTTGGAGGGTGCCGAATGTGAAAAAAAATGTGGTCCTTGGTTCCTCTGTCAATATGTCTAAACCCATTCTACAATTGATATTAAAAGAGCTAAAAACTTCAAATTTAGCATGCGAGTACCTAGTACATGCCTTTAGTTTTGTTATATGTAACATATAAAGCAATAGCAATTTTATTGCGTATTACGATGAGTTGAAAAAACAACGTTCACTAAAATTGCAATTTTTTTTTAACTTAGTGGATGATATTTCAAAAAACATTTATTGGAAAGAATGCGGACATTTGTATTTAAGATTATCATTCAATAAAAGAATTTTATTAGGATAATCAGTCTATCGATATTAAAAGTTTTGATTTAGGTTTGATTTGATAAAGATAAGAATTAATAATAAGTGCTTTTATTACTTTTTAATATCAGCAATCAGAAATTGTTTTACATATCATTTTATCATTTATTTGCTCATTTCGGTAAATATGCGTTATTTTATCGCAGCTTATCCGATAAAGTTTCAGTTTTTTCATAAAGTTCCAGTTTTAGTTTAATATAAATACGTCTAACAGTTTAAGTACAAACAATAACATCAATAAATCATTTTCAGTGCCAAGCGTTGCATTGTTTGTTAAAAATAAGACATTATTTTCTCCTAACTGCAGTAGAAATGGATGTTCTGGCAATCCATGACGAAGAGCTGAAGCAAATGGACATCGAATTGTGCAACTTATATTTCAAAGCTATATACAACCTTCTGGATATGGATGACCAAAGAAACATAGATGGATTTACACTCTATTTAGAGCTACTAAGAACAGAGGCCAATGCGAATTGCGAATTCTACGAGAACTCAGAAGACCACGACGATTCTCTGAGGGATCTGCTCTTTGATAACTTATTCTACAGACTTGCATATGTCTACCGGAACAGCACGCTGTATTCGAGCGCCGTGGCATTTCACTTCCAGAACGTTCTGCATCACAATCCTAAACTTTTGAATAGACTTATACGCAAGCAGACGATAAATTTATGTTCTATCGGTTGTGGTCCAGCTTCCGATATCGTGGCTCTGATCAAAGTTCTGGAATCAACCTGCAGGAGGAAAGGTGTCAGACCAGACTTTAGAGTTACCGTGGTAGATGCGAATTTGAGCTGGAAGAACACGTTTCTGGGTGTAATGAGATGTTTTCCGATGTTCGAAAGGGACATCTGGAAAGTTAAGTTCATCCATGCTGACGTGTCACAGTTCTTCTCAGTTGAGACAGTGGAAGCCATCCAGAAGGCAGATGTTGTTAGCCTTATGAAATTCTCATCAGAGTTCGTAAGCGGTTACATGAGCTGCAAGGAAACCATCGATGTAAGTTTACTTTAACCTTCCAATGTAAGTTTACTTTAACCTTCTAATGTAATTTTACTTTAACCTTCCAATGTGACAAATGACAGGGAGTGCTCCCTCTGCAAGGGAAGAACATAGGCTTAATAGTCCGTTACCCCGCTCGCCAGAAGAGATGGTCACAAGAGACGCACAAAGAAGGACGACATATATACTTAGACAAATAACAACATTTATTGACAAACACAAACATCCATGCCTTACCAAATCGAACCCGAAACCCAGCAGCTCCAAAGGCTAGCACCCTAACCATTGCGCAGCCGGGTCAGCTCCAATGTAAGTTTACTTTAACCTTGCGGAATCAGGAAAAATTTACGGGTGTATTCTATTCATGACATTTTAAATTATTGGGGGAGACCGGGGCTTGTTTTCCCATGGGGTAAATCGTACACCGATGCCTTGTATTGGAAATGACCCTTTGGGGGGCTCCAACTGTCAACGTGCAACACGTCATATGTCACCCACAAGAATTTTTGTTCATTTGGTGAGGTAATATGGTCGTTAGAACTGTTTTTGTGATTGTTTCAAAGTTGGGTAACTTTTCATGCTAACATTCAAATCTATATTAAACGTACTTTTATTAAACTTCCTGTTCCTAAATTTTAATTTTTTTCATATAGTATCAAGTACAATAATCATACATTAAGTTCTAAATGTAAAGAGTCTTTGTCGACACACAAAAAATTGTCTTAAATGAATTATACAATTTTAAAACTTTTGGAATTCAAATTGCGGAAAATTCCTGGTCCAACGATTACAAAGTTTGACATGAAAATTAACAATATTTTTACTGTATAGGGTTAAGTGTACAGTGATTGGCCCCCTGATTCATTATTGAAAATAATAAGATGTTAAAGTCTAAAATAGGTGCGACAAAGGTTTTAAAATTCCCGCTATTAACGTTTGTCATGTTAGCAACAGTGCACCAACAATCGGAAAAGCAATATGGCCGCTAAAGGAATATGTCTCAATGTCAACTGGGGGCCAATCACTGTCTTATGGGGGCCAATTACTGTATTTGTTACCCTACATGTTTCAAGAATTATGTAACTTCAGACCTCACTTTAAGTAACATCAGAGAGCGGTTTTTTCAATTACTTTTATATAAATTTGGTAAATATTTATATATTGCTATGAAATGCAAGCAATCTTAACATAAAAATTCAAAAAGCAATTTTTGGCGGTTCTTAATACATGTGTTGCAAAATACCAGATGCATAATGAAAAGTTAAACCAACCAAAACCGAGTTCAAACAAATGGTTCTGTAGGATTCAGTTTTCAGTATAAAAGAGACATTAAAACGAACAATCAATTTATTCACTTTGATTTCTATTACATGACTTTATTAACCCTTTAAAACTAGCGGTCAGATGGTGCTGATTTAAAATTATGAGACTAAATTTTGAGTTTTATCGTTTTAACGCCAAAAAATGCGTTAACAGCATCAATGCCCAGCAACTCCTTAAAAACAGTCATTTTTTATGCAAATAACGAATGGTACAAGTCAGCTGCATTGGTATCGATATTTTTGAAGAGCTTGAACATTATCTTTCATACCCACACGATCGTGATAGCTCAATCGGAAAGGGCTAAGTTAGGTTAACAGACAAAGATTTTTCTAGAATCGATTTTAACAGATGACGGTTATAAACTGTTAGAGCGTGAGTAAATTAAATTGTTGGGAAAATAGAACATGAAAACTTAACGGTATTTTTCTGAAGAATATTGAGTTCTGAAATAAAAAGCTATTAAAATTTTTTAAATATCGGTTTACGTCAAGAAGTTTTTCGGAATAAGATATTTTATAGAGTACAAATATTTATTGAGTATAAAGTTTCAATTTGGATTTGAAGGTTATTTTTAACTGATATAACATTTTTACACAGCTAATTCTATCCTATTTTTCAGCAACAAATTAGTTATAAACCTAGATTTCTTTTATGAACCATTGCTCAAACTTAATTCAATATAGTTTTATCGTATTGCTATATTAAGAAATAGAGGAAATAGAGAAAATATGATATTTGTTTATCAGAGACGACTTTTTAAGTTACGAATACGTAGACTTAATGATTTTTAAAAATATATGTAAACTAAGTCGACAGGGAAACTTGATAGAATTAAATATTTTATTGTATCAACTACGCATCAGGAGAGAATAGATAGATAGCGTCTAGACTCGAGGATTGTTCGTGGCGAAGTGCTCTACAAATATAGCTAGGAATGTCGAATGCTTCTTCACTGACCAATCAGAGTTAAGGTTTTGTTATAAGAAAAGTTTTAAAAGGTCAACGAGTGGGCGGATGATTCAGCAAAGTTCTGTGGGAACGATCGATTAAGGCGACTGTTTGTTGCCGACAGGGTGTAGTTTAGTCAGGTCGCCAGGGGGGGGGGGAACCCTGCACTGAGATGTTAAGTTTTTTTATTGATGATTCTTATAGATTCGAGGGTGTAGATTACGAATCTGGAAGGTACTTTTTTGGTACCCTTGAGCATTTTTAGTTATTCAAGATGGCGTCTCCGCCATCTTGATTTTTGTTTTTTTAATATTTGACGATCTATCCGGCAAAAATACATAGTTTTTTTTATTAATAGATGCATTAAGTAATAAAGAATCAATATTCCCAAAAAAATTTCAAAAATAAAAAATTCAAGATGGCGGAATCCGCCATATTGGATTTTTTCACTTTTTATACATTTGATCTATATTTAAACCACACAAATACTTATAGTTTAGGTATATTTTTATATATTTTGTTACTATAGAACAATTATTTGAAAAAAATAAAAAAATCAAGATGGCGCTATCCGCCATATTGGATTTTTTCACCTTTAATATAAGGCTATAGATTTGTCCAAAATTAAAAATTATTTTTATTTTAGTTCTATCTTTACTTTGATTTCTATTTTAGTTTCAATGTATAGATTATAAGTTTAGAAGATACTTTTTAGCAAAAATTTAGTATTTTTTAAAATTTTAAGATGGCGTCTTCCGCCATATTGGTTTTTACTCTTCGATTCATTTATAGCGTTCTTTTCGGCCAAAATCGATAATTCTTTCTTTTCTAGGTGTATTTTGAGATAAAGAATTACTTAAACATTTAAAACAATCGAAATTCAAGATGGCGGCTTCCGCCATCTTGGATTATTCAACCAGTAATAGTACGTGATCCATCAGCCCGAAAATTAAAATTCTTTCTTCTGTAGATGTATTTTTTGATAAAGAATAGCTTAAACTACATAAACGTGGAATACAATTGAAAAATTTTGGATTTATTATAATTCAAGATGGCGTCTTTCGCCTAATTTAATTTTTTACTGTTAGTATTAGGCGATGTATTGGCCGAAATTAAAAATTATTTTTATTTCACTTGTACATTTTGCCTAAAAATATTTTTTAATAATGCACTTTTACGAAAACAAAACTTAATTTGACGTTTTTTGCCATATTGGACTTAGCCATTTAAATATTTTGCTATTCACCAATTCAAATTTATTAAAAAAAAATTAACCTTTCTCTTATAAAATACTTCCTCTTTTCTAACAAGATTACTATTACACAACGAACCACAAGGATGCTTACGCATGCATCCTTAAGTACCCCTCACCCTCACATTAGGGGGGTAAAGAAGTTTTCCCCCGAACCCATAAATCCACGTAATGGCTTGGACTTTCTGAGATCTTGTTGAGCGGCAGCATTTCAAGAATATGGGATCAAAGGTCAATAAACATTCAGGAAATTCGGCAAGAAACACAGTATCCAAACACTAGAAGTGGTAACCTATTAGAAAATTGCAGGGTGGGACTTAAATAGGAGAGAAAGAAATGAGACACCTACTTTTTCTTAAATGCTTAGAATCGAGACATCCGCACTTTACTGAAACATTACTTCAGATCGAGGTATGATTTTAATTAGTTAAGCTCTGCTGTTTTTTTTAAATATTAATATGGAGATACAGCAATGTTTCTTTCAATTTAAATACAAGTGTCTAACAAACACTGAAAAATTGATTGAAGTGCGTAACTAGAGAATTAAAACAATTATTTCATGTAGTAAAATATATGGTGATGGAAAATATACTGAACTTGAGAAATTGGTAGAAAATGAAAACGATAAACTCACCTGCCATAAGTCTTGTGTTTCGATGTACACCGATAAAAATAAAGTAAATGCATTTGAAAAACGCAAGCGAGATACTGAAGACAGCGTTGGGGAACAACCCGTTAAGGTCCTAAGATCTAGTTTACCAGTATTTGACTTTAAGCAACATTGCATTTATTGTGGAACTAACTGTGTTGTAGTAAAGGACAAGAAAAATCCTAACCGTTGGCGACCAGCCTACCTGACCTGATTAGAGAAATACGAATTGATGATAGGAAAACAATAAAGCAACGTATACTGGAAGTTTGTAAACAGCATAACGATAGCTGGTCAGCGAGTGTAAGAGTAAGAGTGGAAGGAGCAGTTAGTGACTTAAATGCTGCCGAAGGAAGATATCACATGGAGTGCCGCAACAAATTTCATCGAGCATCATCAACCGTTTCTAAACAATTAACTGATGACAACCCCGATTATGAGGACAAAGCCTTTTCAGTAGTTGTTGATCTTTTAAAATCAGATGAAACAAGAATATGGAATTCAATAGAACTATTTGAACTATACACAGAAAATGGTGGCTTTTGTTTCAATCGTAAAAAGAATCTATTAGATGCATTGAAAGACAAGTTTCAGTCCAACCTTATCATATTGTCATCACCTAGCTTCCAAGCCATTACGTGGATTTACGTGGATCTCCTATTTAAGTCCCACCCTGCAATTTTCTAATAGGTTACCACTTCTAGTGTTGGGATACTGTGTTTCTTGCCGAATTTCCTGAATGTTTATTGACCTTTGATCCCATATTCTTGAAATGCTGCCGCTCAACAAGATCTCAGAAAGTCCAAGCCATTACATGGATTTATGGGTTCGGGGGAAAACTTCTTTACCCCCCTAATGTGAGGGTGAGGGGTACTTAAGGATGCATGCGTAAGCATCCTTGTGGTTCCTTGTGTAATAGTAATCTTGTTAGAAAAGAGGAAGTATTTTATAAGAGAAAGGTTAATTTTTTTTAATAAATTTGAATTGGTGAATAGCAAAATATTTAAATGGCTAAGTCCAATATGGCAAAAAACGTCAAATTAAGTTTTGTTTTCGTAAAAGTGCATTATTAAAAAATATTTTTAGGCAAAATGTACAAGTGAAATAAAAATAATTTTTAATTTCGGCCAATACATCGCCTAATACTAACAGTAAAAAATTAAATTAGGCGAAAGACGCCATTTTGAATAATAATAAATCCAAAATTTTTCAATTGTATTCCACGTTTATGTAGTTTAAGCCATTCTCTATAAAAAAATACATCTACAGTAGAAAGAATTTTAATTTTCGGGCCGATGGATCACGTACTATTACTGGTTGAATAATCCAAGATGGCGGAAGCCGCCATCTTGAATTTCGATTGTTTTAAATGTTTAAGTAATTTTTTATCTCAAAATACACCTAGAAAAGAAAGAATTATCGATTTTGGCCAAAAAGAACGCTAGAAATGAATCGAAGAGTAAAAACCAATATGGCGGAAGACGCCATCTTAAAATTTTAAAAAATACTAAATTTTTGCTAAAAAGTATCTTCTAAACTTATAATCTATACATTGAAACTAAAATAGAAATCAAAGTAAAGATAGAACTAAAATAAAAATAATTTTTAATTTTGGACAAATCTATAGCCTTATATTAAAGGTGAAAAAATCCAATATGGCGGATAGCGCCATCTTAATTTTTTTTAATTTTTTTCAAATAATTGTTCTATAGTAACAAAATATATAAAAATATACCTAAACTATAAGTATTTGTGTGGTTTAAATATAGATCAAATGTATAAAAAGTGAAAAAATCCAATATGGCGGATTCCGCCATCTTGAATTTTTTATTTTTGAAATTTTCTTGGGAATATTGATTCTTTATTACTTAATGCATCTATTGATAAAAAAAAACTATTCATTTTTGCCGGATAGAACGTCAAATATTAAAAAAACAAAAATCAAGATGGCGGAGACGCCATCTTGAATAACTAAAAATGCTCAAGGGTACCAAAAAAGTACCTTCCAAATTCGTAATCTACACCCTCGAATCTATAAGAATCATCAATAAAAAAACTTAACATCTCAGTGCAAGGTTCGGCCAAAAATCGGGGTTTGGCGACCTGACTAGTTGGGCTGCTAAAGATCTTAGTGATATTAATGATATGTGAAAAGGGTAATTTAAATTATTAAGTTTTAATTGGGCTTAAAATTAAAGTTTTTCCGTGGTTTAAGCTAGGATATGTCATATATATTTTCTGTCTGTCCGTCTGTCCTATCACGGTATGTTTTAACTTAATTATTTTTTTAGTTGTTGGAAGGTAGGACACTATTTCATATACTTTTTTCTAACCAATCCGTGCTACAAGAGTTAGTTTTATTAATTATTAAAATCCTAGTACTTTCCTTTATAATTCAGAATTTAATATCCATTTTAATGTTTATAGTTTAGCTGCGCACTTCTTATTTATTATTTTAAATGCATTAAAGTTAAATAATTGTATGCGTGTTTTTAAAAATCAAATAATCTAATACACAGTAAATAAAACCACAAAATCTTATGATTTAAAATGCAAGATGTTAAACAACGTAAATCTAGGATGTTTCATACAACCAGATCGTAAAATTAAACTAACAAATTTAGTAAAATGATTGTGTTTGAAATAAAAGATGGAATATATTTATAAAATATTAATAATTAGTGTGTGTGTAGAACTCTGCCATATGTGGGGCTTTGCACGTCCCTATGCCGGTCCTTAGCCTTGGTAAAAGAGGAAGGTTTATGTGAGATGGGATAAACACCCATCCACGTTTAAAAAAAAAACACGCTTACAGAAACCACCAGTACAGTTTTTGATGGCCAAACTGGGGGATCGCAAGGGATGCAGCACTTGTCCAGAGTGGATGAAACGCTATGCTTGTGGCCATATGCGCCACTTGAGCGTTAGGAAACTTAGTCCATAATAAATAATAAGTTCTAATATTTCATTTAAAAAACACAAAGACGAGAGCTTCATAAAAAATATATTCGCCAGTTGCCATACTCTTATTTTAAGTGCTATTTTACGGTGAATATACTTTTTTATTCATTTTTAGGAAATTTCTGAATTTATGGCTGCAAGATCTCTGCTCTTCTTTTTGGACAGATCGCAGTACGATGTGATCAAATCATGCGGAGGTGTTCAAGGATACTTGCCGAATTTCTGCCTCATTTATGAAGAGGCTTATGATTTCTTCAACCTTCACCTAGCAGCTGTTGAGACGAACTACCACCTCTATGAAAAACATTTTGGGGCTAACGTTTGCAACACGTGTTTCAAGGTATTCTGCCGGGCCTTCATCAAATCTGGATGCACATGCAACAACTTGGCATGCTCACCCGATTGGCTTCGAAGAGAAAGCACTAGTAGTTTGGATTCGCAAAACCGAACAGTAGAGCGTGGTGGTTCTTTTGGGTGTTTACCATTTAAAAGTTTTGGAATAACTTCATTTGAACAAGAAATAGATATCTTCGGGGCTTGCTTGGAACCGTCTTGGCTTAAACCACAGGCTGAAAAGTGTTTGCCGGTTTCCAAAATCGAAAACAGGCAAGTGTTCTCAAATCCTGCTAGTGGAAGCAACATCCCTGATTCTATTGCAGAAGAATGTGGAAAGGATAAAGAAGCTGTCAAACTTGGTACACAAAAGCTAGCTCCTCCACATCATGGTAATACTGAAGTACACCAAGTAACTTCTGAAGCTGCGCTATTCCCTAGGTCGCAGGATACCGGAAAATGTGTGCCTTGTCAACAGAATAAAAATTGTCTATTATATTCACCAATGGAAAGGTTCAAAAACACACGAGAAAAGTTTGATGCTTTGGAATTTTTCAGAGAGCGGCCTTTCATATATTGGCAATATTTTTTTGGCAGGAGAATGGCTATGGTAGGCTGGAATCAAAATGGATTTCAAACGTATAACCGTTCTTATAATGAAATGTGGGATAAACTCTCCCTTGACCTTGAAAAGCGAATGAAAAGCGTAGAAGAAGCTAAGGCAATGTTGATTAGTCACCTAAATGAGCATTCGGGAAGAAACGTAGATCATTCAATCTGGAAAGAGTTTATCGCCGCAAAAAGGCAGTTGGCTACCTCTAAAAGAACAATCTATTGTGAGATAGTCATTTCTCTCAGAGGTTACCTAAAATCTAAATTTCCCATACGCATTAATGAGAAGTTTGACAGGTAACTCAGGAACACCAATACTACCAATTATTATTAAAAAGCTACCAATTATTATGTGATGACTGATTTTTATCATAACACCATGTTACCTCTTCCAAAACATATGAAGAGTACACGAGAAGAACTGCTTGATTTTTTAGGAGTCTCCCTGTAATTGTATCTGCTTGGAGGACATTGGCGACAGGAAACCGGTTTTTCTTTCAGTTCCTTATTCGCGGTTCAAACGTGTGGTTCAAGTGCACTGATCTCTGGGGTGAATCAGGGTCGCCGCTTGAAAGAAAAACAAATCGTGTAACCGGTTTCTTTACATCACTTTGGGAAATTTCTCGCTATCATCGCCGAAGAGGCCTATTGAGGGAAGCCTTCTACGAAATCAAGTGGTTTTTCCCTTGTATTCTTTATATTTAATATTTTAGAGGATGTTATACTTTTATCAAAAATTTAAAATTATTTTTATGATTGCTGATATAATCATAATACCATGTCATATCTTTTTATATATATTTAATGTTTGGGTGAGTGTTATACTTTTTATTTATTTTGCACTAACCAATTGTGGAGTAAAGTGATCACGACAATTGTGAAGATCTTTTGTCATGGTTGTTCGCTGCCATATTTAGTAATAAAATGTGCCTAAGTAATAAAATGTTGTGCACCCTTCGCACATGTTGTTAGCAATTATATTCGATAAAATCTTTGTAGATATATTATAAATAAATTATTGAAGTTAAATTTTGAAACTGAATTAGTTGATTATTAAAATCAATAGTTAAAAAAACTCGTCAATTGCTTTATTTTTCTTATAAGTTTTATTTTAGCCAGTTTTTAAAACCACTACACCATTTAAACAAGTAGCACTCAGTCTTTTAAAGTTTTAGCGGCCATGTTTTATGACCCCCTTCCCTTCCCCTAACCAAACTCCTTTTGTAAATTTGACAAGTTTTATTTTAATTGTAGAAAATAAGAAATTAATAAAAAAAACATAAAAATTATTGATTTTTTTAATTATTTTCCCCAACATCTCAGGCAAATTGCTAATAATAGACGCCACACAACACTTTTCCACTAGATACCTTAAATTTTAAACTCAATATCATCAATATTCAAGTAATTGCACTGTTTCCTCTAAACACCATTTTTACTTCGATCTAATACCAGAAACCGAACCCGTTTAACTATAAATTTGACTTTTTTTTAAGTGTAGGATGAGAAATAAATCCAAGACAATGCCTAAAAATTATGCTTATTTTTTGCTCGACAAACTCATTATTAATTTTTAAATAATAAATACCAAATAACCAACACAAGAAACAATACAAAACTTTGGCAATTGATACCTTAATTATCAAACTAATTATTATAATTCAAACAATGGCACTGCGACTCCTTGAAAGATGATGTTTTTGTGAACTCTCAAAAACTGAACCCATGTCATTGTAAATTTAATCGGTTTTGTTTTATTGAATAGGTAAGCAGGAATAAATCAAAGACAACACTTAAAAGTTATGCTTACAAATAGCCTATTATTTGTAAAATTAAAAAATACCACAACAACAATTCTAAAATATAGAAAAATTTATCCAGTTTATGCCTCAATTCTCAAACTCATTATCATAATTCTAGCGCTGACGCTGTTCTTGAAAGAATTTTTTTTTCGTGAATTCCCAGAAACGGAAATAATTTTTATTGTAAAAACTCATTATTTTTAACTGCATATTATAAGAAATAAATCAATGTCAACATATAAAAATTACGCCTCTTTATTTCTCACACATAAATATAGTTGAATATACACACACAACACCTCGCCACTTAATTCTCAAACTGATCATAATCAAAACAACGACACTGAATATATAACATTTAGAAAATCAAGTCAAGGACAAATGCCAATGTGTCTACCAGGCAACACTTCACCACTTAATTCTCAAACTCATCATAATCAAAACAAAGGCACCAGATATATGACATTTAGAAAATCAAGTCAAGAACAAAGGTCTATGTGTATACCAGACAACACTTCACCACTTGTTGCCTTAATTTTCGAACTCATCATCATTGTTGCAGTGACACTGAGTCCTTGAAAGGTCCTTTTTGCCCCGAACTCCTAGAAATCCTGGAATCGGGTCCTTGACTGACTTATTATTCTTGTCGCTTCTTCTGCCCCGAACTCCTTGAAAACCTGGAGGAAGTTGCTTTACTTGAGTTCCTCTTTTTGGTGTCATGTTCTCGTCGAAGAATGGGGATTTTTCTAGTATTCCGTCGAGCAGCATTTGTCGTAGAGATAGGTAGTTGTCGCCGGACATCTGAAAAGTCGCATAATGTATTTAGATCTGTGTATGGTTAGCTTATGATTGAATTATCGTTGAACTAGAGCTACACGAGGGCTATAGGCGACGGGCGTCGTATTTTAGAACCACAGTCAAGTGACGAGCCGACACCTGAATATGAATAGTCCCCAACGCAACCGTTAAGGGTGACATCGTACGCAGTTTGCTCTTTGGATAATATTTAACTTACACTCCCTTATTCGTCGGACATTTTTGGCTGCACGGGCCGTTCATAGGTCTGCAGTTATTCTGTCAATGCCTGGACCTGAACCTGGGACCTTCCGCATGCTAGGCGAGTGCCTAACCAACTGTTCTCTCAGCCTCAGATATGTGTTTGTATTTGTTGCCGTGCTATTAGATTCAAATACAGAAATTGTCGACCAACAACAGGCCAGAGGCCCAGTAAGGTTGGTCCAAAAAAAATCAAATACTTTACCAGTTTCCGATGACTATCAAGATTCTTCTTAAAGTATTCTAATGATCGATTTTCACGTCAGAACCAGCCTCTGGCCGTTCATTGGTGTTTAAACCCAAATTATGTATTTGCTAGTATTAGTTAGGTAAAACTAGAAAAATATATAAATGACACTGTATATAGTTAACTAGATTAAAGATTTTTAAAATTACAAATTTCAGATTTTTATTGTAAAAAATATTTATAATGAATACAATGAGATTGAAACACGAAAAGTAAATGTACGTGGCATTTTTTACTAATAAAATAATTTTCCAAATACATATTTTGTAAACATTTTACTGGAATGTTTTGCTTCTACAGATTGTACTTCTATCGAAAGAGATTCGATTACACAAGCTATTATTTATAGACGAGCAAATAAGTACTTGTTTTGTACACATGGACGAAAACATATGAAATCAAACTGTTTATACGACTATAGGACAATAAAAGATAATGTTATTGTTCCCCTCTATTATAAAGTATTATGTAACTTGTTATTAGCTTCCACGCTTGGTTTATAACGTAAAAAGTGGAAGGTATAAGGATCGTTAAGTCTGTATGTCTGTCCGCCAGTCACCAACTTTCATAGCCTAAACCTCTAATGCTACAGGCAAATGTGATGTGTAAAAATCGATAAATATCTGGATTTTATTAATATTATTAAATAGAAATTTTAACTTGAAATGTTGGCATCTTATGAAAAGAATGAAAAAAAACTTTTTTTCACTGCTTTTGGGTGAAAAAAGTCTCTTTTTTTTTCACTGTTTCAAAAAGTCCCACTTTTTGCACGCGCCTGATATTGAATTTATAATGTGTAAGCCGGATTTTTTTTCACGCAATTATAAAATAGTCATTTACAAAAGCTTAAAAAAACATTTTTATTAGTATTAAATCACCTTTGACATTCATAACAATCGGCCAAGAAACTATATTTTTTTTTTAATAATGAATTAAAAGAAATTTATTTCTGCAACATAACTCAGTTTGAAATGACGTCAAATATATTTCACAAAGAGACTATTTGATTGTATGTTGATATGAAATGTTTTCATTCGCTTTGAAAGCGAGGAATATTATATATTTATTATTTGAAATATAAATTAGTTTAACAAACTATAAGAAATAATTTTTGAATTTTTGAACTAAAATAAAAGAGACTAGCTAAATTCGGCACATTTTACACAAATGTTGTGTGGAAGCGAGGCTGTGACAATCACTTAGTGACAGTTCCTGTTACAAACACACTTGTTTACATTATGAAATTATATAAATAAAACATATGGTGCACACTCTCATAAAACATAAACTGCTTTTAACATGAATTGAATTCGTAATTTCTCCCATAACTCACAATTAACACGTTCACACAGGGGCAAATATATACGTAACCAGTGAAAATACAAGGTAGATTACATGCCGCAAAAAAAGAAACGACATATTGTAAGCGTTGTAAGGGCCAGCCCACATTATGTTTCGAATGTTCTGAAAAGTTGCTTAGATATAAATAAGTTAGTTAGTTATCAATTAAAATAGGGAAAATTAACCAGTGAATGAACGCTTAAGCACAATTTGGTCTTAAGAAAATTCATACATTTAAAGAAAATATGGCTTGTGGATTTATGACAATGTGAACACATCTGTCATTATGTGTAAATTCCACAAAAAAAAGAGGTGACTTTATACTGCATTACTTTGGGTCTTTTGGGGGTCCAAATAAAAAGTAGTACAAAAGCCAAGTGAATGAACAGTACTTTTACCAGTGAATGAACACAAAAATGTCCAGTCAATAAACATGTAGGATTTTAATTAATGACCATGACAACCAATCAGATGTCAGATAGCTTCTTACTAGATGAGAGGAAGTCAGTGTTGCCAATCCATCCAGTGGAATGATTTTTAATCCTTACTTTTTAAATGTATTTACCAACTGTTCATTCACTGGGGCCTGTTCATTCACTGGTCAGTCTATCCTATTTAATGTTTATAACACTCAGTATTTTTACGTATAATGTTGAGATCCAGTTGTATTTCAACTGCAATCTGAACAAACTCTTATTGGCTAGCATACATGAGAGAAAAAAATTTCGAAATACATATTATATAAACCTTATTTTTATTTCCAACAACCAGTGGTATTTCAACTGCATTCGAACCAAACCACTATTAACTACCACGTACGTTAAAAAATCTTATGTATGATATCAATTTTATTTTAGTGGAAAATTTTGATATAACGTGCCCACATAAAATAAATCGAAGTGCACTTACTTCTGGAGAAGTGTCCTTCTCTTCTAATGCAATAGCGTCAATAACGTTGGCATACAGCCACACAGCAAATAGAAGAAACGTCAGGTCACACAGTCGCACTGTTAATAAGAAGAATACATTAGAAAAATGCTTAGAAAGAGAAATAATGAAAGAACAAATAAAAAAACATGATAAATGCTTATTGAAATGCAAATATTTCCAAAAAAAAAAGTTATTGGGAATAAGCTTAATGCTGTCCTGTTTCTAATTTGTTAAAATTGTCAAGCATTGGGATCTTGATTTTAATGAAGAGCTTATATAGAGAAACAATGAAAGAACGAGGCAAAAGAAAATGGTTAATTTTTATTGAAATGCAAATATTTCCGGAAAGGTAATAGGGAATAAACTTTTATGCTGTCTTGTATCTAAATTGTTAAAATTGTCAAGCATTGGGATCTTGATTTAAATGAAGATCTTAGAAAGAAAATGCTTAGATAGAGAAACAATGAAAGAATTAGGAAAAAAAACATTGTTAATGCTTATTGAAATGCAAATATATCCGGAAAAGTAATTGAGAATATACCTTTATGCTGCCTTGTTCCTAGATTGTTAAAATTGTCAAGCATTGGGATCTTGATTTTAATTAAGAGCGTAGAAAGAAAAATGTTAAATAGAGAAATAATGAAAGAACTAGGCAAAAAAAAACCCATTGTAAATGCTTATTGAAATGCAAATATATCCAGAAAAGTAATTGAGAATAAACTGAAAAGCTTTTATTGTTTCTAATTTGTTAAAATTGTTAAGCATTGGGATCTTGATTTTAATGATTTCCACTATTTTATCAAATTCCTTGCAAATTTACTCACATTAACAGTTTTTAAGTTTTCCCTCATTTAGTAATCTCATATAGTAACAAACCACAAATAGCTGGATAGCTTATTGAAGCTCGACAAAGTTATTTTTTCTCCCCCACCAATAATTGACTAACAATTTCACAGCAAAAAATTCAATGCAAAGTTTAACTAGTTTTATGGATATTATTGTAAATCAAACAGGCACTTAAATAGTTTTTGTATTCATTTTGATACAAAGTTTAAGGGGACGCGGTACCAAAAAACTTAAATCCCGCGTTTTTATAGCTAGCATTCAAACTAAACTATTTTGCAAGGAACTAACATTCAATAAACGTATACGAAAAAATAATAAAGATTGAAAAAAAATTTCAACGTTTTCTCAAAATACTACTCCTCCTACCAATTTTTAAAAAAAATTAATGGATTGTTTTAACTTCTATTTTTTTAAATTTATTTCAGTGAATTTAGCCTCCATAATTCAAACCATTGATAAGTTTTGATTTTTAACGAAAACACAAAATCTTTGCAAATGTAGCATAGCTAATTTCCGTGATAGAGATTCTGCATAGTTTTTCCATTTCGATCACAACTTGATGATTCTCTATCAAAATGTATACATTGAGGATAGCTATAGTGCCTTAAACCTGTGTAATTTTGAGCCTGTAGTATCTATGAGCCTAATTTAAAAGTTTTCTTGGTCTACTCGATTGAAAGAAGATAAAATATGAGTCGTAACAAGAAAAATAAGCCGTCAATAAAGTAAAATCCTTGAAATGTTTTCCTGCTCTATAAATATTTTCTTTTTTGGTGTGTGCTTAGCTACATTTTATGAATTTGTCCTCAAGAAAAATTGGAATTACCTCGATAATAGAGTCTTAATAAAATACATAGGATAAAATAAGACGTCAATAAAATAAAACCCATGATATGTTTTCTTGACGTACCAGTGTTTGCTTTTTTGGTGTGTGCTAGGCTATATTTTTAGAATTTGCTCTCAAGCGAAATGGGAAGACCTAAAAATTGAAAACCTCTTTGAAATTATTTAACTCATTTTTGTCTGAAATAATAAACTGATGCGTTTAAGTGTTGTCTTTTTATGTCATTTTCCTGGAATTTTAAATATTTTTTTTATCAAACTTAAGATATGTGCAGTGGATCTCGCGTTACATTGGACAACGGTCAAGGGCAAAATATATGTGTGCCCTTTCATTATATTTGTATCCATGTATAACATTCATTAAAGTATTATAGATTTCATTATATTACTTAAACAGTTAAAACATAATTCTTATAATTACATAATAATATTTGATTTTTTAGCAGTAAAATAAACTTCTGAACTACTTGTATAAAATCTAAACCTCATCAGGTACAACTCTTTCTTTTCTTACTACTATATTTAATTTTCAAGGATTTTAACTGTAAATACCTAATTACCATTCTTTAATTAAAATTCAATGTTAGAAGAGTTTAACCCTTTCAGTACCAGTGATGACATTTGACATCATGTTTCTTATCATAAGCTTTAAAAATTACATGGCAGACACCTGTTGGGATTAATAAAAAATATTGTCTAATAGAAAAAAGTTTGAAGAATCAAATGATGTGCTTTTTGATATCATAACTGGCTATAGACAATTTGAAAAAAAAATACTAAAATGAGGATGCCAAATTGCACTTGGGACGGAAAGGGTTAAAAAAAAATATACAACTTACTTTTCATTCTTTTGTTCGATTCTTTCACTAAAACGTTGGAGTTCGAGTACTTCCAGTTATCGACCTCACTTGCTCAAGATAGAGGCCGAAATGCTACCTTACCCCACAAAATCTCCCTCTTATTTGTAAGAATGCACACCCCCACGAAGAGAATTTATTCTAATACACACAACTAAGACTTATATTCGGACCCCATTAAACAGTTTACCTGTTGCTTGTATTGTTGTAATGGCCGTTCGCTGTCCAATCAACAGCTAATTGTTGACGGCGGAATACCGTTAGATGAAATTGCCCTATGAATCTACGCAGAACTTATGTGGGTCATTCCATGGCCAAAGCCAGGTTACATTTTAACATATACTTCTTTTGGTTTTATGCTTATTCTGAATTTAACTATTTTTCTAAAAGAAACCTACTTCCCACTGATTTTTATTTAATTTAGATATAAGAAAATAATTAAGAAATACATTATTTTAAATTGAATAAAGCCTCATATTTTTGTTCAAAGGTTTAAACAGATGTCTGCTTTAAACTAAATCTTTACATAAAAAATTCAAAAGTATTTCTGAATAATATTTCTATAATAACTATAATTATCCTTTAAAATTTAACATAATAATACGTTCCCTAATAAATAGTGTTTTCCTCATTTTTGAGAAAATTACCTTTAGCATATGTTATTGACTTTATTCAGTAATAAGTTTAAAAGTTTCCAAATAGGAAATTGTGTAGAGATTTATCACCATATAATACCCATCACATACGAAACATTATTTTTGAGGTGTTATGCGAATTCACTAAACAGCGAACTAAAACCTCCAAAAAAATATATCTATAGATTCCAAAAAGTTTATGCTTTATTAAAAGTTATGCTTAATTCAAAAATATCAATTATTTTGAATTATATATTTAAAATTTTTGAACCCTTTAATTTGTATATGAAGAGGGTTTTTTTTAAAACCATACATGCTTGTTTAATTGTCAAGCAATAACTAATAAAGAAAATTCTAGCTACAAGATTATATATTATGAATCTTTCAAGATCTATTAGATATTTACATATAGCCATAGTCATAACTGACACGTTAGTTTAAGTTGTGATTTTGTTTTTATTCTCAACAAGTACAAATATCAATCTATTACCTACATAAAGTTGTTATCATTCGTTACTATAAACAGTGCATTTTACAGTGCAGTTTTATTTTCATGCAACAGTGCAGTTTTATTTTCATGCAACAGTGCAGTTTTATTTTCATGCAACAGTGCAGTTTTATTATCTACTAGCAGTATGGTCCCGCCTTACTGGGAACCCGTTAACTTCGTATTGCTTAATTTTAGAGGCATGCTTACTTGTGAAAATACACTCAAAATCAAAACAAAATTAAATTCGTGTCGGCGCATGCACACTTAAAAAAGCAAACACTAATAGAGGATGAAGCAGCCTTAGGGCGAGCGCATATCTCAACCAAACTCAATCAATCAAACTAATAGAGGATGGCGTCAAGTCCCCGTTTCGGCCCGGTCCATGTATTTTCAAGCCCTGTTATGGTCCCGCAATCCCACGTGGATGACGTTTTTGTGAAACTAATTATATTAATTAAAAATCACAATCAAATATGAAAAAACTAAGCCTCAGATGCACACGTAGGTATTAAAAGAAACCTATATTAAAAATTTCGAATTTTTTAGAGCAGTCTAAGTAGGTTTTTTGCGATCCACAGACATACACACAGACAGACAGACACACAGACAGACTCTTTCTTTTATTATTATAGATAAACAGTGCATTTGATACACATTATTTATGGATTTTCATAACTAGGGGGCCTTGGTCCAGAGTGGCCAACCCTCCCCACCTAGCCATTTTGTAAAGAATGGCACATGGTGATTTGAAGTCAACTTCATTGCACAAACTTTATAACGTAAATAAAACCTTAATATGAGGGGTATAGAATCAAAAGTCACTAAATCCAAAAAGTAAAAATATGGGAAATCGCAAAAAAACTGTTTTATTACATTCCTATTGTATAGAGCAGTGGTTCTCAACCGGTGGGTCGCGACCCCCTGGGGGGTCGCGAAGGGATCCTAGGGGGGTCGCAAAATGTTTTTAAAAGTAAAAATATATATTTAAGTTACGGTTTATACAATACTTTTACAACTAGAATGGAAGAAAAAAAAAATCACCACACATTATTTTACTCTATCTCTTGGTTAATTTACATTTCAACTTTTTTTTTGTTATTATTATATAATTTTAGTTCCACTACGTTTCGTTGTAACAAGCTAATGAGAAACTTGTGCTTATTGGAACTTTTCGGAACCTTTTAAATTCGCAACATAAATGGAAGTTTTTAAAATTAGATTTCATAAACATTCAGTTTCTTTAAGAATCCATTAATTTTGTCTTGGGTTTTGATTATTGTTATATTTCGACCTTGTAGCTCGGTATTTAGCTCATTTAGGTGCATAAATATGTCTGCTAAGTATATGAAAGTTGAAATAACCAAGTTGGGGAGCTAAAAAAAATCCGGTCCATTCTGGTTTAGCATCTTGTAAAAATATCAGCATTTCAGATCGCAGCTCAAATAACCTGTTCAAAACCGTCCTACGGGACAGCCATCGTAATTTAAACAAAAAAAAATTAACCAAATATAATAGTTAATAAAGAGTACCGCATATTAGTCGCGAAGTTATTTTGTGGCATTAGGGGGTCGTCACCTACAAAAGGTTGAGAACCACTGGTATAGAGTAAAGGTGAATACATGTAAATTAGTACAAAAATTACATGTATATTCACCTTTACTCGATACAATAGTAAGGTATTAAAAACAGTTTTTTTGCGATTTCCCATATTTTTAGCCTACTTTTCTTTTTTTTTTAATTCGAAGAATTAAAAAAAAATAAAAAAAGTAGGTATTGACATGCGGTCGATGTCCGTCCGTCCGTCCGTCTGTCTGTCTGTCCGTCCGTCTGTCTGTCCGTACCCCCCCTTCCAAAATCGGTTCTATCCATCCGATCTTAAAAATTCTTTTTTTGTTGGAAAGCTATGACCTCATAGACCCAACTTTCATACTTTTTGTCCGTCTGTCTGTAAGATCGGACGGACATAAATCTACTATTTGTCGACGAATTTCCCATTGAACTACACTGCTCAAAACAATTAGGGGGGAGCACATGTTTTAAACCCTTTCGCTCCCAATAATTCCTTTGGGAATCATCAGCTTGTGATTTTTTTCTGACTAAGTTAAATTCGCAACTTATGTATCGTTAGATACATCACTATATGGAAGAATAACGTATTTTGAAGAATTTAATATTTTTTTAATATTAATGAAAATATGAAAAATATGGTAAAATAAATTTCACTTTAAAACAGTTTTAGAAAATAAATTGACCCTAAATTTTTCATGCTTGCATTTTTTAGATGTTTAAAAATATATTTCAACTATTTTTAACAAAAAAAGTTTTAAAAAAATTATTGTTATAATTTATTAAAAAGTTATTATTCCATTTCCCCCCTTTAAATTTAAGTATTAAAAACTTAAGATTTTTTCTCCTGTTTTTTACTATTTCTTTTCGAATGCATAGTGAACCTATTTAACAAATTTCTGATTTATAGGATAAAAATTAAAAAGTTGGGAGTGAAGTTAAAGTTGGAATTAAAAAGTGCTCCCCTAATTGTTTTGAGCAGTGTAGCATTGAAATTCAATTTCGAGTCATTTAAATCGCTGAATTTAACTACAAATGCTACGGACAAGTGAGATACATCAAAAAATTCAGCGCATCGAAATGACAATACATTGAAAATTTCAGAAAAGAATTCGAATTCTAAGTACCTCAATTATTTAAAAAACTGCAAAGTTTAATGCTCATTTAAATAGCATAGGAAGCCATTTTTATTAGAATTAAATCACCGTTGCCATCGCAACAATCGCGCGAGAAACTTTAATTCTTTTAGACAATAAATTAAAATAAAACAATTTGAAATGACGTCAAATATATTTAACTTTGAGTGTCTTTGTATAGTGGTATGCAACGTTTTCATTCTATTTAAAAGCGAGAATTATTACATATTTATTCTTTGAAATATTAATTTTTGCAAACGATTTAAGTAATAATTATTTAATTTTCGAAATAAAATAAATGAAACTAGCCGAATTTATAGCGGGTAAATGTTTAATGTAGAATTAATGCTGTGTTTGGCGCCTTTTTACCTGTGGAAGCGGGTTAAGTGACACATTCTGTTACAAACCTACTTGTTAATTTACATTTCCTATTTTAAGTGAATTTTGAAGTAGTTTTATTGTTTTTGTTCTGCGAATAATTAAATATTTATTTATAACTGCAAAAAATCATGCGGACGATAAGTAATATTTATTTTATTGGCGATAGAAAATTGATGAAAATAATTGATTGAGAAGTTGAAATTATAGCTGGATGCGGTGTTTAGTGAAATTTATTCTAATGTATATAAATTTAATGTAGAAATGGTTGTTGATGTCACTTACTTTAACGAACCTAGTTTTTTCAAGATAAGAATTTTAGTATGTATTTAAGTAACAGGAAAGTAGGCTATTTTAGTTCTTTTAGAACTTCTTGTTACTTTTTGGATTTAGTGACTTTTGATTCTATACCCCTCATACAACAGTATTTATAAAATAGCACATACTTAAGCTGAACTCAATTACATCGTCCGAAAAAATCTTACAAATTATAAATAAAATTTTTACTTTTTGGGATGAGAAACTTTCTTTTTTTATTTTCTCCTCACTGCTAATAAGTATCTCAATGAAACATAGGTGGATGTCTGCTGACAACAGTAGGTTTAAGTACCAGCAATTGTGAAAATGCTAAAATATTTTTAAATACTAAAATGTAAAGGTGGGCCAAGCCTCCCTTATGACCAAGGGTCCCCAGATTCCCTCATGTATCTTATAAATATATTTTATTAGTATGCAATATTTATTACTTTATTCTCTTAGTTTATAAACATTTATTCATAAGTATATTTTTGTAAAGTTGTATCCTAAAAAAGGAAAGCTTCCTTTTTTAAAACCGTACTTCTAAAACTTACACATTTTATAATTAGGACTAATAGATAAATGAATATAAAAATATTGAATCGTTAGACCAAACATTTTTATTTTAGCAATAAAAAGTTTCTTTAAAAGTATAAAAATCTCATTTTAGTATATTCATGATCAAAACATTGTAACTTAAGATTAATTTACAAAATATTGATTGTAATTAGTAGGCATTTAAGGACAAAGCATTGAACATATAATACATTATTTCTGGCCAAAGCCTTATGCATATTTGTAATTTGAAAATGTCTTCCATAAAATAATAGTTATGTACAAATCACACGAGTTAATAATAAAATATAAAACATGAGTTCATTGGTATTAGGAATATTAAATTAAAGGTATAAGTAGTTTAGCATTAAGTTATTCTCACATTATTTTTACATTTAGTTTGGGCATTCTTAAAGTTAGTACAGAATACCCTCATACTGCCTCTGGAGAGAGCTCCTATGAAGCCGTTACATAATTCTTCAGAGCGACTTTTTGTACGCATTCCAGACGAATAAATTAAGTACAGTAAATTCCACCGATTTATTTATTAGATAGAACGAAATCCCTAGTTTATTAAACTTAGAATGAATTATATAAAATAATAGGTATGTACAAATTAAACGAGTTAATAATAAAATATAAAGCATTAATTAATTTGTATTTAAAATATTAAATTAAAGGTAAGTAGTTAAACATTAAGTTTTTCATTCTCATATTATTTTTACATTTCGTTTGGGCACTCTTGTACTTAGTATGCTAGATACCTTTATACTGCCTCTGGAGGCTATTGAGAGCTCTAATAAGCCGTTACATAATGCTTCAGAGCCACTTTTTGCTCAAATTCCAGATGAATAAATTAAGTTCTGTAAATTCTATCGATTTATTTCTTAGATAGAAAGAAATTCCGAATTTCCTCCTCGTCTTTTCCTTTGGTTTCCGGAAGCAAGAAATACGTCATAAACAAACTCAGCAAGCTGTACGACGCATACATCCAGTAGACGCCATAGCTGTGCATCGCTTCCACCTCCGCCTGAAACGACTTGGTGACCGTGAAGGCGAATGTCCAGTTGAGTGCAGTCGCCACGCCACTCACCACACTCCTGAATCTAGGCGGGGTCATCTCAGCCACCATCAACCACGGTGTGGGCCCGAACCCGATGGAAAACGCTGTCACGTAGCCCATGAGGCAAACCAGGGGCAGCCATCCCAAAGTCTTGACTACAGAAGGGTCATTCGTTCTCGCCAAGTCGAAGCCCCCGAAGACAATCAGGCTGACGGCCATGCACAAACCCGAGATCATCAGCAATGGTTTCCGGCCAGCTCTGTCCATGAGCACGCTGCTGATCATGGTGGCGATGACTTGCACAATGGCGACTAGGATGGTCGCCAACAAGGGATCCATGGTGCTGCCTGCCGATTCGAATATCTGTACGGTGTAGAACATGACCGCGTTGACCCCGCTGAACTGTTGGAAAAGCATCAGAAGGATTGACAAGCCAAATGGCTTGTAGACCGTGGGTACGAGGAATTCCCGGATGTTGACGCCGCCTTTGGGCTGGGCTTGGATTTCAGCTTCCATTTGGCGACAATCGCTCTCTGCATCGTAGTTCTTGCCTAGAACGACAGAAATATATACATTTTATTGTAACTTAATAGAGATTTTCAAAAAACTGAAATACGCACTGCTAAAACATGGTACTCATAATCGAGCCCAATGTCTTAAGTTTATACAATTTAAATTGTGGTCGTAATAAAGAAGCCGGCGATTATTGTGTGGTTTTAATTCATTTTTTATACGTTAGAACTTTTGCGTTGTTGAATTCTTGACAAAATTTTTAGAAATTGTCGCTTTATGAACAATAGGAGCAAGAATCAATGAGGGGAAATATAAAAATGTTGCAAAAGGATATTTGCATAGTCGATGCTAAAACCACACATTAGTCGTTAACTTCTTTATTTCATACATCGCTTAATTTGTTACCTTGCAGGAAAAGAAGGGCATTTTTCGCCTCGCCTCGTCGTTTTTGAGTCATCAGCCATCTTGGCGATTCCGGCATCAGCACCATGAGAAATGCAGCAACCAACGTAAAACATGCTCCAGAAATTGCTGAGTATCGCCAGGTCATACCAGAGCCCAACAAAGACATGATGAGGATACCTATCATTATTTTAAAAAAATAATCAAGATGTACACATTTTCTATTGCATAATTAGTAGTATAATTATAAGTACCAAACAAGCATCTCCTAATTCTAATAGTTATTTTCAGAGAAAAACTTATAGCCCTTGTCATTTGCATCACAAAACCGCGTCACCAGTAAATTTAAGAGCAACAAATATGGTTAAAGCAGTGCAAAATTAATATCTTTAGTGGTGCAAATAAACAGACTACAGACTAACGTAAATTTTTAAGAGGAATTCAAATGTAACGTCAGGGATGATAACAAAAAAATCTATCTATAAAGCCAGTAATCCATTCACGCTGTAGCTATGCTGTAGCTGGATTTTGTGACGTAACTGTCACTAGTACGCATGCGCGCGTGGTCAAAGCTGTACTTCTGAAGCTGGATTTTTGAATCGTTTTCCAAGCGATATCAAAGCTGTAAATTGATTTTGGGCATGAGCAGTCATAAGAGTCATTTAGTTTTTAATTGTCCGTGGTTTTTAACTTAATATTCTTGTTTGTTTACTTTTTATTGAGAGAAATAACCCATAAGTCAAGAAACTTCCACCCACGCTAGATACAGCAAATGACGTCACAAAATCCAGCTACAGCATAGCTACAGCGTGAATGGATTACTGGCTTAACAATGATTGGGGTTAACGATGTGTTAACTGACCTACGGGTAAAGTGGCAACGGGTAGTGACTACGGGTAAAGTACCACTTCGCCATGACGGGAACCTTGGCGTGCCATATTTTTTGTTTATTTGTTACTTTTTGTAATAATAAAGATTATTATTATTATTATTATTAATTTACATTATTAGATATGATATAATTTAAATACCTATGACCACGAAGAGCTGGAAAGAGGCTCCAAGCAGACCTCGGACTTCAGGTGTCGAGATCTCTACCAGGTACATGGGGGTCGCCACTGAGACCACGCCACTGCAGAATCCGGTGACGATCCGACCAGCGAAAATGAGTCCCACGGAATCGGTGTAGGCTATGAACAGCCATCCGATAACAAATGGGACGGTGTTGAGAATGAGGGTGCCTTTGCGACCGAGGGAGTTGGTGAAGTAGCCTGTAAATAAAATAGAGAAAATAGGAGATTTGTGCTTAAGAGGACTCCCTTGGAATTCCACATCTTGAAAATCGTAATGTTATTCCTATGGAAAACATTCGCAAGTCAATTACCGCCACAATTTTAGTAAAAGGTGACTAGTTTCTTGTATCATTGTAAGGAACGAAAGGAGTAGATTTTGTGAAATTAATTTGTTTTGTGAAAATCACATATTTAGTATTTTTAGTAATTTTTTGAAGTCAGAACTTAAGGTGTACTCCATTTTTTACTTACTTCAAAAAATTATTAAAAATACTAAATATGTGATTTTCACAAAACAAATTAATTTCACAAAATCTGCTCCTTTCGTTCTTTACAATGATACAAGAAACTAGTCACCTTTTACTAAAATTGTGGCAGTAATTGACTTGCGAATTTTTTCCATAGGAATAACATTACGATTTTCAAGATGTGGAATTCCAAGGGAGTCCTCTTAAGGGCGAAAGAAATCCAAACCTAGGTACTATCCTTTCCTCTATGCATTCATAATTTGCATTTTGGATGATAAAATCTGTAACTAAGTAAAAAGAGGAGTGTTATGAGCTAAGTTTAATTTAACTAATAACTTCAATCTTTTTGTTATAAAAATATAGAAATTATTAAAATGGAAGATTAATTTGTAACAATTTCTTGCGATTAATAAAAGTGAAACTTGTTGGTCTCTAAACCAACAGGTTTAACTTCAACCAAAAGGGGGATGGGGAAAGGGATAACTAATATTTAATCAGTTTTCGTTTCTGCAATTTTGATGCTTATTTTGGGGATTCAATTGTGAAGGTGTTTTTTTTATTAAGTTTTTAGAAAAATGAAATTTCATGTTTGTGTGACGTTTGCTACATTGGAAGTCCATACCTGGACTAATTTATTATTTTTTATGTTTAGTATAGTGAAAAGAATGTAACTCCTTACAAAATTGTATGGGAAAAAATACTTTCTAAAATTGCATCAGATTATACCAATTTTTCACTTATCACATTTTTTTTTGCATTAAGAAATAAACATTTTAAAAAATTATAGTTTTAAGTACTTAAAATAATTTTTATGAAAGTTTATCTTTAAAATTATTTGTTTCCATCTTCTGCCTGAAAAAATCCTGATGCTATAAATAATCCGCAGATGTCGACACGAGTCAAATAATGATTTTTTTAATAATAATTAAAGAAACAAATTATATTATTTAGAAATTTTTTTAATGCTACAACGATATTTTTACAATGTGAACAATAATTTTAAAGGAACACTTTAGTAGAACTTGCAACTTAAAAAAATTATGCGATGGGACTGACGTCCGTCTTAGTTGCAAAAGAAAAATATTTTTTAATTAAAAAGCAAAAAAAAAATACAATCTAAAATTTGCAGCTTTGCTGATATCTCTATTTAAGAAATATATTTAAACTCTCCATAAAAGTGGCAATTTCACAAGAAAATGTTCTAGGAGTTAATATTTAATAATTAGGTTTCTTTTTAGAATTGAATGTCCAATGGTACAGGGAAATGAAAGAAATCAACAAGTTAGAATACACAGTAAAAAATAAAACGTGTATTTATTTTAGTCATCAAATTTGCATCAAATTCGCTGACTAAAATAAATGATGTAAAATTCCACCAAACATTGATACAAGGGAAAATTCTGAATATTGATACAGCTTCTTATAGCTATAGTTTGGTGCACGTCACGTATAACCCAAATTCTTGGTTCAACTTCTAGTTAGATTTCTAACAAAACCTTAAGAAACATGCACCAAAGCATAGTTTAACATTACCCGTGATTTGCATAATTTTTAATATTCACTTGCTGTAAATTTAGAAGTACTTTAATCTAGAAGTTTTACCTAAATTTGAAGTCTTTGTCCAAAGTTTGCTTACTATGAGCAAAGTTTGGTTACTATGAGATCTTTCTGTCAGCAATTAAATCTAATTTTTAGCACAACATGAATCTATTTTTACATTGAACCAAGTGGAGACTTAAATCTATATTTTAGTATATATAATTGAAGAGCTTATAGTGGAAGAACCTGCTAAGTGACAAATAGATGAAAACGGGAAAATGAGCTTTAAAGTTTTTCGTTTGCACTCGGATCTCTTGTTAACGGTACTTGTAAACCGTTGAAAAATATGTTAAACTTAAAGTTTATGAAAAAGAGAAACTTGAACATGCTAAGGACAAAAATGTCCCTTAGCATATACTTCCACAAAGCTCTTCAATTACACTGGACAGCAAGAGATGAAAGTACACAATTATGAATGATTTTAACGTGCTAAACATGAATATCATATTAAAAAATGTTAGTAAGCTCTACTTTTTTATTTACAGTCGTTTTTTTTATGGTATTCATTTTGCCATATCCTATGTAATAACTCAAAAACTAAAGCTACCAAATATTTTTTAATGTGACATTACTGATTAGCTCGTTGAAAACTTCAGAATTGGGTACTTTCATCTCACTCGCATTTTTGCTGTTAACCAGTGTTATATAAAGCACCATACCTGCAGCGCCACCTCCAATCAGAGCCCCGATGGTCATCAGACTCCCAATCCACGTGACCTCATCCGGACTTGGATGAATCGAGCTGTGTCTCTTTTGCATGTCCATGGTAGCTGTCGCCGACCACGTACCAGTAATGCCCATGCACACAGCGAACAACAACACAACCAGGGCGGCCAAGTACATACGACTGATGCCGGATGGTTTCTGGTCAGTTGAAGAAGACCCTGATACCTCTTCCTTGAAGTCTGCGACATTATGGAGCTGTTTGCTGTCCTTGATCGAGTCCTGTGCCAGAGGGTTCCTCACGAATTGCAGGTCGTCTGTCACTTCGATGGACACGGCCCTGTTGGCTTTTGTAGGACTTCCTTCGGAGGAGTAGTCGTAGCCAGGGTTGTCGTATTCGTTGGTGGAACTTGTGGACGAGACAGTTCTGACTTTTCGGGTATCCATGACGAATGGTGATTATGTTTGTTCAAGCTGTTGAATGTCACTTTCTTCCTATTTGTTTAGCGTAGATTCACTTGAAGAATGAAGTTTTTCACTTGAATGACAATGAAGTTTCAGACAATAGATTGCATTTGCAAGAAATTCAATTGCTTTGAAAGAATCTTCTTTCTACAACCATATAAGGATACTTAGTCAGGTTCAGGTATTCCTTGTCTGCTGTAAATTCTATTCTGCTTCTTGTGTGTATATTACGACACTTCACTTTGGTCTCTCCAATTACATTTCTTCTATCTTGTCACTTCTCCGGGCTTGCTTTTTCTTCGGTGACTTCTAAACCATAAATCCTGTTACTTCCATATTATTTTCGACAAGTATAGTAGAAAGCAAATTCCTCCTCAGTTAAGAAATGGCCTCCAGGTACCAATGATTTCAATTTCTGTCACCTTGAGCTGAAACAAATGGCTGGTATCAATTTCTTCTTCGAGTAAGAAATATATTCAACCCACTCCTTTACTAGTTATTTTAATCTATTTCAGCATGACTTGAAAAGTATAAAAAGGTTTTAAAGTTCCTTTCTGGTATGTATGAAATGCCACACACCCACTGATCACAAATAAGCGATAGTAAGAAAGAAAGGACGACGTTCCAGCTATCTTTTGTTCACAAAAAAGATTGTTTTTCAATTGACAAAAGTGGTAATTGTTTATTGATTTTTGTCCTTATCTGTTGAATGGCCCGTTTTAAAAGCGATTGTTCGGTAGCGTCGTCAATGATAAAGCTGGCATGCGCCATTGATAAAAAAAGGATTTACTATTGAAGAGTACAGTGGAAAAACAGCTTGACTTCGTAAAAGGCATTCCTCTTTGGCCATGGTAGAGAGAAATCGCCTAAACTGGTGAAAAGAAACCGGTTACTCGCTTTGTTTTTCCTTAGCGGCAACCCTGATTCACGACAGAAATCAGTGCACACGAGTAACCGCAAAAGAAGAAACGAAAGAAAAACCTTTTTCTTGTCGCCAATGTCCACCAAGCTGACACAATTACGGGAGGACTCCTTATAAATCAAGCGGTTCTTTCCCTGTATTCTTCAATTGTATCATTTTCATAAGAAAATAATTGAATAAAAGTTAAGTACCCCTAAGTTATTATCTTCATTTAATAACATTATTATTAACTTTATTTTAATTTTTTGTGATAAAGGTTAGATTGAGTAAACATATACAAAGCCTGAAACTAATCATTTAAGTAAGCATTAAGTAGGTAATCATTCATAAATAAGCTGGAACGTCCATTTCTAAGCTTTCCTGGTTAACCATATGTACACACATATAAACACAATTTTAGATTACGTTCATACGTATCGAAATTGCTCATGCTCAGTAGCAATTTACACAAAACAAAACACTCACAACACATAGTAAAAAAGAGAATAACGTATTGACCATGAGTAAATATTTAAAATATTTGTTGACGATTTTTAAACAAGCAGAAGCAAGTAAAATAAGCGGAAGTAGGAAGAAGTAGAATAAAGAAAGTAGAATAAAGAAGGTACCTTAGCTCACTGAGCCATACTATTCCATGCACTAAGACTTACAGGTATGAATTAGTGTGGATATAAAATTGACTGTAATTAAACAACTTGATTACGCCCTTGGGACTTCCAACCTGAGTATAAAACTACAACGTTTGAAGTATATTTACAACTGTGGTGGCTGTGTTCAACGTTATTGACTAATGGAGTAATTAACCTTAAATTTTTACTATTTTTTGTAGTTATCAGCTTTGCAACCCTTTAACTTGTAAAGCAAAGAATCAACCATGGCATATTATATTTTTTTATAAAAACTACTCTAGGGTGTATTATTAATTCAATAATTATTTATGTTGGTCTTCAAAGGCTTTTTTTCCCGGTCGTGTCTATAACGTTTCCGAATAGTGAATGTCAAGCTAAATGAAACCATGTGTCTTGATAACCGCGTCTGCAATTTTTTGGATATTGCTGTCATAAAGATCTATTAATGATGGAAATTATGAGGAAGATCTATTAATGAGGCTTTAGTAGATATTTAAACAGAAACAGGAGCAAAATTACCTTTTTTGTAAGACCCTGACCTTCAAAGCCTTGAGTTACCCAACAAACTAATTATGTTGATATGTTAATTGTATCAATTAGTATCCATATTTTTTTTTACAAAAATTCATTGGTCACATATAACTTCAGAAGTAGACTGATAATAAACGTACACCTCAAGGCTAAATAAGTAGGATTTAAGAAACATGAAATTTTAAATAATAGTATTATTAATATTCCTGAAAGTTTTAGGAAATTGAATCAACTATTACACCCCCATTAAATTTTTCAAGATTAAAAAGATTTTTACACATTTTACAATGTAGCTTCCAAAATCATATGAATTTTAACTCTTTATTTCAATTATGAGTTCTATTATTGACAAATTTTCCCGTAATATAAATTACTTTTAGACAAAAGTACATTGTTAAAATAAAGTATAGTTTTTTTTTTTAAATTTAAACAAATACTCAGAAAATCTTAAATGAATGAGTAAGTAGTTTTAAAAAAAATGGGTGGCATGCTTACATTACTCTACCAGTTCCCGAAACTTTAAAATAAATCAATCCTTACTAAGAATTTGCTTTGGATGGTATTTCCAGATGCACCACACTGAAAAAAGAAGTAACGAATCCATTCGAATGAAGTTGATTTCAAAAACCAAACGCTTGCATGTTCATTCCTTAACATTTTTTTGGAAAATAACTTCCCTCAGCTGACATTGCAAATTATATATTTTTTCTATATATTTAGAAATTTTGAACTATGTTTCCCATTCCTAGTTTTTTCTTTTTTTGTGAGTGTCACGAGATTGTTAGATTAGTGGAAGTTTTTTCCTACAAAAGAATAAAAAAAAAATAACAAATATTTGTGTGTTTGACATTAAGTGTCGTCAATAGTTTTTTTTTCTTCAACGAAGCTGCTTTACAGTATAATAGTTTTAAATGTAGCAATAAGTTGCATACACTATATTAGGTTAACAAGCATGTTCTTAGTTATCACACACGATATGAATGATGATGATATGAATACATATTCTTAAGTTCACTAGCCCTCGTTACAAAAAAAATTATCATCTTGGTCGTTAAAAATATTTATTAAAAACAATTAGCAGAAAAGTCTTTAAAATATCATGATTCAACATTTTAGGCACCTGCTGTAAGTTACTATAGAATTCGGAAGAACATTGTTTCTTTGTTTCCTTCTTTTTACAAGGCCTTTTTTTTTGTTTATCAAGTTCACATTTAGTCTTATTTATAGCCCCCTAAGGATTATTTGATTAATGACCGATGGGGGATATTTTTATTTAAAATGTAATAACAATAAACATTTAAGTAATTGTTCATAGTAATTGTGCAACAATATAAGAATTTATATAAATAACATGAAATCGTATGCATTTTCTTTGGGTTACTACAAGTTCCATTCAATGAAGAAAATTGCATCTCAATAGTCCGATTTCCTGTTCAGTTACATACACACTAAAATTTTTATAACGCTACGTATGATGTCGCCCTTAACGGTTGCATTGGGTGCCTATTCAGGTGTTGGCTCGTCATCTGACTGTGGTTCTAAAATACGACGCCCGTCGCCAATAGCCCTCGTGTAGCTCTAGTGCGACGATAATTCAAACCTAACTTAACCTAACATTTTTATCGAAAACAAGTATATATGACACCTTGAAACGCTTCCAAACAATATCTATACCTTGGATGAAAAAAATTGCCTAACACAACATTTGTTTATAATTTAAACTTTTAAAAAGCCAAAATTGGCTTTTTCAAGTTATTTTTCTCATACAAAGTTAATTAATATCGTTCATTTATTTCAACGGCACTGCTATATTGGTGGTCTCCCCTTGTCAGAGACGGCCATATTTCCTAGAACTGAGAGGCATTTTTTTGTGGCACCATTGGCAACTCTAGCTACCAATTTTGACTCTCAGATTTCAATGAATAGTTAGTTCTCAGTGGTTGTAAAAGTACACCGAGATTTAATTTTTCCGAGAGAACTCAAGCCAAATGGATACTCAATGCCAACGATTATATTGTTATGCGTGCCAACGATTTTTCCATCCAGAAAATCTGTCGACTCAGCCTTCTTAATATTCTTTATAGATTGCTAAACTTATTTTTAGTTCGAAGAAAAATTATGTTAATTTATCGGGTCAAACTCTAGCATTCGCTCGGGATTACCGCTAAATAAATCGGTGAGTGCAGAAACCACTTCAGTCAAAAAAATCCAAAAACTCGTTTTCAATGAAAATAAGCGTAGAAAGGCAAGATGCGTGTTGGTTGCAAAAACTACGTTAGTCTGTTGAGTAGTTCCGTAAACACAGGACGTTTGTTTGGTGTGTTTAGTCCAGAAATAGAGGATGAGTTATTACGTTTTTTCTCCCTCCTGAAAAATTTGAAATTTGTGATCGACGTTGTTTCTGCACTCACCGATTCAAATAATACCTAATCAGGTTGCTTATGCTTAATATTTAGAAATCATCGGATTTTTTTTCTTCAAATTATTTCGGTTGATTATTTAAAAAAAAAAAGTAGAAGCTCGTGTTATTGAAGGCGTGTTTGGAAAATGTCACCAAAGCCAAAAATGACACGAACTTCTTATTTTTAAAAGAACAATAAAAAAAATGTAAAATCCCGAGGCTTTCGAAATATATTTATCAATAACAAAACATAAAACAATTGCATTGATAACTGAAAAAATGTAACTTAGAACTGACCTGGATTTTATGCAAAATAATGAAGTATCTTTCCGCTTTCTTAGTAAACAAATAATGAGCAAAACAATCACATGTTATGTAATCGTTTTCGGTTGCCTATTTCTAGCCTACTTTAGGAGCTTTAACACAGCCAATTACCCCTCGCAATTTAGAACCTGGTCAAGTAAAGAGTTCTACATTTGAGCAAGCACCAAACGGAACTTCGAGTGACATCGTAGCTAACGGCTTAAGGTTAGGTTATGTTTGGATTATCGTCACGCTAGAGCTACACGAGGGTTATTGGCGACGAGCGTCGTACTTTGGAATGTGCACTCCTTGAAACGGGGTATTGTTCGTTGAACATTTTTGGCTGCACGGGCCGTTTATAGGTCGGCAGTTATTTTGGCGATGCCTGGAACTGGACCCGACCTTTCGCATTCTAGGCGAGAGCGCTTAACCCGACTGGCCCCCCAGCCCCCTACCTGGGACTTTCGCATTCTAGGCGAGCGCCTAACCGACTGGGCCCCCCAGCCCCCCTAACGTCTTCGCGACTAGCCTGGAAAACCGCAATGGTGTCTCACATCAATGTCCAAGTCCCGTGGGTTGGCTGTTGTGTTCAATAAGAAACATTTACTTCCATTTGTTTATCTCTGTTAGATGCCTAATTTTTGTGCAGTTCATAAAATTTAAACCGAAATTTAAAAAAAAAAAAACTATGTTTACTATGTTATGTGCAGTAGCTCAAGAAAAAACAAAAAAAAAACACTTAAGTGGTGTATCTTGAGATACCTCAGTGCCGGTTTGTAATGCGCAGTAGCTCGAAAAACCTGACAGCCCTGCTTCAAACCATTTGAACTGATAGACCCCATTGCTCCTCCTTCCTAACTCTATGCATTGAAATGACACCTGGCGAAGAAAAACTGACTGTCAGTATTATTCCCTCGTAACAACTAAAAACTCAACTAAACACAACTAAAAATTTAAGTGCAAGATTGCACATAAATTCTGGAACTATCTACATTCCACCACTATTTGGAGCGTTGTTTTCGGACATACGCGATGGGCCCATTTTGGTTTTACCACAAAATTGGTAAATTAAATTAACGCTAAAAATAGTGGTGCAATCTTAAAAAACAAACTTTCTAAAATGTGTAGCTTCTCTGTTGAACATTTTCAGAAGCTTGGATATTCAAAAGAGGACATTCATAGAGGACGTGTAAAATTGATAAACTTATCCCATCGGCGTAACGTAAGCGTAAATGATATTACGTATCTTATCACCTTTCACATTGTTTTATTTGGCATTGCTAGTCTAATATTATCAAAGAAAAGTTTATCATTACCTCAGAAATCATCGGTTAGAGTGGTGTTCTGAAAGAAATTAAATGCAAGTAAATGTGGCATTGATGAATTTTTTATTTAGTTCTCCGTATATTTTCTGAAGTTATCCGTAATGAATAATAATTATAGTAATAATTGTTTCATATAAACTTCTTCTGCTTGAAAAACTTTTCCAACAAATTAAAGAATAATTAATTTAGCTTTAGAACGTCAACAATTTTGGGTGTTCGAAAAAAATTTGTACCTAATATTATTTAGTGCAAGCATTGTTTCGTTATTGAAAAAGTTTTTAGGGGCTTATTTCTAATTTTCAAAAGCAGTACAATGGCAATTGGAATGTTTCAGCTGATGTAATTCAATTTCGATTTTATTGGTTTTTTTTATTTTATTCTCAAAATGAACGTACTTTTCGCCTGCTTTTGAGTTCTTAGCAACATCCACCTTGTTTTTATGTTTTATCAGAATGCGGAAATAGATAAGAAGAAACTTTTCGTTCTGTGCAAGCTTTCTTTACTTAATGATTTTTACAACTGACAGCAAAGCAAGGACTTGGCATTTCAAGAACATAATAACTAAAAGATTCTTAGAAAACTCACTTTCAATAATAAAAACAACAGTAATTCCAGATAAATGAAAACAAGACAGCGGAGTTGTTTCCACCGGCGACGTGAAACAACCCATTGTATAGTAAATTTCTGTTTTACACAAAAAAAAAACTGTAGTAACCACACACCATAACAATTAAGTTTTTATGTATGGGTAATATCTTTATATAATAAAAAGGAGTAAGTTCGAAGGTAAATATTTACATAGTAGCATGCAATGCTCTAATTTCGTTTGTAAGGATCTAAATGACAAATAGGAATTGAATACCACTGAAGACCCACCGAGTATATGCGAAGTACTTGCTCGCTAAATTTGTTTGTCCAAAAGTCCGGTGGGTGGTCATGGTGCAGTTCCCACGGGTAAAGGTCCCTGGACTATTTCCCTCCCCTTCAGGGACATGTCTAAATTGTTAAGGTGGTGATAGATGGTTTATTATATAGTTTATTTAACATTGTTTTTAACGCAAAATTCCTTTAAAATTAACTACTAAAATAACTTTTTGAAAAGTTTGAAAAAAAATTCAAATAATTTTTTTAAGAACTCTAATATCGTATTGACCCTTGTTCATCTTCACTTTTTTAAAAAAATAAATGACCGCTACATGCAATCAAATGCTGAAACTTATATACGGATCTTCTTCTCTCGGTGCAGGTCAATTTTTGAACTTATTAACGTGTTAATTGTTTGTGAGGAGGCTTTATAAAATGTCTCCAAATGGGGACGCCAGGTCGCAAGATGATAAAGATTCTTATGCCGTTGTGAACTTTACTTTTTTAGGAAATTTGAACTATCAAATAAAAACTAATAGTTTCGTGTTACGTATTTGATGTAATTTGTTTTTAAAACTGTATAAAATAAAAATGGCGCAATCGATTACTATCATATCAAATTCAAGCGTTAAATAAATATTTGTGCAATTGATCCTAAAAATATGACTTTTTTACTACTGCGCCTGTACGAAATCTTACTCAATGCAATCTCAACGTACGTGGAACAGTGAAATAACTGATAAAATGACGTATGCGTTTTGTTAATTGACCTATATAAAAAAACATATTTTCTACAAGCTTTTTTAAGGTATTTTGAAAACATTTATTCAACGTATTAAGAAAAATTTATTTTATTGATTCTAATTACATTACTAGTACAATAAAAGTTAACGTGCCTTCTAGAGTTACATGTTGTTTTTAACATAATGTTTTTAAAGCTAATTGTCGGAGGCTATTCCCTTTGTAACACTGTCTTTTTAACATGTCCATCATTTTAATGTTTTTCTTTTTGTGTGTTCTTGTTGTTTGCATTGTCTTTTATAATGTGCATTGTAATCGGATTTTTTCTGTTATGTGCATCTGAAACAAACAAATAAAAAAAAATATCACCTTATTTCCATTTTCAATTACTACTTATTAAAGAATATACAGGATGGTTATAAAATAACGCTCGCTATTCGGAGTTGTCTGTCGTAATTTGAACCTTGGTCAAGAGACGAGTTTCTTATTTATGATTCCATTCTTTTTCGAAAAATTGAAACTTGTCTCTTGACCAGGGTTCTAAATTACGAGGCGTAATTAGCTGTGTTGGCCGTAATTGGCCATAATTGGCGACGCCTCGTAATTTAGAACCCTGGTCAAGATACGAGTTTTTTTAATGATTATTCTTTTTTATTATTATTTTTTAGGATTCTGTCTTTTTTATGATTCCATTCTTTTTCCCCCTTCTTGATTAGTAAGTGTCTCAATTTTTGATGCATTTGGATTATTCGTTCAAGCTACAAACCACTCCGAATAGCGAGCGTTATTTTATAACCACCCTGTACTTAAAAGTAATGGAAGAGCTTGGTGGAGGATGCCAGAAAGGTGAATAAGAGAAAATGAGCTTTAAAGTTTTTAGTTTGCACTCAAATCTGTTAAAATTAGAGTTGTAAACCGCTAAAAAATATACAAAAATTAAAGTTTATGAAAAACTTTAAACTTGTTATCGTCATAAAGAAGTTAGTAATACGTTAATTGATACAAAACTCTCCAACTATTTATTTTTAATATCACTTAGCTAGTTCTTCCTCTAAGATCTTTAATTATGTACCTTTTAAATTAATTTCAATGCAGAAAAAAAAATTACTGCCAAAAAAAACTTTTTTGAGATAACTCTTAAGTCGTGGTTGATACTCGTACTACGAAAATTCAAAATGTTAAGCTTGTTTGATTGTTAGTTGGTAGACATTTTCAGGCTTGTGTGCTTGGTCAGAAACTCTTTAGTAAACCTTCGTCAAGTAAGAGAGAGACAACACACAGTGACAGATGCTGCCATCTGCACTGTGAAAAAAAATCTGTAACCATTACAAAAAAAATTCTTGTAAAAAACTTTTCCTAGATAATTTCTAGTAAATAATTACTAAAAATAGTGCTGTAAAAACACATAATATATTTTTGCTAGCATTACATGTATATATCATGTAGATTTACAGGACTATTTTATGTATCCCACACAAGTAATGTTTCTGTAACTATACAAGAAAATTTTATGAATGCCACATTTTTTCCGCGCAATTGCGAAGAAAAGCAAAATATCTGCTCTCCCGACATGGAATCGAACCCCGGTCTCCCGCGTGACAGACGGAGGTACTGACAACTATACTACAGAGGAATAGCAGACTGCCAAAACCCGGGATCGAACCAGGAACCTTTAAAAGTTCAGTCTAACGCTTTCCCAACTGTGCTATTTCGGCACACAGATCGTCAGTAAATGACAAGTGAAATTCATTTGAAACAATCAACTAAGTTTTAAATTTAAAATGGCGATTGGTGCCTCGAATCACGATCGAGGTCAAACTTTAGTGGCGATGCGCGCGCAACTTCACATAGAAGAACACGATTGGGTGGAAACAATTGCAAATACTAAAAAAAAAATTTAACTGCAGAAATGAATATTTCTGTTCCAAATTATAAAAACTTTTTTTGTAAAATTGGTTATTTCTGTAACATCACTAGAAATTTTTCTGTATGTTTAATGTATTTTTTCTCAGTGTATTGCCACCTCCGCAATTGAGTTATGCCCCTGCAGGAGAGGGAAATAGTCTCTAGGTCTCTAGGTACCCGCAGCCGTGGGAAACTGCTCAATGACCGCCCACAGGACTTTCGGACCCACAAATTTAACGAGCACGTACTCCGCATATAGTCGGTGGGTCTTTAGTGGTACCGGGACTCGATCGCGGGACCTTCCGATCCCGAGACCGAGATCTTGAACACAAGGCTCTCTATAGCCCATGTTGAGTTTGTGTTTTTTTACACATTTCGGTGGCTGAAACCAAAATTTCAATGGATAGCTACAACCAACGAGCTTATAATAGGGGTAGAGCGGCTAATGGCAACCATACCGTGGAACCAACATGAAGAGAATTCCTCCTAGGGTCACGTGATTGCATCTCCTACTACGAGCAGGCTGTGTATGTATTTTGCTATGGCAATTGGTATAGGAAAGGTTCGTGATATTCGCAGCAGCTAAATTATTGCAAAAATGGTTGTTTCTTGTTGTGCTTTTAACTGCAACGAAGTTCATAAGAAAGGAGGAAGTATTATATATATAATTTTAGAAAGCTTGATTTGGCTCATTTTTCACAAAATTAGTTGAATGAAGTGAACAGTGTGTTCTTAAGTTTTCTTACACACAACACATTTGTATATATTTTTTACAAATATGCATAAAAATATCCTAGCCGTTAATAAATTAAAGTGAAGTGTTTATCAAATGACCTACATAATCAGTAGGTCTAACGCAACATTAATCCGACCAAAAAAACATTCCAAAACAAAGACAAAATGTTTTGAAATTCGGCGCTATTTTTTCAAAAAGCGCCAAACGGCACGATAACTTGCCAAATATACTTCCCTTTCTCATAGTCACGTGGTAAACCACGTGACTGTATGAGAAATTATCTGAAAGCCACCGGCTCCGTAGTAGAAACCTTCCCTAGGCCGCTCTACCCCTATCATAAGCTCGTTGGCTACAACAGCCACTTCTACAGTTACGTCAACCCTTGTCTTAAACCCCACAAACAAACCACCCGGCAGCCAATTCGTCTTACTCATAACGGTTACACCTACAGTGACGGTCCAGTTTCGTTAATCATCGTTTGTTTTTTACCACAAATAAAAATCTGCTCTGTTCGACTTATGCAATATTGTGCTTTTATACTTAATCAGTGAACAATTCGAACTGCTGAGTCATATTGTCAAATTATTTCGATATTTTTGTGCATCGCAATAAGTAGATACACAGAAACAGACTCTCCTAATTTTCTTAAAAACAACTTTTGGTGCATAACACTTGGATTAGGAAAGTTGTTCATTTCAATGAATGAGAAAACAATAATATTTTTATTTAATTTTAACAGGTTGGTAGATAGGTACATTTATTTTCGGGCTTGTGTGCTTGATCTGAGACCCGCTTATAAAGCATCGTCAAGTAAGACAGACACATACAGAATTGTGTACAGACACAGAGAGAGAATGTACACCTAGTGTGAAGGCGAGAATCGAACCTGCATCCAGTACAGTGCGCAGACTGTTAGCGTAATGAGCTGCGATCAAACCCACTGGGCCATCCGCGTCCCGTTTGGACATGTTTTATTCATCTTCTCAAATACAAGTTCTTCCTCACTTCCTCAGTTTAATCCTCTAATGCACGAATCTTTATTTTCACCGCCAAAAAATATATATGTATCTTTAATACTCATACATTTTGGGGAAAATACTGAAAAAAATTAACTGCATTAGAATTTAAATAATTTCAATTTTTAAAAAAATTTCCATATGACAAAAACCAACTACAAAATTCCAATTTTGGATAATAATGACTAGAAAATTACTAAATACATTTAAAAACAAACACTTAACTAATTTTTCAAAACAATTTATTTGTATTTAGTACACACACAAATATAATTATTATACTTTGAATACTGCCAAAAACGTGATTTCACAACAGTTAATAACCTGACTCTTTGATTTTGAATACACTTTTACTACTGTCATCTATGAGGATTATAAGTAACTAAAACTTCAAAATGGAATTTAATCGATGAAGAAACACAAATTGTCTAGAGGAAGCTCGACTTTAATAGAATAAAGTGGATTATGTTACTTGTTGCCAAACGGCAACAGTATGCATTAAAGGGCTAAAACGTTGTAGCCCTATGTATCACTTTTCTTCGTAATGTTTACCGCAACATATACTTTAAAACATATTTATAAAGACAGGTGTACGAACTGATAGAACCCAGTTTAAGACTTAGCATCAAATTTTATTGAGCATCAAACATATCGGGACAAATTGAATACTCTTATGAAATATACTTTCGTAGGCGATTGCAATTCCAAATCAATAAAAATAAGTAATACGCATCCAATATTATTTGACGATGTTCTCGCAATAAAAAATATTTTCTGGTACGAATATCAGCTGTGTTAATACGCCGATATTTCAGAGACGTATAAAAGGACTAGATTGCTTTTCGATCATCCAGAACGGTGGACATTTTAAAGAAAGAAAATACATCTTTCGATCAAGATGAAGGTGTCCATTTTAGCACTGTGCTTGGTGCTTTTGGTGGTTTCTGGTAAGATCTTTGTGAAGATTTGTCTATTTTTGCACCCAAAAAAATTTCCGTTTATCAGATAAAATATTTATGGTCCACACGCAAAAAAATAATGCTGGTCCTGCAACTCAACCAAGTTCGGTTGAAGGGTGTTTAATTGGCACAGCCAAACTGGTGGTTTCTTTCAAACCCAATAGTTTAGTTAGAATAACTATACTCGTTCGATTGAACGAGTTTAGTCAACGGGGCCAGACTGCCTCAATGAGTTCGGTTGAGACAACTAAACTCTGTGTAAAAACTTAACTTCGCGGTATCAGTGTAGTTCTCTCAACCGAACTAGTCTTTGGCGTTAGACGAACGCTTCTAACCAAACGTGTTTGGTTCCTGCAACTAGACAGTCCTGTCAGTCCTATAGCAACCGAACAGTTTGGTTGGGAGAACTTAATTTTCGTTTGTACGTACCAGACAGTTTTTTGCGTGCATGCAAATTAATTTAACCCCTTTTTTAATTAATTTCAACGCAATCTCTGGCCACTGCCTACTACATTTACAAGGGAAGCGAATTTCTCGCGAATGCATGCGTAAATGGGAAGTTCGAAAGCAATGTCCCGAGTTCCGAAGATGGAGAAACATGTTTGGAACCAGTCAGTACCCTTAAAACATTGTCAGCCGTGAATGAACGGTTCCAGAGAAGTTTTCAAATAATCTTCGGAGGAACGACACTCGGTCTACGCCCGTTTTCGGAAGAGCTACTCTTCCCTTGTAAATTGAGTAAGACCGCATTTTGACTAAGGGGTTATTATTTTTGAAATGTATAAGGCTAAATGCTTTTTTTTTCTTTAATGGGGGTGCAATAATGTCGATCAAGCCTTTGCACACTCGACACATTCTCCAGAACTGAGAGCCATTTTCTTGTGGCACCATCTGGGCGACTCTCACTACCAATTTTGAAGCACAGATAACAATGAAAATGAAATCATTGGGGATGCTGAGCTCTCTGTGTATGCCGAGGTTTTATTTTGCCGAGAGAACCCAATCCAAATAGGCCCTCTAGGTATCTTGTACATGCTACATAATCATATGGCATGCGTGCCCCAAGATTTCAACATCCAGAAAATCCGACGACTCAGCCGGAATTCGAACCCGCGATCTTGAGCTTAGGAGGCGGACGCGTTTAACCTCTCAGCCACTGAGCCGCCTTTAAGGCTAAACGTAAAGTAATACAAGATAATCGTCTCAAAGTTATAAGGGGGAATGGGCGGTGCAGGACCAGGGGTCTCCAAACTCAAGTGCCACAATGTTAATCCAATGGGGAAAAAAGTATTTTCTTTGCCACATTTCTCCGGCTGTATTGAATATTTTTACAAGCGGATTTTTTTATGTGATAAATGTAGCTGACATAAAGATCTCTATCTTCCCACTTTTTGAAATTGCTTCGAATATTTTGCGTAAAATAATTTATTGAATATTAAAAAAAATATTCGTACTAATTTCAAAAAGTGGGATTGTCGGGACCTGTAAGTCAGCTACATTTATTACATAAAAAATCCGCTTGTAAAAATATTCAATACAGCCGGAGAAATTTTTTTCCCATTGGATTAACATTGAGGCACTTGAGTTTGGAGACCCCAGGTCCTGAGCGCCCATTCCCCCTTAAGACCCGTTTGCTGTTTCTTCCAAAAGACTGCCTTGATTGTAAATTCAAAGGTATCAAATGTAAAAAAGCAATGCATAAAAGTTAACTGAGGTGAAATTAAAAATGTATTATAATTCCATGTAATTGTAGTTTAAGTAGCAAATTAAAAGGAGCTTACCAGCTTTTTTTTAATTTGAAAAATAAATCAAATTAGATGAAGCAAGTTACATTATATGGTTTCTTTAAATGTAGATCAGCTATTCCGCTATTGTACGTTATAATCACTTTTTATGCATGTTACTTACACTACAGAAAGGTTAATTTCGCATAGAATTAGCCCATAGCTAACTAAGAATTTTAAAGGAATTTTGAAATTCCGAGTTTAAAATTGTTACATTAAGACCTATGTTGCATTTTCATTATTTCACCGAAATATGGTCATATTGTTATGCACAGAACTTGAGTGGTAAAAATAAAATACTTTGTACACTCTTAAAACAAAAGAGTAAAATCCACTCCAGTTGGAGAAGTGCATTTTCGACACTGGAAAGGATTGAATATTAACTCAGACTGAGTTAAAATCACTCGTTTGGAGTGATCCTGTCGGAGGCTTAACACACAAAGGATCCACTCCATCCGGGTAAGTGCATTTTCCAGACTTTAAGAGTGAAATTTACTCAGACTGAGTTAAAATCGCTCGTTCGTTTTAAGAGCGTAAAGCCATTGTCAATACTCTTTAAATATTTATGCATAACTATAACCTCTCACAATTAAAACCATTTACTTATTTTTATGTTTTTTGATATCATACATAGTTCAAGGAAGACGTCACACTCGCAGAGGTCCAACCCGTCACCATCATCATAGTTCTAAGACCAGTGGTGGTGGAGATGGAGACTCTGACAATGGAGGTGGTGCCAATGGATCCCCCGGTGGAAGTATTGGCGCAAATGGAGATGGTGGCGATGGATCCACCGGTGGAAGTATTGGCGGAAATGGAGGTGGTGGTGGCGATGGATCCCTCGGTGGAAGTATTGGCGGAGATGGTGGCGATGGATCCCTCGGTGGAAGTATTGGCGGAGATGGTGGCGATGGATCCCCCGGTGGAAGTATTGGCGTAGATGGTGGCGATGGATCCCCCGGTGGAAGTATTGGCTTAAATGGAGGTGGTGACAGTGGATCCCCCGGTGGAAATATTGGTCTAAATGGAGGTCTTGATGGAAATCTTGGTATGTTACATTTTTTTTATTTATATTTACTAACACTTTGTCTAGAGAGAGACCACGACTACTACCTGGTACTTAAAAATAGAAATTTCTGTGAATTAACAGTGCATTGAGTTTTTAAACCAATGCATATCTTAAATATGATAAGTTATAACTGTTATTTGATGAGACGGAAAGACCATGACGAAATGACTAAAAGTTTCATAAACATATATATTAAATTAAAAGTGTGTAAAGTATTAAGTTCAATATTTTTTAATATCTGGAACACTAATAAGATATTGAATATTACATTATAAACATTTATTCATATGTGACAGGTTTTTCACGCACTGATCGAGATCGATTTCCAACTAGTTGAAATGCGGCTGAATTTGCTGTGTAAACATTTTTTTTGGCTATACTTTATATCTTTTTTTTGTCTATTTGTTAAAAATATTTTTTTAAAAATTGACATTTCAGAAAGTTGAGATTTTTAACGAATTGCCATTTTTATCGAGTTGCTTGGCGACTTTTTGAAGGCTTCAAATTTTTTTTCGCCAAGCGAGATTTCTTTCTTAACTCAATGATATTTTTTGCAATGCAGGTGGAAAGGGCGGTGCAGGTGGAAATATCAATGCTGGAGATGGCAGAGCAGGAACTCTTGGCGCTTACGCATCTGCGTTAAAGAAACATGGAATAAACCTTTGCGTACAGAATGGTATAGTATTCTTGTTTATATGCATTTACCAATACCTTCTATGGAGAAGGCTCTTTGTCTCAATTAAAACTCTTCTAATAAGCACCAAGTATACGTGCTATCGTTTAAGTGGAATATTAAAAAAAAATAACTTTTAACCTTCTGGTGTCTGGGGCAAGATCCTGAGAGCCGAAACACGGCAAGCCATAATCCTAACAAAAAATTCAAAAATACTAATGAAAAAATTATTAATTAAATTTCCCTTAATTAAGCATAACATTATTAATTTAAAGATTGGTCGAGTTTTAATCATGTCGGAACTTTGTACCTCTTGTCATTTTTTCTTTTTCGGGGTTTTGTCCTGTAAAGGTTTCCACATTAAAAAATGCACAAATACTAATGAAAAAATTATTAATTAAATTTCCCGTAATTAAGCATAATAGCTTAAATTTTTAGATTTGTCGCGTTTTAACCACGTCGGAACTTTGTCCCTGTTGCCATTATTTCCTTTTTGGGGTTATGTCCTGTGAAGGCTTCCACATAAAAAAATGTATAAATACTAATGAAAAAAATATTAATTAAATTCCCCTTAATTAAACATAAAGGCATTAATGTATAGATTTGTCGAGTTTTAACCATGTCGGAACTTTGTACCTCTTGCCATTATTTAATTTTTTCAGGGTTTTGTCCTGTAAAGGTTTCCACATAAATAAATGCACAAATACTAATGAAAAAATTATTAATTAAATTTCCCGTAATTAAGCATAATGGCTTTAATTTTTAGATTTGTCGCGTTTTAACCATGTCGGAATTTTGTACCCTCTTCCATTATATCCTTGTGGGGTTTATGTCCTGTCGGGACTTCTCGGCTGTCGGCATAACGTCGGGAACCGTCCTGTCGGAGTTATAGGCGAATCGTCGGAATAAACTTTTTTACACAGCATGATATTAAAATTTAAATGGTAAATAAACATTTTTTTATTTAAGTATATTTTTGTAACAAATTATTATACTTAAAATTTTAATATTTAGTAAAATTGCAACATTTATTAATTAAAAATAATAAAGAAGAGACTGGGGAAACCTAACAGTCAGTTGGAGGGTTTATAGAGGAGAGGAGGATGTAATTATAGTATAGTCGGGGATTTGACAAAAGTTTTGATAGAAAAAATATTAAGTTTGAGCTCCTATAACTTTTATTGAATATATTTTTTAAAAATTGTTTTAGTTTATTATAATATAATACTAACGATTATTGTATCCTTCTGTTTTTAGACACACACAACCCTATCAGTAAGTATATAAAGTATTTTGCAATCACGTTGTGAGTGGGAAAATGAATGAATCAAATTTTATGTATTACATACTTATAACAATTAATTTTAAAAAATACATGAAAGAAATATAAACATATGTGGTACTTGTATTCTATATGGACAGTGATCCCAATATAGAGCCCCCATCCCCCAATATCTTTAGTACAGGTCGGTACCTTATATACGGCTAATGTTAAATTGATCTTTTTCACTTTCCTTTTTCTTTGAAACTAACACATAAAACAACACAAAAAAATTATGCGCATTATATGAACTTTGAACAATTCACTGAAATAAGATTTTATCAATATATAAAGAAGTTTCTTTTCTTTTTAAAGATTATTTAATTTAATGTGTTCTTTTTTTAAAAAAGCATTTTTACATCACAAAATTACCCATATTTTTTTTTCTCCTACAAATTTTGAGAAATGCTCCATTTCAGTTATAAAAATAAAAAAAAACTCTCAAAATTTTGCACTTTGTTATCTTCTTTAACCATAGATATCACATAAAGTGCTACATTGGCCGTTCACGTGACCTCCAATGCTAATGATGGGCGTGCATAGAGACCCCAGAGGAGGGACAATTTGGCCAGTGTTGCCACCACTTTAAGGAAAAAAGCGCTACGAAAAAATAAAATTTAATTCTAAAATTTCAAAACAAAAATTACAAGCCGCATTTTGGAATATTTTTAGTGACTTTAAAAAAAAGCGAAACGTTTTTATAGTATACTAGAATATTTTTTGGTAATTTTAGAATTAAATAGTTTAGAATTAAATGGTAATTTTCTATTATTTTTTTCATGCATTCTAGATTTCAACACTGGCCACATTGCCCCTCCTCTGGGGTCTCCATGCATGTCCCGTCGTTAGCATTGGAAGTCACGTGATCTGCCAATGTAGCACTTTATATCTACTTTGTACCACTTTATACCACTTTACATGGCCCTAACATTATTAAAGATCGCTTACTTTTTGCCAACAAAGACGTGAATACTTCTAAAAACTAGAGCTATCAAAATTGCTTCGATGTATGATTTTCTGGGTCAGCATGTTTACTTGATTTAAATTCTTCTACTTTATTTCATCAAGGCTTTAAACTGGAAGTGAGCAACAGTGTTTAGATCGATTAATATAGTTATAAAAATTTATTTAATATTTTTATACACTAAAAAACGTTTCACTTTTACGATGTTACTTATCGGTGAAGTCACTTTTAGGGGCGTGCTAAACATCAACAAGATTACATTTTCGGCTTTAATTTATCGAGGGACAGCCGAGTTGGTATAACGTCTCATTCTAACTTAAATATTAAGAGTTTGAATAGCGAATATAATCAACCAAAATCTTTTCATAACTTTATTAAGTATGAAGAAGTGGCAAAATGCATTTTAACTTAAACTTACCGTAATATAGAAAGTTAATAGTGTTCTGGAAACTGAGCAGCTGTTTTAAAATATAAAATTAGATTTAATTTTTTGCAGTGTATATTTATAATTGGACGAGCGCAATATTTTTTTGCTACAAAAATTAAAATTAAATTTAAAAACCCATATAGAGTTTTTTTTTACATACAACGAATACATGAGTTTATTTTTATGTACTTTTGTGCCACTATACAAGATTATACTGATAAAAATTCCATTTTCAGAGGTCGGAATCAATATACCATGTGTTGGAGGTAAGTGAGGCAAATTAAATCTATTTATAAATATGCAGGGTGGTTATAAAATAGCTCTCGCTATTTGGAGTGGTCTGTAGCTTGAATGAATAATCCAAATACAACAAAAATTGAGACATTTACTACTCTAGAAGAAGGGAAAAGAATGGAATCGTAAAAAAGATAGAATCCTAAAAAAATAATCATAAAAAAGAATAATCATAAAAAAACAAACTCGTCTCTTGATGGGGTTCTAAATTACGAGGCGTCGTCAATTATGGCCAATTACGGCCAACACAGCTAATTACGCCTCGTAATTTAGAACCCTGGTCAAAAGACGAGTATCTTTTTTTTTCAAAAAGAATGGAATTATAAAAAGGAAACTCGTCTCTTGACCAAGGTTCTAAATTACGAGGCAAGGCCAATTATGGCTAATTACGGTCAACGCATCCAATTACGCCTCGTAATTTAGAGCCCTGGTCAAGTGACGAGTTTGCTTTTTATGATTCCATTATTTTCCCCCATTCTTGATTCGTAAGTGTCTCAAAGTTTTTTGCATTTGGATTATTCATTAAAGCTACAGACCACTCCATTTTTCCAGACCATTTGGGGGAAGTGGAGTGGTGGTTTACCAGCTTCAAAAACTGGTAAACAAATTGAATCAATTGAAATAGTACCTGAAACTAACCATTCTCGGCCATAGGACGTAATCATGTGTCATATAAAAAAAAACCAAGAACGGGGAAGTTATAGGGTTTGGCGATTTTTGAAAACTTTTTGGGCACAATAGCATGCGATACTCGATCTGTATTCAATTCTTCATCTAACGTGAAGAGTTGTATATTCTTGGTTTTGCCATTTGACCGACAATACAGACTGGCCATCACGATTTTTTGAAAATGAAAGACCCATATACAGGGTGAGGCACACAAAACCGGCCCCGATCTAGAGATGGGAATACGTAGAAATGCTTGGCGAGAAAAAATCTTGAAGCCACCTGAAACCTGTTTTTGCATTGGTTGGATCGGGTTAGCTTCACATTAGAGCTACTCATAGACTAGTGGTGCGTTCAGATCTTGGTTCGTATTGTATGAAGACGTCCCATAATCCAAATTTTGTGTCTTGCAATCAGTTTAGAATGTTTTGTATTACCAAAAACAAAAAGGTCCGATTCTCTAGGATAAATAACAACCGAAATAATCACAAGTGGGAACTTTTTTGATCAACCCTACAAACCTTGTTTATATTTCATTTCAACTAGCTTTCAAACCATAGCGTAGGTGCTGGCAAATAAGTCGCCAAGCGTTTGCTTGGGCTTACTATTGAAGCGATCAAAAGCTTCAGTTAGCAAACCTGTTTTTGTATTGGTTTTTTACTTGGCAATATTTCTGTCGTATTCTTATCTCCACCTCGGGGCCGGTTTTGTTTGCCTCACCCTGTATATGAAGAGTACACGGGAAGATCCGATTGATTTCTTTAGAGTCTTTCCGTAATTGTCTCTGCTTGGCGGACATTGGCGACTATCTATGAGGATATACTTACGCGCCAAACTGGTTTTCGCACCAGCTCCAACGTCTAAAAAAAGCGAAACAAAATTGTGTGGATTCTGACTCCAAAACAGACATAAATATTAGTTAAATTATCTTTGTTAAAAAGTGAAAATATGAAGAGTACACGGGAAGAACCACTTGATTTTTTAGGAGTCTTAACCTTTGTGTCTTCTTGGCGGATATTGGCGACCGGAAACCGGTTTTTCTTATGGTTCTTCATTTGCGGTACAAATGTGTGACTCGCTCCACTCAACTCTGGCGTGAATTAGGGTTGCCGCGAAAGATAAACTAAGCAAGTAACTGATTTCTTTACACCAGTTTAGGCGATTTCTCGCTACCATCCCTAAAGTGGCTATTAAGGAAAGACTTATACGAAATCAATCGGTTCTTCCCATGTACTCTTCATATGAAAAGGTTTAATTGAAAGAAGACACTTAAAAAGCTATTTTTAAAAAATATTTCTAGAAACTTCCTCGATTTTTCTATTTACAAATCAACAGTTTCTATATTTCAAAATTCTAGAACGTACAAAGAGTTCTAGAACGCAAAAAGTAGAATTCTAATTCTAAAACGTACAAAGATTAACTAATAAAACCACGTGGGCTTCTGTTCTGACTATGTTCTAAAATTAAACACGTTCGGCTGAGGGCTGGCTATTAAAAACGGTCAAAACTTTATATAAACTTTATAGAGTGTCTTAGATTTTTATTTATCTTATGTTTATGTTTCAGGATTTACCAAAACTGTTGGAATGGGTAAGAATTATTTTAAGAAAATACACATAATAAATACTACTGATTGATACTAACTACATAATGAATACTACTGATTGATACTAACTAACATAATGAATGCTGCTAATTGATACTACATAATGCTGCTGGAAAAAATACTACTGATTGATACTAAGTTCAACTCAATTTTTCAAAATTAAATAATTTGTCCTTTTTAGTATAAAAATTCGTATATTTAACAAAGAAAACAATAATTAATAAATTGCGCCTAATTTTTATAACAGTTCACGTACCCAATATTTTTGAATTATTGGCAATCCCCACTATGTTTCTATTCATAACACTTTCAATTCTAATTACTCTTTAAGGAGTAATGAAAAAACAACGAAAGTTTCCTAAGTAGGCTTTTGAATAGTACTTGTATCTAGTTTTATTTTAATATTAGATAATGTGATTGAATACAAGATACAGCAATAAATATATGATAGTTCTTTTAAACTTTTTCTTTTCGAAATGTAAAAAAAGCATCTTTCCAATTTTTATTCCGTTTTTGCTATTTTCATGTCAAAAATAAATCATATTTAGCTCTCTTGATGCGTTATGTTATACAAATTTTCATGCAACGAAGCTTTAAAAACAGTGCAACATCCCATAAGTGGGCCAAGGCTTGCCATGCCCATTTCAGATTATTTAACCAAAGGCTCTGGGTTGCTAGTCCCGTTAGGAGGTCAAACCCAAGTGGAACAACCAGTATTTAATATCCAAGCATGCTTGGTAATAATTTTATCGACCCACTTAAGGGATGAAATAATGAATCAGCCTCGCCCAATCCAGAACTTGATCCCCGGACCTTTGGTATGGAAAAACGAAGCACTACCACTAAGCCACTGAGCCTTAACTCTTCAACGAAGCTATACTTAGATAAAATTAAGAAAAAAAATTGTCAATGAAAACTACTAAATTTAATTTTAACTCTATGAAAACGCCCCAGAACTCATGTAATTTATAATAATTAATAGCAAAGCTTAACAACAATAAATTAAGAATTATTAACGTTATGAAAAAAACTACCTCAGGATTAAAAGGACATAATTAATAATATATTCAAACATGAACTGTATACAAATGATTTTGGCATATTTGCAACCGTGAAAAATTTTGGCATCAATGGCTCGATTTCAGTGGCGGGAAGAAAAAAAAACATTTTGTCTATATATGTTTTTCTTTCATAAATGAAATCGGGCGCACTTTAATTTGAATAAGGTATTTTTTTTGTGAAGTTAATCAGGGAATCGCGTGTTTCACCTGTGAAGGAATTAATAAGATTTACTTTAAGGTAGGCGAACACCCAAAATTCCCCCAAATTCTAAAATTTTTACTACTATTATAATTTTTCCAAATTTGGCATAGTGATTGGGAGGTTGTCTTCAAATATAAAAATGAACAATACTATTTAGGTATTTTTTAAAACTTAAATATAATTTATTTATTTTAAACTGTGTTTTTCCACTAAAAAAAAGAGGTTTACGCTAACAAGTCTACCACATTGAATTTTCATCCTATAAACATTATGTGTTAAATTCTTCGTTTTAAACTGATGCATGCAATGACCCTCTAGAGTTAAGTACAAATTACAAGAAAAGAAATTATTAAGAAAAATGTCATAAATTAACCACACAAAAAAAAAAGGATTTTTTTCGATTAACTTACACTTGGACATTTAAAAAAAACTTATATATTTACACCAAATGTTAGAGGTTTTCATGGGCACAGATATATATTGAAATAGCATCTGTAAAAATTTTCAGTAAATTAATGTAAAACTTTTTTATACTAGAACTGTTGCCGAGTAACCCAATTTACTTAGGTGAAAAACACCGTTTAAAATAAATCAATTATATTTAAATAAAAAAAATGCCTAAAAAGCATTGGTCATATATATTTGGAAAGGATTAACGCAATAGTAATAAATTTTAGAATTTTGGGCATTGCCTAACCTTAAGCTAAAATCTACCATTTTAGCAATACCATTTTCTCCTTCCTACATAGAAAATGTATGTTTGTCATCAATTCATAGATTTTTATTACAATTTGATTTCTCTCATCTTTATATAGTTCCAACCCCAAGATCATTTTTTCTATAAGGAAATGGATGGTTAAGTGGTAACTAAATTTAATTTAAAAAACCTGACTTAATACTCTAAATTCAAACTTTGTAAAAGAACATTTATAAATCTTGTGGGCAAATATTTCGCTTTTACTAGGAAACCTTCAAGTTAGTAAGTACTGCTTTAATTTTGGGTCGTTTTTACATCCATGGCCGGCCATGTAACTCTTAAACGCCACTTTGGTTGGGTTGGTACAATTTCAGGTTTGTAGGTGCTTTGTTCAGTGATCGCTTATAAACCGTTATTCACACCATAAGTGGATCCATTCAATTTTTTAGATTACAGGAGAGAACCCAATCAGCAGGGATCCCCCGAATTAAACTTTCACAATCCAAGGACAGTATTGATTTTGTATAGGAAACTTGGGAGGACTTTGTGACCAACGAGGATGTAACGCGCACCAGTCACCGTTAGCGTGCACGGGAACTCGAACATTGCAACCCTTAGTGAGCCCAGTCCAAGAACTTACCGACCAGGCGATCCCGGCCCACAAAACTCAGCTTAATAGGTTTTGGCTTCATTTTAAGTTCCTTTTCCTCCTGAAAACTTTTGGTTGTTTTCGGCCCCATGCTCTTGCGAAGGGTAAATTTTATCTATAATCAACGCGCTTTAGTGAGAAGTTACCTAGCGGTCCCCCCGTAAATCCCGCCCGTAACCTCCCCCCCTTCCCCATACGTGACAGCCTTGAAACACTGCTTCTTTTTACAGAAGCGTCTACACCGCGGATCATAACAGATGCTTAGTTGACAGTCAAGAGATCGATCGTCTATGTGTTTACAGTTTTAGTTTTGTTAACTTTTAAAGTTGACTTAAAAGTGGCCTGCCGTCAAACCTTACATCAAAGCTGAAGTAATCACAAAACGAACATCCTACTACGTAGTACCCAAAAGTAATAACCAAAGTTTTACTTGCTTTCAACACTAGTGCAAAGAAAACATTTCGATCCCCCCCAAATAACAAAGTTAATCTACGCCTTTTCCGCCGCATACGACGCATATCCCTATCGTGGCTTATCTTTTTACCCCCCGCCGGTTTTCCCCGACACTCACCCCACTGCATTCAAATTGATTATTATTTGCACACGCCTTGCCCAATCCGTGAATTACAAAACTCAATCGCACCTCCGTGCGCCTCCCCCCCTCCACTCCCAACTCATTTTCTCATCGGCTACACCCCCGTCGACGCCTGCTTTACTCTACAACAACCAAATTCTGGTCCCCCTTGATAGAATCCGCAATTTTTTCCACTCGCGCGTTTTTGCCCCTCCAAAACATTAATGTTACGCATCACCCCTCCCCCATCTCACAGAGATGAGTCACTCCCCCCACACAATCCCACCCACCTCCTCCCCCCCCCCACCACCCCCCCCGCCCCAGATCCACGAGCCCGTTATCCCACCGCAACCCGACCAAACTCCTCTACCTCCTGTTTGGATACACCTGCTCACACACAATTAGGGGAGGGGGGCGCATGGTATAATCCCTTTTAAACCCTCAATAATTTCATTTTTGGAATCATCCAGCTTGTAAATTTTTTTACTCACACTTATGTATCGTTAGATGGAGAATCCATTGTCTCTTGAAAGGAATCAAATAATGTTTGTTTTACTTAATAAAATAAAATGGTTTAAAATGAAATTTCAATCTGAAACAATTTTAGCAAATAAATTGACTCTAAATTCTACATGCTTGTATTTTTTAGGATGTTTTTTTAAAAATTGATTTTGAAACTATTTTAATTAAATAAACTTTTCAAAAAGGTGTTATAGTTTATTTCAAAAGTTTATGATTCCAATTTTTTCACCCTTAAATTCTAGTTTAAAAATTTTAAGACATTTTTTCCCTGTTTTTTTTTTTTCCATTTACATTTCTGGATGCATAATGAATATATTTCACAAATTTTAGATTTTTAAGAAGTTAAAAAAATAAAAAGTTGGAGACTGAAAAGTAAAAATAAAATTGCAAAAAAGTGCTCCTCTAATTGTTTTTGAAGCCCCTCGCAGTGTATCCCCTCCCCCTGGTAGAAGTTACACGGGTTACGTTGGAGATTTCGTGGAACGCTCCTCCTCATATTTAGTGTAAGCTTTACTAAGAATGTAATTGCTAAAAGCCATCCAAAACCCATGATAATGTTACTAAATAATAAAACTATGTAATAAAACACTTTATAGTAAATAACTCTAATTTAAATAGTAGTTATTAAATCAAAGTTGATCGATAATTATTAAATAAATATATTGTATTTATATACAAAATAATTTTCTCATTAAAAAAATGTTTATTTTAACGAAAAAAAAAAAAAAACAAAAACAAAATTTGTTTTCATTATATGCATGCATTGACATAAAGAGCTTTGTAAAAATATGTTAATAAAGTAATCTGTAAAAGAAGGCTAATCATGTATCGAGCTCTTTTCTGGCAAGCTTTATTTGAAAATACTAATAAACACACAACAAAAGGTAATCCAATGTGCCCTCCCCCCCCCCCCCCCCCCCCTGACTATTATACTATAAGATTATTCGGATTCATTTAAATAACAAAAGTGTTTTTTTTTTTACAGGCTGACAATACCAACATAGCTGGATTTGGTATGTTTTGCCTTAAAAATTCACTAATTAAGTTTATAAAAAAAAAGTTTGAATACTAAGAAGGAACTAATTATTTTCAATGCAATTTTAATATATTTTATTTTAAAAAAATATTGTTGCTAAGTTTCAATATCATTAAATACCATATTAATCGTTACTATAATTCCTTTAAAGAACTTTTACCTTGAAATTGATCATGTAACGCAAATTTTTTATCTAAATTTGTCTGCGTAATGCTCGGTAAAAACTTTCTAGATTTATTTTAAGCTAAAATATAAATTTATTTCACAAAAGTAATATTTTAAAAATACTTAACTCGTAAACGATAAATTAACGAAGGATACTCATTTACTTTGATTTTTATTTGCAGGTTTCAATGCATGGTAAGAACATGTTTGAGCATATTATCTGCATAAAATTAGGAAAAAACTTCCTAACATAATTCTAGGTCTACCTATTATTTGCACCAGGCAAATTAACCCCTCATAATGCAATACTGTATGCCAATTATGGCAAACAAGTAACATAATCCACTTTCCTTCTATTAAAGTAGAGCTCTCCTTTCGACAAATCTGTGTTTTTTATCTCACTATTCTCATTCCATTTTGAAGTTTTAGTTTACTAATAACCCTCATAGATGAAAACAGTAGTAAAAGTGGTATTCAAAGTTAAAGAGTGATAAGTTATTAACTGTTGCGAAATTTAAGTCTTCGGTGGGTATTCTAAAGTATAATCATATTGATACCAAAATACAAATAAATCGCTTTGAAGATAAAAATAAGTTGTAGTTCAAGAGAGGTTATTTTAAAATAATAATTTTAGTAGTTTTCTCTAATCATTCTTGTCAAAACTGGAATTCTGTAGTTATGGATTTTTGTCCCATATGGGCAAAAAAAAATGTAAAAATTGAAAAGTATTTAAATCTCCAATGCAGTTAAAAATGTTTCATTATTTTTCCCATAATGTCTAATGAGTATTAAAAATGAAAAGATTTCGGGATGAAAAAAAAAAATCATGCATTACAGGGTTTTAAACCTATAACAAAAAAATAAATTTATTTTTTTTGGTCTGGCAATCTTTTTCAGAATACAATTATTCAAATTGAGATTTTTTTAGTAGATAACACTTATATTTCGAATTCATAATACAGATACATTTTAGGTGGACATACATTTCAAAATAAATTTGGAATTAATTTGGGATTTTAAAATGTCATAGTATCTATTACTTGTGGCCGCCGTCTAACACAAGGTTTAAACTTTAGGAAACAAAATGGTAAAAACTCCAGCACTCAGTATTAGCAATAAAAAATTATCAACCACAAAATTGGCTTTATTTTATGGAGGTTTTTCTGTCTTAAATTTATAATAATGTTTTGCTTGCTAAATTTAATTATAGCTCGAAGAAGAATGAATGAAATAAAATTCCTTCCATTAAAAAAGCAAATGTGTTGCGTCCACAGCTATTTTTGGCATTTTTGATTTTGGAAACAATTATCTTTAGTAAAAATAGAAAGATTTTAGGATGCAAAGCGCTATGGACATTTTCTTCTTCCGTTTCCCAGTTTTGGTTGACCATTTCTTTAATAAGCATTCTTTAAATTATATATGATAGGTTACACATGGGGGGAATAAACCCACTTGATTTCGTAGAAGGGTCTCCTTATTAGTTCTCTTCGGCTGATGATAGTGAAAAAATCACCTAAAAATGGTGTTAAAGAAACAGATTACTACGCTTTTTTTCCTTTCGCGGCAACCCTGAAAAATCACGCCATAGATCAGGTGAACGACGTTGTGTACCGAAGGAAAAAACGGTTGTTCCTGTCGCCTATGTCCGCCAAGTTTGACACATAGAGTGTAAAGAACGCCTAAAAAAATCAAAGTGGCTCTTCCCGTGTACTCTTCATATATGTCACTTTTAACAAAGATAATGTTAAACTTAATATTAATGTTTGTTTGGAATTTCCGTTTCGCCTTTTTTAGGCGTGGGAGCTGGTGAGAAAAAAACCAGTTTGGCGCCGTAAGTATATCCTCAATTTGATAATCTTAAAATTGTCCTTTGTAAGTTCTACAACGTTTTTCACAAGCAATTCTCAAAACTGACCACTGCTCTTGTTTTTTAACCCTTTCAGTCCCAAAAATTTTGTATACACTACAGAAAACATCTGATATTTCACAAAATAAGCTTATTTAAGTCAAAAAATAAGGTTCCGGAGAAGAAAAAAAAATTCATTTAAATTTTTTTATATGGGTTTCTTGTCATAATGCTAAAAAAATTTAAACTGTGGAAAACAAGACAAAATAAAAATATAGTAATATACCTAAAAAACCACTTCGAGTTATATATTTTTAAGGTTATCTGACCATATTATAAAGGAAAAAAATTTTGAGGTAATTAATTTTTAACCGAAAATATTTAAGTTTTGTTGTGTTTTTAAAAATATGTGGAAAAACTGATAGTGAACTTCTATCAAATATTTTTCAGGATTGAAAACTCTTGTTAGGATAAAAATTTTTTCTAAATAAAAAAATAGTAGTTCAGACTTCTTATTGAGATTAATGTAAAATATGTGTATAAATAGACAAAGTGTGTGAAGAATCGATATGATGTGTGTTTGGATGTCATAACGGGACATAAACATTTGGGAAACAAAATATCTGCTATAATTTAAACAGAGACAAACCAAGACTTTTACATTTCGGTCAAGGCTCAAAATTGTTGGTTCTCCCTCTTTTTTTTTTTTTTGGATAAGTCAAAATCGTTTTTAACATACATAATAAAAAATAGTTTTTAAAAAAAAAAAGTAGTTCAACCTCTTCCATTCCCGAAAAAAATGCTTACTCAATATATCGTCTTCTTAAGTTCCCACATGTGCTATCTAAACTTTGCAAAAAGGGTAGAACGGTACTGAACAATAACCCTTGGCAAACTTTTCTAAAAAAAAATCAGCGCCAAAAGTCGGCTGAAAACCCAACCGAAATGATAGCGATAGGTTTTAAGAAGAAGGTTGGAATTATCGTCGCATTAGAGCATTACACGAGGGAAGAGCCGAAAAAACGTGTTTTATTTAACATGCGGGCTTGTTCGGGACTTTCTTGTTACATATCTCAGCAAATATATTTATTATGTAATAGAAAGTCCGACACAGCCGGTTTTAAATAAGAACAACACGTTTTTTCGATTCTCCCTCTAGCTCTAATACGGACGATTATTCAAAACATAATTCCTATCATTTCTGGTTGGATTATCGGGCCGACTTTGGCTCGATTTTGGAAAGTCCGCCAAGGGTTTTACGTTGCAGTAAAATTTCTACTGTTTTGCAAAGTTAGATAGCCACATGATGGGAACTTAAGTAACGATATTCTTTATGTAATTCATATTTTCAAACAACTAGATCATTGAAGTTATACTTTGTAGGATAATTTTGAAAAAAAGAAATATGATCGTTAAACATTTCGTCACTTAAGTTACCACATGTTGGACTATTTCATTGTCTTGTGCAAGGATTTGATTTACTGTACGGTAGCCCGGGACTTTTTAGGAATTGGCGATACCATTATTTTTTTGTTTCAATTGTCTTACTTCGATTGATGATTCGAAAAATTCCTTGGACTTCGCAGCTATGATGTTTTCTCGGCAACCCTACTCTGGACCGTTATTTGCTCACCCTTTCGGTTGGACTTTCGGCTGCGATTTTGGAAAGTCTCGCCAAGGGTATACCGTATCAGTAAATTTCTTACCTTTGCAAAGTGAGATAGCCACATGTGGGAACTTAAGTGACGATTTCTTTCTAATTTGTTCTCATTCTCTTTACAGAGTGCCAACGCAACAATTGGCTCGGTGTGGGCATTCCCAATCCGGAACAGAGTGAAATATTAACTCTAGGAACCAGGAGGAAAAAGCCTATTAGGGGGGAGTGTCTAGGAGGTGGTTTAATAGATGAGGCAAAGGCGGCCTCTTAGAGAATTTACCAATAGTAGGAGGGTTTAACTGGAGGAAAAGATGGCAAAGGCCTGTTAGGAGGCATATTAGGACATAAAAACCCAGATGGAACTTCTATAATTGTTCCGCCAGCTTAGTAGGGAAAATTAGTAACTCCACTACTTGTGGAGAAGGTACTTGGAGGAAAAGATGGAAAGTAAGTATTTTTCTTGCGTTTCTCACAATCCCTTTTGTTTCCTAAGCTTCAAGTTTTAATTTTTATATTTTTTATAACTGCGTGGAAAAAATTCTACTTGTTACATTATAATTTCAATAGTAGACGCTGTGCAAAAAAAGTTAGAAACTTTTTGAAACAGTGAAAAAAAAAAATACTTTTTTCAACCAAAAGTTTTTTTTTTTTTCATCACTCTTTTCATAAAATGCCCAACATTTTCAAGTTAAAATTTCTATTTCATAATATTAATAAAATCCAGATAAGTACATCAATCTACTTTTATTTAAAGATATAAATGCGCGTGTGCAAATATTTTTATTGACACAATGATATATTTTTTCACACAATTATAAAAAATAGTGTATGAAACACGTGCGAAAAGTAAAACTTTTTTAAACACGTGTCATTATTTCAGGCTCGTGAAATAAAAATCCCACTCAGCTTTAACCTAAAAAGTGATACGTTTCACACTTGTTGCTATGAAATAACTATTTTTTTTTTAAATCCGACTTTTCTCACTATAATTTTGAAACCTGAGACG
>CM043115.1:56229653-56232153 GCA_023701765.1 Hylyphantes graminicola | reverse complement strand
AAAAAAAAAAAAAAAAAAAAAAAAAAAAAAAAACAAAAAAAAAAAAAAAAAAAAAAAAAAAAAAAAAAAAAAAAAAAAAAAAAAAAAAAAAAAAAAAAAAAAAAAAAAAAAAAAAAAAAAAAAAAAAAAAAAAAAAAAAAAAAAAAAAAAAAAAAAAAAAAAAAAAAAAAAAAAAAAAAAAAAAAAAAAAAAAAAAAAAAAAAAAAAAAAAAAAAAAAAAAAAAAAAAAAAAAAAAAAAAAAAAAAAAAAAAAAAAAAAAAAAAAAAAAAAAAAAAAAAAAAAAAAAAAAAAAAAAAAAAAAAAAAAAAAAAAAAAAAAAAAAAAAAAAAAAAAAAAAAAAAAACAAAAAAAAAAAAAAAAAAAAAAAAAAAAAAAAAAAAAAAAAAAAAAAAAAAAAAAAAAAAAAAAAAAAAAAAAAAAAAAAAAAAAAAAAAAAAAAAAAAAAAAAAAAAAAAAAAAAAAAAAAAAAAAAAAAAAAAAAAAAAAAAAAAAAAAAAAAAAAAAAAAAAAAAAAAAAAAAAAAAAAAAAAAAAAAAAAAAAAAAAAAAAAAAAAAAAAAAAAAAAAAAAAAAAAAAAAAAAAAAAAAAAAAAAAAAAAAAAAAAAAAAAAAAAACAAAAAAAAAAAAAAAAAAAAAAAAAAAAAAAAAAAAAAAAAAAAAAAAAAAAAAAAAAAAAAAAAAAAAAAAAAAAAAAAAAAAAAAAAAAAAAAAAAAAAAAAAAAAAAAAAAAAAAAAAAAAAAAAAAAACAAAAAAAAAAAAAAAAAAAAAAAAAAAAAAAAAAAAAAAAAAAAAAAAAAAAAAAAAAAAAAAAAAAAAAAAAAAAAAAAAAAAAAAAAAAAAAAAAAAAAAAAAAAAAAAAAAAAAAAAAAAAAAAAAAAAAAAAAAAAAAAAAAAAAAAAAAAAAAAAAAAAAAAAAAAAAAAAAAAAAAAAAAAAAAAAAAAAAAAAAAAAAAAAAAAAAAAAAAAAAAAAAAAAAAAAAAAAAAAAAAAAAAAAAAAAAAAAAAAAAAAAAAAAAAAAAAAAAAAAAAAAAAAAAAAAAAAAAAAAAAAAAAAAAAAAAAAAAAAAAAAAAAAAAAAAAAAAAAAAAAAAAAAAAAAAAAAAAAAAAAAAAAAAAAAAAAAAAAAAAAAAAAAAAAAAAAAAAAAAAAAAAAAAAAAAAAAAAAAAAAAAAAAAAAAAAAAAAAAAAAAAAAAAAAAAAAAAAAAAAAAAAAAAAAAAAAAAAAAAAAAAAAAAAAAAAAAAAAAAAAAAAAAAAAAAAAAAAAAAAAAAAAAAAAAAAAAAAAAAAAAAAAAAAAAAAAAAAAAAAAAAAAAAAAAAAAAAAAAAAAAAAAAAAAAAAAAAAAAAAAAAAAAAAAAAAAAAAACAAAAAAAAAAAAAAAAAAAAAAAAAAAAAAAAAAAAAAAAAAAAAAAAAAAAAAAAAAAAAAAAAAAAAAAAAAAAAAAAAAAAAAAAAAAAAAAAAAAAAAAAAAAAAAAAAAAAAAAAAAAAAAAAAAAAAAAAAAAAAAAAAAAAAAAAAAAAAAAAAAAAAAAAAAAAAAAAAAAAAAAAAAAAAAAAAAAAAAAAAAAAAAAAAAAAAAAAAAAAAAAAAAAAAAAAAAAAAAAAAAAAAAAAAAAAAAAAAAAAAAAAAAAAAAAAAAAAAAAAAAAAAAAAAAAAAAAAAAAAAAAAAAAAAAAAAAAAAAAAAAAAAAAAAAAAAAAAAAAAAAAAAAAAAAAAAAAAAAAAAAAAAAAAAAAAAAAAAAAAAAAAAAAAAAAAAAAAAAAAAAAAAAAAAAAAAAAAAAAAAAAAAAAAAAAAAAAAAAAAAAAAAAAAAAAAAAAAAAAAAAAAAAAAAAAAAAAAAAAAAAAAAAAAAAAAAAAAAAAAAAAAAAAAAAAAAAAAAAAAAAAAAAAAAAAAAAAAAAAAAAAAAAAAAAAAAAAAAAAAAAAAAAAAAAAAAAAAAAAAAAAAAAAAAAAAAAAAAAAAAAAAAAAAAAAAAAAAAAAAAAAAAAAAAAAAAAAAAAAAAAAAAAAAAAAAAAAAAAAAAAAAAAAAAAAAAAAAAAAAAAAAAAAAAAAAAAAAAAAAAAAAAAAAAAAAAAAAAAAAAAAAAAAAAAAAAAAAAAAAAAAAAAAAAAAAAAAAAAAAAAAAAAAAAAAAAAAAAAAAAAAAAAAAAAAAAAAAAAAAAAAAAAAAAAAAAAAAAAAAAAAAAAAAAAAAAAAAAAAAAAAAAAAAAAAAAAAAAAAAAAAAAAAAAAAAAAAAAAAAAAAAAAAAAAAAAAAAAAAAAAAAAAAAAAAAAAAAAAAAAAAAAAAAAAAAAAAAAAAAAAAAAAAAAAAAAAAAAAAAAAAAAAAAAAAAAAAAAAAAAAAAAAAAAAAAAAAAAAAAAAAAAAAAAAAAAAAAAAAAAAAAAAAAAAAAAAAAAAAAAAAAAAAAAAAAAAAAAAAAAAAAAAAAAAAAAAAAAAAAAAAAAAAAAAAAAAAAAAAAAAAAAAAAAAAAAAAAAAAAAAAAAAAAAAAA
>CM043115.1:54110891-54258238 GCA_023701765.1 Hylyphantes graminicola | reverse complement strand
CTGTGGAGATGAGGTTTTCCTCAGCCCGGGAGAGGACGGGATATAGCCCTCAGTCGAAGATGCTCGGGATGAGGATGGAGAGCCCACCGGCAGAAAGTTTGCAGGGCCGGGGAAAGAGAAATAATGACCGACTTTTAAACTCATCCAGTCGGTTCTTGTTGTTCCCTTGTCAATCAATTGCCTCCTCTTGTCCATCAAAGGGGTTCCCTCATTCGTTGAAAGAGAGTCCCTAGCGCTCCTCAATTCCACATTGATTAGTAGAAAGCATCTGAGCCGTTTGACACTTGTTACCGACTTCACAAGCTAAATGCCGAAGACCTTTAATACGATAAATAAGTATGGAGTCTTCGGATAAGTTATGGCCTTCGTTAGTTATAAGTTAAAAATGCTATGCCCTACATTAAATTACAGTATAACCCAGCTATAGCTCATTTAAGGAACCGATATGTTTATGGCGTTTTCAACGAGTAACGTTATAAACAAAGTTGCATATTAATAAATAGGCTACCTAAATCTAACAAATAATTTAGTGAAACAAATAATTAAGTAAAACAAATCATTTCCCTAAAATCATCAAATGCAACATATACCACCTATGAAGAGACACATGAAAAATAATATTAATAAAACAGGACTTCACAAAAAAGAAAAAACTAAAAAATGAAGAAACCATACGAGATAATAAATCAACAATGACAATTACATCTTTCCTTCTCCAGTTTATTAGCAGCGGATTGGCATAGTAGGCCTTTTGCTTCCTGTGCTTTCAATAGGTTGACCACCACTAGACATTTTTGGATGATCTCAGACAAATTGATCCTACGAAAACTATTTTTTACTGATTTATTACTGCTGTCGTATTGGCGTTGAGAATGTGTTGTTGCCAATAGAAAATTTTTAAAGATTACTGATTAATTGACCATTGATTGATGTCTAAATTTCTAAAAATTGATTATTCGTATTGTACTTCCTATTTCAAAGATATAGATTGAGATTCTGATTTCTAATATTAATGATTAATGGCTGATTCTTATGTGTAGATGGGGACCCGGATGACCGAGTATTTTGGACCATTACGCAAGCAGTATGCGCTTTGTGACGGGTGCGGATTCGACTCTCCCTCCTCCGCCTTGGGTGTACTTCCTTTATCTGGGACATTAAAAATCCCTTCTGTGTCTGTCTTACTTGATGAAGGCTTATAAAAGCGGGTCTCTAATCAAGCAAACTAGCAGGAATATATATGTATCTACATCTACCCCTACCTATTGTGTACGTGGTCGTTTGAGGTGGAGATAGAGACTTATTAGGGTGATGAATATTTAGGTTATTTGCATTGGGATTTTGAGAAGGATTAGTTAAATTCCCACCATGTCATTTCTAGTTTATGAAGATTGCATTGTCACAGCAGGCCTTTTGTGTGTACAGGGTGGTTATAAAATAACGCTCCCTATTCGGAGTGGTATGTAGCTTGAATGAATAATCCAAATGCATCAAAAATTGAGACACTTACTAATCAAGAAGGGGGGAAAAGAATGGAATCATAAAAAAGAATAATCATAAAAAACAACTCGTCTCTTGACCAGAATCTAAATTACGAGGCGTCGTCAATTATGGCCAATTACGGATAACACAGCTAATTACGCATCGTAATTTAGAGCCCTGGTCAAGAGACAAGTTTCTTTTTTTTACGAAAAAGAATGGAATCATAAAAAAGAAACTCGTCTCTTGACCAAGGTTCTAATTACGAGGCGTAGCCAATTATGACTAATTACGGCCAACACATCCAATAACGCCTCGTAATTCAGAACCCTGGTCAAGAGACGAGTTTGTTTTTTATGATTCCATTCTTTTCCCCCTTCTTGATTAGTAAGTGTCTCAAAGCTTTTTGCATTTGGATTATTCATTAAAGTTACAGACCACTCCGAACAGCGAGCGTTATTTTATAACCACCCTGTATGATTACAATAGGATGACAACATCTGGTTAGGTTAAGTTAGTTTGAAATATCGTCAAACTAGAGCTACACGAGGGCTATGGGTGACCGGTATCGTTATTTAGAGCCACTGACAACAGATGGAAATTTTATGATTTGTTTCATAGAAGCTCCCCCCCCCCCCTCAACAAAAATTAGAATATTTCATTACAAATATTTCTATTTTTAGAAAACTCATAGAAGAATAGAAAACCCTTTCAATTAATTTGATGCCAGTTTGCGAATAAAAAAAATCAAACGAAGTGTTTTTTTCTAACATAAACTAATTATAAAAGTTTATTTTTCATTATTCGTATACTTTTGGAGAACATTTAAACATTCAAAACAACGGATTATTATGGTTAATAATATTCAATATTTTTCTTTCTTTGTTTCAATATTTACATCAAAAGGGTTCTCTGCTACATTAATTCTCAGAATGAGACATTTCTTTTGCTAACATCCGATTTAATGAGGTTTAAAACTGTCCCAATATTTTCAAGAAAAATTGGTTAAGGTCTTACATAAACACTTCATTCTTGACTTATTATATAATAAGTCCAGAGAAAGATTTTTTTCGAGATTTTATTTTAAAAGGACTAAATTTTGCAATTATTATTTTATTTCCTCAGACAATGGGACACAAAATAAATAATTTTTCCCGTTTTCCTTGTTCTGGTAATATAAGTTTTAAAATGACAACTCTTTGTTCATTGAAAATTAAAAATAAAATATTTGGAAAAAATACCAATTATAATAGATCAAAGAGAGAGAGAGATACATTGTATTTCCTAAAATAATATTTTTACTGATGGATTTTATAGTTATTATTGAAGGCATTACGAAGTATACAATTTCAAACTTTTGTATTAAATTTGATAATAACTCATGACCTAGAATACCCCGCTGTTAAATTAAGTGTTAATAGTTATGATTTAATATGCTCAGTAACCCTAATATTTGAATAAGATATATTTTTGATGATATGATTCATAATTTCCTTAATGATGTTAAACCCATAATTCCTAAATTCATTACACTAATTTCGACAAAAATTATAATAATAAAATTTTACAAATTAATATAAGTAAAAAAATATTATATATTTCTTCTTTTCATTTAATGAACTCCTTAAATTTAAACGCTAAAAAAAGCTTTGGTATCCTCTATAGCATTTAAAATCATAATATTATACTAATTTTCACATCATTTGTGATGCAAAACAGGTTATTCTTCTGTATGTTTAATAACACTTTTACATTCGACAGTTACAAAATATTTCAGTGATTGAAAAAAGGTTTCCCGGTTCTTATTGACAAATCGGAGAACACTGTACCCTATTCCATACTACCACGCCTTTAGATCGGGCAGATATACATCACATTTCTACCTACCGTATTTGAACTATTCCTGAAGACTGCATTGAAATATCGCAAAGCCATTTCTTGCTACGGCGGCTCGGCTTGTCATTTTTCCAATTTTACACATGTAACCCTGAAATGAAGTCTCATCTGAGCGTTTGCTTTTTGTTCTTAACATGAAGCTGTGACCTTTCAGTTTTTCAAGAATATTTTTTGAGAAAAAGAATAGGCCTTTATTTGTTGACATTATTTTTCGATTTTGTTTTTATATAGAAATCAGCAGTAGTAAGTAAGAGAAATCAGTCAAAAGTATTGCATTATATGCATTTATTGTAAATCTTCACAAAAAAGTTAAGAGCTATATATTCATAAAGAATATATGTTTTTTTTTGTATTTAAGTATGATTGTTTTTCTATGTCTAACTAAAACATTGAACAAAAAAAATTATTTTGAAACTACACTTTTATTGTTTTTAAATCATTAGAAAAAATAATTTGCAGGTTTTTTTTAAATGGCAGCTGTGGTGAATGGTCAAAAGAATCATCGTCATTTAACGTAAGTAAAGTATTCATAAAAGAGCAGATGCTAAATATTTATAAATATTTTATTTATTTTACATTTAAGTAATTTTTTCGTATAAAGTGTTACAAATTTATATTAATTTAAAAACTTCACCTTATTGGGTTTTTCTTTTCTTTTGCAAGCCCAAAATCATAAAATTAAAAAGTATATTAAGCTTTAGAACTAGCTTGTTGATATATGTTCATGTAATTAATTGGGTAAATGGTTATCAAATGGTCAAATAACACCAATAATTTCATTTTTGCTCAAATTCCATTTGCTCCTAACTTTCTTTCCCTCTACCAATTTATTAATTAAATAATAAAATATAACAGTTCAAATGCTATTAATTAAAATCGTTGTCAAATAAGTTCAGTTTTATGCTAAAGCAAACTTTTACTATGATATTTTTTTAAATAATTATAATAAAGCAAATAACCTTTAAACTGAACATCTTTTCTATTAAAAACCTAATTACATGTATTTAAAAAAAAGCAGTGAATGTGAAAAACGCTTACAAAATATCCATTACATACAACAATTACTTAAAAATCTATACAATTTAGCTAACAAAATATCAAATAATGGAGACAGAGCACACAATCCATGTTTCCTTTGTCAGGTAACAAAGAAGAACTATACCAACTTTCACAGCACATAAAAAACTATTTTGATACGGCATAAAGGTAGCAAATATTTAAAGCAGTTATCCATTTATTGATGCATCACGTTTTCTATAGATGCTAACCATAGACTTGTTTTGTCAATTAGGTTGCTTAGAACATTTTATTTCGAACCATTGTTTTGAAACATGAACGAAAAACAGTTTTGGAAAGAGATAAAAACTTATTTTCTCCAGTCATCTTCCAGATAAATGCTTGCGTGGCATTGCTTCAAATGATCGTTTTGTGAATGCTTATTTCTATTCACCCCTCGCAAACAAAGCAAATATGGTGGACATTGCTTTCGGCTATTTCCATTTGTTTCGAAATATATTTGAATTGTATTTGTATGTTACAAACGCTATGGATTTTCGTAAACGGACATTAAATAAAATGATGGTTTGAAAATGTTTTCAATTTATTGCATAGGTGATTTTGTTTAAATCTAATGAAATAACAATTTGCAATGCAAAAAATTGCATATACTGTGCAGTGAATTTTGCGTAAAATATTATTTGTGATAATTATTCAAAAGTTTCACATTGTATAATAATGTTTCTTAGGATTTTAATTACAAATAGTTTATTTTTCGGCAACACTGAATGTAGTTTTCTTTCATTTATTTCATTTCATTCATTTAGAATTACTTATAAAAATAAATATTAATTTTTAGAAATTTTTTATGCTGAATTTTTTAACTTGTAAAATTATGTGGTATTTTTTTGCAATACATTTTAATGAAATGAATACACAATACTTATTATTCTCAAATATAAACTATATCTACGAGATATTTGATATGAGGAGGGTTTGAAAACCTGTACAAAAAGTAATTTAAGACTCTAGGGAAGGTTTTTCATATATATGAGGTTCTTTATTAGGGAAATTCTTAAGCAAACAAGGACTGGGAAGCATAGTAGGTTAGGCATTCACTAGCAAAGATTACATTGGGTGCCTACCCAGGTGTCGGCTCGCCACTTGACTGTGTTTCTAAAATACCATGATCGTCGACAATAGCACTCGTGTAAATCTAGTGCGACGATATTTCAAGCGAAACTAAAACAGGCAATGGGAATTTTGCTTTATTTGCGTTCCAACTATTTATATTCGTATTTAATTATTTGAAAGTTTGAACATCTTCCAGCAACGGGTTGTTTGCTTTGTAAGATAAAGTTTCATAACAAAACATTTGATTTAGTGACATCTTAAAGTTTTAAGAAGATTTTCTGAATTCCAAAGTTTCAATGAAAGGTTAAAATTCTTTAAGAACAATTTATTTAGACCAATATTAATGAAATGTTAATTACTTTTTCGAAAAAGGAACTAGAGTTATTTCTTTATTTAGCAATAGGCACAAAAGAAAACATATGCAAGTGATCTTAACAATCTACAAACCATAAGAAAATACAAAAATATGTGCTTATAAATTAACTAATGAACATATTGCTTAAATATAAACATTGACAAGACCTCTTACATATTTTATCAATATTTCAAACTAAACACTTTAAACGCTAAATGGACAAGAAAGTATTACCATTGAGGACTGCGAACAAAGCTTTCAAGCTTGAATAAGGATATTAAATATTTGTTTCTGTCATCTTCAATAGATTGGGGAAACCTTAGTTTAAGAATTTGCATTTTTTGTCTTTGAAGCATATGACATTAGCAGATGTTATAAATTATCATCATATTGCATTTAGGATATGCTTCAAGAGAATCGAATCAGAGGTTGTCACTAGCAAAGCTATTCGACCGAAATAAGTTCAATCACGGTTCAGAAAGCTGAAAAAAGTAGTGTGCAATCCAGCGGAACAGAAAGTAAATTAAATATATTTGTTGTATTTGATGCGGCGTAAAGTATAGTAAACGAGGTCCTTTTCATCCATCGGAAGTTTTAGTATTGTTAGATGATCCTTTTGTGGTTATAGATAGTTTTAATTAGAAAACATATTTGCTTACATTTATTGTAAACCTAAGTTGGGTAAATAGAAATTAGCTGTATAGAAGATCCTTTAGCGTATGTAAAGAGATCCATAAATTATTTGTGAATCCATCCAGAAAACATGTTTAAATTATTAATTTCGTTTATCGTCTAACAGATTTAAATACTATTTGAGAAAATTTCGCAATTTTATCAGAACGAAAAGTGTATTTTGCTTAAATTGTATTCAGATCATTTTGTATATACATATTACCTTACAAGAGTTTCCAACTAACGGACCAACCGCGACTTTCCCTTTGCCTCAATATCACCCTATCTTAGTTTTTACTCAAGATAGGGTGGCACGGAGAGTAGAAATAAATCCAGGAAACATTCAAAATTGCTTAACTGTTTCATTAACTTTTTACATTTTTTAGCAGTTAGTAGGAAGTACTATATATAATTGGTCATTATACCCGTATACAGTAATTGATTATATATATTTTTGATATACTTAAATTAAATTTTTTTAAGTAAATTGTCTTTTTTTAAAGTATTTTCTTTTGAATAAGAAGCAAAATAACAATAAAAACCAAATAGGTTAAAACTACTTTTAAACTAATCTTTAAAAACTTTTTAGAACTAAGTAATAGTTATGAAAGTATTTTAATTACTTTTTTTGAAATTAAAACTCATTCAACCATTGATGGAACGACGACAAACGACAGTGAATGCGCCCTCTAGTAGGGAGAGTGTAGGCTTTATAGCCCATTACCCAGCTCGCTAGAAGAGACCGTCACAAGAGACACACAACGAAGGACGACACAAACACATAGACAAATAACAACATTTATTGACAAGCACAAACATCCATGCCTTTACCGGGATTCGAACCCGGGCCCAGCAGCTCCAAAGGCTAGTACACTAACCACTGGGCCGATGGGCCAGCAACCATTGATGGAAACTCACCTAATTCAACAATAAAGATCCCGAGTACTTATCAGATTTACTAGGAGGAATGTTATATTTAATATATTTTAACTTAAAAATATTAAATTTTAGGATATGGCACTGTGTTCTGAAAAGTGGCGTATTTGACAATAAAGCTTTTTTCCAAGTAAAAACCATATTGTATTATATTCTTATTAATAAAACGATTGATATAAACCTTAATATTAAAAAAAAAGTTGAATAAAACATTTTAACTATAAAAATAACGAAAAACTAATTATCAAAACTTGTACTTTTTGTTTTGATTGTACGTTTTTTTTTTTTTGCTTTTTTGTTTCAAAAGTTATTTATTTTGCTACATAAAACGGCTCTCAAATCTTAGAAATATCTTGTGTTGTTTTCTTCCAGATGCATCCACTTTTTCGCCACTGCCGTGATGAAATATTCACTGGTAGCGAAGACCCGACATTGCTTCTGCTTTTTTCCCGCAGAAAGAATGATGTGTCGAGAAACAAGGACGGCCAATCTGGTGCAAAAATGAAAGTGGCAAAAGAAAAATGGACGAAGAAATACTCCAGCATTCATTTGTTTAAAATGTGGTGAAAATGGATGGACTTGGAATATATAAAAAAAATTTCACGTTAAACACACGTTATTTGAGTAACTATATTTTTTCCTAAGATGTTTTACATATTTCATTTGTGGTTAACGCTCTGTAGGTATAATATTTTTTGCAAAAGTGTTAACTTGTTGTCATTATGTTGGTTATTAAATTTAAAATGTTGAAATATTATTTTAAAAAAAACAATTTTCAAATTGTTGTTTGAGCAGTAAAATGGTACCAAAAACCTCTCTAATACTTTCTATACTTACTGTTTTTTTATTTTTCGGGAAAATAATAAATATATATAAACACATATAAAATACAAATAACACACAAATAAAATAAAATGTACATGGGTATTTATCCTTGGGATAGTAAGGTAACATAAATAATTTATTTACATTTTTATGGAGGCTTAACTATTTATTACTTGTGATAAAGTGAAGCATTTTCATTTAAATTTTATTAAGAATTTGAACGTAAATTTTTAAGAGTGCATATTTAATATAATATAGAAATTATGTAACTCGATTAATGAGTTAGATGTAAACTTTTATTAAACATGAATCCACATTTAAATCTAAAACTACTTTAAAAACACGCATTTTACCTTAAGCTACAAGAAAACTAAGCATATCTAAAGGAATATAAATTTTCTTAAAGAGCCTTTAAATCTTTCATCATTTCTGAAGTTCTTTACTATTCTAAAGTACCACGTCGTATCTCGATCAAAAGGAAACTATCCAAGTTTTTTCGTCTTTAAGACATTACCTTAGTACAAATAGTAGTTGATACAATAATCGCCTGCAAGAAAATTTGCTCTCTCTTTATAGCGGGTGCTATTTCCTTTTCTTTATACGTATGGAAGGTTTCATCTTTGGACATCATCCAAATTGACCGTTTAAGATGCTGGGGAAGTCTTTTGTATGCGATTTCCAGTGGGGTTGCGAAAATGTTACTTACATTTAAAAGATTATCACTGAAAAATGTGGTATGGCGTTACGCAACAAAAACTTTGCCGAGTTTCGAACTGAAAACATTTAACGAGTAGCTCTGTACCAGTGCATTTAGAAACCCCGGGAATTTGAGGGTTATATATTTCTAGAACAAATATGTTTAGCTGTGATACAAACCAGGCACCTTCTCGGTTAAAATATTGGTTGATTATCAACTTAGGGCACGGATGCATTTTTTAAATTGGAGCAAATGGTCCTTTTTTTTCTATTGTAAATTTAGCTTTGATTCTTAGATTTGCTGTTGCTTACAGACGCTATGACGTCACAGTAAGAAACGACCACTAGCGGGCCAAGCTCACCTCAACCAAACAATTATTTAGGAGATGAAACGACTCGCTTTGTTGAGTCAAGCAATATTCTTAAGTAAACAAAATAAGTAAAAAAAACAAGCTAACAAAAATTTTGTTCTCCCAACAAAATTTTTTTTTTCTGTGTATTTTCTTATCGAATATGTTTCTTACTAACCATGGTAAAATAAAAAAATACAAATAATAATGCGTATACTTAATGCTATACATTATTTTTATCAGGATTTTCTCCCAAGCACCTACTCAACAATGTAATAAAGTAAAATACATTATCCAATACAGCTCAGAAGAAAGAAATGAAGCTAAACACGCAATTTCAATTTACATCCATGTAGATAAAAAAAAACAATAACGAAACGCATTACCTTAAAATCTACCTTCCTGTTTATTATTACCTCCCACCAAACAGAATAACACCTTCTTACAATGTCGATAACGACCCGTGAGATAACACTATCCATCTGCAGATTTCTTCGCCAACTAATTATATAAAGCCTCTCGGAAATGGCGGGAACTTAAGGAAAAAGATTCTTCTAATTTCGCCCTCCCTAACACTCACTATTTACAAGAGCGAGCGAAACAACAACAGTAGCATAAAAAAAAAACTTTCTTCCATAGTTTCTTGGAAACTTGTGAGAAAGTGAGATAGTGGATTGAAAATAATAACACTGAAAAAGGAAGAAAGAAAGAAGAAAGGAGGGAGAGAAGATAGAAGAAAGTATAGCCAACTTGCATTCGTTTTCGATAAAGGGTGGCAGAGGACATTTTCTGTAGGTTTGCAGTAGTTATGGGATTGTAGAAATTGTCGCCAAATCAGGTGAAAAAGAGGGTAAAACTTAATATCTAATTGGATTTAATTTTTTTATTTATTCAGTTTCAAATGCAAATTACAGATAAACAATCCAATTACATCCAATTATCCAATTTATTCTTATAACAAAATTTTTCACATGCCTTTTAATGATTTTAAAACTATTTCCAACTTTTATCTGTGTGATGTGTTTGTTTTTAATGAACATTGAATAGACAATTAAGAAATAAAACAAACAAGAAAACACATTAAAAACAGACAAACGAATTACACAGATAAAAGTTGGAAACAATTTGCTTTAAAATCATTAAAAGACATGTGAAAAATATCATTGTAAGAATAAATACATATTATAAGAAGCTTTGCAAACTTTGGCTGGTCTCTCCCTTTTCTGAACCGCCTCAGATTCTGAACCATTATTACTACATGGTGCAAGATATAAAAATGATATTTAAAAAAAAAGTTTATTTATGTTAAATATACTGATTAATATAGATTTTAGCATAATATACAACAATTGTACCCATTGTTTATGATTTATCTGTGCTTATTAAGTAAAATTTTAAACATACTATTTGTGAAAACTGTTGGTAGTGTTGAAATATGAGAAGTCAATACTTTCTTTTCTTAAGCCTAATTAATTTTTAGGAATAAAAATTATGTAGCTTTGCATTAAAATTGAAAACAAATTTCAAATTTGCCTTTAAAGTAAAATTTTCATATCAGTGGCTTGTAAAGTTCAATTTTTATTTTTCATGTTCTTCATATCTTATCAGATTAAGCATATAATTATAAGGTAGTCAGCAAAAAACGTCTATTGCAGTAACATATAAATTTTTAGCAAAAAAAAATATTTCAAAAAGGTATAGCTTAATTTGCACAAAATAAATGTATTCTGTTAAACTTTCTGAGTTGCAACATTAAAATTTTTCAACCACCAATCAAAAACTAGAACCAAAAAGTACAATGATTTCTCGCCAAATATTGACACAATATTTTCCTCGCTTCAGTAGCCCTAGCGTTTCTTTCTATCCATTCCCGCAATTACTATGAAGAGCCAAATTGATTCGACGGTCATTTTTGTAATGATTTCTTCGGGGGTGAATATGATCTTTATTATGGTAGATTTTTTCTCTCTCCTCTTCAATGCCGCAATACCTTAGAAGTGTTATTAGTTATGACGGCCACGTGATCAAGTTAAGAGGTAATAAATGCCTGCAAGGTAGGGGATCCTGATCCCGCTTCGACAAAATAAATATATATATTTCTGTGATATTACCTGGTAATATAAAAGTGTTTGATGAAATTATTGATTTTACTGGGATCGCCGTTAAAGTATTGACCGATAATGGCTCTTTGTGCTATTATAGGGAACGTAACTTTGTAACCAAATAACAATAATTTAAATAATATTTTTCAAGCTTGTAAAGGTTAAGTTTTTTTTTTGCGTTCTTACAATATTTCTTTATAAACACGAGCAAAATGTAAGTCTAAATTTATAATTTTTTACGTACAAGTGTGTAAAAGCTGTATGTTAACATGGTTGTGTTAATTTCTATTTAAGTAAGGTAAAATATTATTCACAATTCAATTTCCCTCAAACTAAGAAGTTTAATCTGCCACAAACTAAGCACTTTAATATCAACTGCCTAATGTATTCTTATTGTTTGTATTCCTATCGTGTTTAGTACAATAGACCAGTGGTCGCGGTGCTTGGCCCTAACGGGCCCCCCACTCAAGTCATTCCTATCGTGTTGAGACAGTTGATGAATATTACAGAGTTAGATCAGGATTTTACTAAATGTATATTTTTTTGTACTGTATGTGTTTACCATCTGAATTTTGAAAACGCTCTTGGTTGGTGGTGCAACACTCTCCCTAAACTTTTCTTAAACTACTTGTGCCAATATTTTTGTTATTTTATGTATTGTCTCGTTTGACTGCATCAGTTGTATTTCTGATTAGTGAAATGAGTCGTAAAACTTATAGTTGTATTCACTGCCTTCTCAACAAACTTCAACTTTCCTTCCTTACCAGACGGCTGCAATGTTATCATTGCTGTATACGGACAATTACAATCATGGTATGTTTTTACTCTGCTTGGGGTTACTGGAGACATGGATTTAGTGAAAATCTGAATAGTTTTAATAAAAAGAGGTTTAAGTTCCAAAATGTCTTACAAAAATAAGAGTAGTTCATTTAATGTAATTAACACAAGGTATTCATTTTAAGGTATTGTGATTTTTAGTATTGATTTTATTAATATATTTTCTCTTATTAGCGTCTTCTCCGAACCTAATTGAAATTCATAAGAAAAATACTTCTTTGAAACTAAATATCTTTTTGCACAGTTGCAAACATTTTTTTATAAACTTCAACAAATAGGTTATATATTTTAAAAGATGTGGGTGATCTAGTTTTTATGTTAGTGTATAGGTTTTATAAAAAAAAATATTAAAAAGATTACTTTTGGCACGGTTATATGATTAAGCAAGCGTTCAAAAGTCAACGTTTAAAAAGTATACTTAAAACAAGCAGTGATATTCTTTTAAAAAAAAGTTATACGCATTTCTGAATGCGAATTGTAGTTATTTTTGATTTTCGATCCCAGAACAAACTCGTAAGAAACATTTAATATTGTGCAGCATATTGTTAAAAAAGATTGAAAATCAAAATTCTCCTCAGAGGAGTTTGAAAGTGTGTGTTTGTGTTCCATTATTTTCTGTTGTTTGCACGATAAACATACTTGTGTTGACTTTTAATATAAAAAAATATATGTTCCCAAGTTATTTAAAGTTGTGTTGAAACAATGTCAAATGATTGTACACTTCAAAATAATATTATGTATCAATTATAAAATTTTATTCTTTATACATAGGTTCAATCTAAAACTATGTGATTATACAAATCAACAATTGATAATAACAAATAAAACTTTCTTATATTTTTTATTCAATGCATCTTGCAATATTATATTTAAAAAACGGAAATCTATAATAATAAATTAAAGAGTCTGCCTGTCTGTGTGTATGTCTGTAGATCGCAAAAGACCTACTTAGACTGCTCTAAAAAATTCGAAATTTTTAATATAGATTCCTTTTAATACCTACACCTGAGGCTTAGTTTTTTCATAATTGATTGTGATTTTTAATTAAGATAATTAGTTTTAAAAAAACGTCATCCACGTGGGATTGCGGGACCATAACAGGGCTTGAAAATACATGGACCGGGCCAAAACAGGGGGATTGACGCCATCCTCTATTAGTTTGATTGATTGAGTTTGGTTAAGATATGCGCTCGCCCTAAGGCTGCTTCATCCTCTATGAGTGTTTGCTTTTTTTAAGTGCGCATGCGCCAACACGAATTTAATTTTGTTTTGTTTTTGAGTGTATTTTCACAAGTAAGCATGCCTCTAAAAGGAAGCAATGCGAAGTTAACGGGTTCTCAATAAGGCGGGACCATACTGCTAGTAGTATATAAAAAACAGAACACACATTAGGGAATTAGGACTCCGCGATCTCGAACTTTAAAGAAAAAAAAAAGGTTTCACTACTAATAACTCAGAAGGCCTTTTATCTGCCACATTGAGTAAACTATAGTCCGACCACGATAACTTGGCAACCAAAATATTTTGATTGTGGACCAGTCCACTTCGAAAAAAGGTAAGGAAGGTTTTGGTTTTGGGCAAGAGTTACTATGTTGGCAATTCATTGCCTTTGGGCGCAAATTTCTTGAAGGTTTAGAAACAGACTATCAATCGAAGGGTAGATCGAACTTGCATCGGGATTACTCTTATATTTCCCATTAATATTTAAGTTATAGCGTCCATCAGTGTAATTCCTAGTCACAGTCATATTTTTTAATTTAAAAACCCTTCATCAAAATGAAAAAAAAAGCATAGAAGTATACTGGGAAATATACTCAGTGGATTTTATAATTTAACTACAAGTTTGTTTATTAAATTTGAACTTTTTTTAGCGAACGTTAATTAAATTTCTGTAAAATAATCATAGATTTTGTTAATTCACGATTCAAAATATCAAAGAAATACACGTTTAATCGTTAACCGCTACTAGCAATCATCAACAATCCTCTGTAGCCGATAACTGATGTGCAGTTCTAGTAAGATACATTATTTACAATCGCACTACACCAACAAATCCTATTCTCGCCAAACGCCTTGAGCCGGCAACCCTTCCTCCTTCGGCTTAAAACCTCAATTCAAAGTGGAATCTTCCACAATCAAAATATTTTGATTGCCAAGTTATCGTGGTCGGACTATATACGTTTTTATGGGGTCTTTAATAACGAAATTTAGGACGAAAAACGTGCATGAAAAAATTGAATAGACAGTGTTGTATCGCACATAAAAATGTGAGTGTATACAATTTTATAAGTTCATTTGATATTTTACCTATCCAAACTTTCTTTTATAGCTTATTTTTGAAATGCACTTTTTAAAGTTCAATTTCATGTACGAGTCAAACGAACAGATTAAATAGCTGTTGCTTTGAAGTTAAAAAATAATCAGGAAAATTTATGCAACAAAAGTTGTTTTGAAAAACTGATTTTAATAGGTTTAACGTAGTTGTTATTTTTTATGAGTATTATTTAACAAAAAAAATTGCTTTTTTGCATATTTCTATATATCTGCGGTATCAGTAATTAATTGTACTTTTTTTCTACTTCGTTTATATATCTGATGTTGATAAGTAGCTATTGACTAGATATTATTAAAGTAAATGTTTGTAACATTTTTAATCTTTTAAAATAACATAAAATATCATAAAAACATGGTTAAATAAATATTAATATGCAGGACTACAATGGGTTATGATTTTTTTTATCAATAGGATCAACTTTGATTAAAAATGTACATCTAAAAACGTTGAACTATTTCCTAAATATTGCTACAAAAACAGTTTTTTAAAATAGTTTTTTGCCTGTAGGTCTTGAAATATTCCAAAAATGGCGCTGGACTATATTTATGTCTGTGAAATGTACTAAAAGTACTATTCTTTGAGCAGCAAAGAAAAGTTGAAAGGATTTATTATTATTTTCTCTGTTCTTTTGTATACTTTCTTTAGAGTTTGAATGTACAAAAAGATGGTGGTTTTTTCTTCAACCTAGAATATACATTTTATTTTTGTCATGAGGGGAAAAAAGAATAGTTTGCACTTGTAAGTTGTGAAGTTTTTCTTCTTTAGAAATTGAAATTCACCTTTGATGTTTATTAAGTTTCAATAGAAGATATTTCAAAAGTTTTTTATTGAAAAGACAATTTTGAGCTTATTTGTAAAATATGTAAAAAAAATAGTGTATACGAAATTTTAGTCTGATATTTGTAGTGATTTTTGTGCGATTTTAAAGCTGCACTCGGCTGTATTCAATCAGTATGAAAAAATAAAACATCATATCGTGGATAATTTTGTTCGTCTTAAATTATTACGTGACATTCTTTTTTTATTTTTTGCAAATTTATAAATATTCTATAAACTTACATTGATGGTTTAAAAAAATTAAAAATATGTACAAGCAGGCAATACTGGTATTACTTGTAAAGATTTATGTTGGTCTTGCCTTGCGACTTGTCACGCCTTATAAGCGCACTAAGGACGCAATTGCTGAAATCCAGTTCCTCCGATTCAGTGCGGCCTCCCTGGCAACTGCCCAGCTTGGCCAACCAAAATGGTATAGCACCTTCAAGATGATTCTTCATCACGTCAGCCTTTGTCGTCCTCTCTTCCTTTTACAGTCATGGCGACATGTTTTGATAGATAGATTATGATTTGAAATCTAAAGATTAACTGTTTAAGTAGTTTTAACTAGCGACAATGTTTATTTATTGAGGTTAAAAGTACGAGTATAATAGTTGCCATATAAATTGGCTTAAAATATGCAGTTATGTATGTCCCACTTTACACACAACAGTTTTGGTATATTTTGTCAAAGTTTACGATACCGCATGATCCGCACTGTCAGCCGTAAATTCATTGGAGATTTCATACACGAAGGGGGAAAATATGGTACTGACGGTTTTATCAAAGATATTTGTACCTCTTCTACTTATTTATGTAAACTTACTACAACTTAAATCCATTGCCCTTACTTGAACGAGTAGTGTTAATAAAATCGAAGTTTTAGTTTATTTTTAGTTGCCTCTGAAAGAAACCGCAAAAATACCAAGAGAAAAAAGCGAATTATTTTGATAAAAATACGTTCACACAATAATCTTGAGAACTGGCGTATCATTACCTTCTATTGTTTTACATCTCTCACCAGAGCACTTATTGCCATTTACTTTGTTGAAAAGATAGCAATCTCAACAGATCGCTCGGACCATTAGTGATATTGGAAATGGAGGTTCGCGCACAAATTGGAATTATTCGCGGAATTTTTCAGCTCAATGTGAATATGGGAATTTTTAATCATAACAATAAGCACATTCACCGTCAATACATTCACCGTAAATGGATGTAACTTGATTCAAATGGAAAGGAATTGAATTGATTGCTGATGAAGATTAGTATCGGAAAATGTGATAAATAGCTGGTATGTTGCTCATTACCGTGTAATTACTGTGGAATTTTAATTGTATATTATTTTAAATAATTTTGAGCTCGCAAAGTGTTTTTACGGGTATATTACAAACTTGGGAATTAATGGTTCTGGTAAAATAAATACTTAAAGAAAAAACCATCTATTTAATCATATTATCGTTACAACATTTTTTAAATATTATATCGTAACAAAATCCTGCTTTTTGGACATTAATTTCATTAATTTTCTAAATAATAAAATGTATCTCATATTTAAAATACATTAATTTATTAAATTGCAACTGAATTTCATTAGTTACTTCGATATTATTACTTCGATAAATATGTTTTATTGTTTTCAATGGCTTCTAGCTTTGATGAGCTTGCATGTAGCAGATGGGCAGCTTTAAAAAAAGCTCCCACTTTCATCGTTATATATAGACGTAGTTTGGAAAATTTGACTGTTTGACTATTTTTATTTGACTTAACCTTAAATAACGGATATAAAATTTGACGGCTTTTATAAATAGATAGTAGGCTCTTTTTAAATTGAATTTACAGTTTTATCTTGAGCTTATATATATTATCTCTCTAATAACGGTAAAAAGTCCATTAAATATATGTACAAAAATTTCATTTTTAATAGTTATTTCAAGTCGAAAATTAAGTTCACAATCACTTAATGTTTAATTTTATTAAACAATTTCCATTGTAAAATATATCATCTCCTAAACATGTTTTCATTAATTAAAATAATAATATAAATTTTTGATAGCCCTATTACTAACTTTAAAATCTGTATATATGAATAAACCACTCCAGAGCACTAGACACTAAATTTTTTTCCTGGTTTGAAGATTTTCATAAATACTTTAAGATATTAAGTCGATAAACTTTTAAAATATATGTTTTGAAAATTAAAATTAAAAATAACTATTTCAATTAGAGTGAATACATTTCGATTAAGTTGGGGAGTAGATAATTAGAAGTTTTTAAATTTCCTTTAAGTATATATATTTAATATAACTGTAGTATTTTAAATGATTATTTTAAAATGAAGCAATTACACAAAATAAACCATTATAAAATACTTCACACCTCTAAATAATTTTATATCTTGACTTGCACAACTTATATACGGTACTACACAAATTGTTAATTAAATTTCATATTAAAGGCCTTTATAATAAATAATATTTCCTAAACAAAAATAATTTGTAATACAATTATTGATACCATCCAAATGAATTAATCAATATTTCTTTGCAAGAACTTTCAAAATACTAACGTACAAATCGAGACCGTAACTTATTGATTGCGATTAAATTAACGATTCCATTGGGGCTTACAAGAAATATCGATTGCGCTGTCGTCGATGTAACACATGAAGTACATAAATTACGAAATGAGTTTCTGAAGAAACTTATTTTTCAGTTTTATCTTTCGTAAGTTTGGCCCTTAAGCCGGATTTTTATTCCTGTTAACTCAATGAATAAATCGTTAATAGCATGTAAAAGGTAAAACGATGGCGGTAAAATGAATTCTGATTTTGTAAATACAGTATATAAAACCGATACTTTAGCGGAAAAAAATACGACTCGCCAAACTTGTTGAAGTTCTTATAGAACTCGAAAAGTTTGTCCTTAATTTATTCTACATACTCAAGCATTCAATTAAATAATTGAATATTATTCTGAAATAATTTGCAATCTCTTAATGCTTAACTTAAGGAGAGTTGGCTAAAAAAATATGATAAATTTATAAATTTGTGTTTATTTTCTAATTTAGTTTCTACTAAGTAACACTAGTAACAGATTATTTAAATGCACGACCTGTTATGACGCATTCGATAATCACCTATATCCATTTGTAAAAGTATAAAAAAATATCCTTTTTTGAAAAAAAACCCCATCTTTTTATTTAGTAAATTCATTTACAAAAGGAAATACAAAAGTATAAATAAATTACAACATAAAAAAACATATCCATTAAAAGTTAAACGAGTTGCTTAGATTGGATTTTTATTCTAAAGCCCCAACTACAAAAAAAAACCCCTTCCAAATCGGAAAAATGCACTTAATTGGGCATTAAATTGAAGAAGAAATCCCCAGATATCCTATAAGAAACGTGTGTTAATTCATGTGATGTTACCGCAAGAGATTTGCTGTATAATTCGCACATTTACAAAAAAAAAAAAACCCTATGAAATCTGTGTTAACAATTTGTTATATGTGATTGAATTTGAAAAATCAGTTTTTTTATTAAGTGATATTGTTAAGTTACAGGGACTGGATGCGCTGATTGTGTTTTGAATACTAATTAAACAATTTGTAATCAGAGATACTGTGTTTACTACTGGAAAGCGCATATCACTGTTTAATTTAACATTGTTGATTGTGATAAAATCATTAAATTTAATTTTTTAACCACCCATTTTAAAACAATCCTGTTGTGTTTAAGTACACATATAATCTGTACTTTTTAAAAAATATTATCGAAAATTATGCAAATTAATAATTATTTTGAAAGAATATATAACTGTGTTTGCAATAATATTAATTTCAAAATTTCATTTTAAATGCATATAAACTTAATATAGATTTTTCTGCAGATACCCAGCCCCACTAAGCATTTTTTCAAATTAACTGCTACTTAAATATGAGTAAATTCGTTGCTGATGTACCAGAAGTAAACACATTTCAATTAAGGTATGGTATAGTATGTTGTGGTACGTATATATTCCAGCTTGTATGCTTGTTCAGAGAACCGCTTAAAAGCTTTTATCAAGTGGGACAGACCCAGAAAGCATATTAATAGTCACAAATAAGGGAATAACACATAGACAAATAACAACATTTTTTGACGGTCACAAACATCCATGTCTGACCGTGATTCGAACCCGACCCCAGCAGCTCCAAAGGCTAGCGTCCCAACGACTAAGCTACCGGGGCGGCATTTCAATTAAAGAATACACACATTCTAATCTTAAATATCAAGAATTTCTTAAAATATTCGACTTGACAGACCGAACAATTAAAACCTAAAACTTAAACAATCAAGAGCTACACCGAAACCCTTATTCAATCACAAAATACAATGCCAGAAATGAGATTCAAACTTAAATTTAATTAAATTCTCTCTTAAAAGTTGACTTATTGCATAGGATCTTTCTCATAATAGTTAATTCTAACGCCAGTTTTCTGGAAGACATTTTATGGTAAAAGTTTGAGTGAGGTTGTGGCAACAGCTGTAGAAATTCAAGAAACGGACGAGGTACAAAGAAAACGGAAATGAGTTTTGAAGAACAAGAGCCAAGCACTTGAGGCATTCAAACGTCTCTTTAATTTAGTGATATTCCATAATTGGTGGAACTTTAAGCAATATTATTAACAACATACATATTTTGATATATATTTATTTCGATATATGTAAGACACTAATTGAAAACTAAATAATGATAATTTTTGCATAACCTTAAAACAGTTATTAAATAAATTGAGTCTGGAATTAAGTTTATTGTATACAATATACATGCTATGAAAGCAAAATTCTGATGTACCACTATTGATAACCAAACATTCAAATCTCAATATCTCAAACTTTGACTGAAAACCTTTTTGTTTTTATGCTTAGTGAAGTTAACTATTTCTGTAAATTAAAGTAGCTTACATGTATTGGGTTTTGAATGTTTTCTACTCAGTTAATGTGAAGTTAAAAATGTTATTAGCAGTAAATATTAAGTAACCAAGAAGAAATACGACACAAGGTAATTTAATAAAAATTATTATGTTAAATTTTTTATTGCTTAAAAATACCATAATTAAGAAAAGTTTTATTTTATAGAATCAATGGAGACTAAACTTACTCTTTTCAGATGGGTGGATTAGGTGCTATATAAACTTCGTCATTATCTATATAAACCTGAAAGTCCTTCTAGGTAGTTAACTATGTTAACCTTTAACGAATGGGATAAATAAGACAAAATTGACACGATAAATTTATTTTCGAATAGTAATAGGGAAAGAAAAGTTTGAAGGAACAATTTTAAAAATCCTAATTGCGAAAAATATGAAATGCATTTAGTATAAATTACCTTCTAGCAAATAAGTCTAATTGATTTCTAAGAAATAACAATTTATTTTCCGAAATGGTATCAATTTTCTTAAATTTCATTTCAAAATAGGCATTCACCTATTTTTATATCTCTCTAGAAGAAACCATTTTATAAGAATATATATTTACTCTCGAAAAATAGATATCTTTGAATATTCTCATGTTTAGACTATCATTCAGTACGCATTTGTTGTATAAGAATACAGAAGAAATTGAGGTTATGCTATAGAAATACTCTTACTATTTGACCTCTTTAACGTATTACGCTGAAAATAGGCATTGCTAAGTGTCTTAATGGTTAAAAATATTATTCACTACATTTATTTTAACAAAAAAGATAACTGAAACTAATATGACACGATTGCTTTTTGACATTCAAAACACGTTTCATCATCAAACACTTTGAAAAAAAATCTAATATTTTTTTAATGTATTGATAGAAGGTAAAATATTATACAGGAACTTTAATTTATCAGATTTTTATGAAAAACACATTAATATTTATTCCTTTATTTCATTCCGGATTGATGGATGGAGCTCTTTATTAAATATAAAAGGCCTTAGAAATGCTAAACAAGATTTATTACTAGTCTGGATATGTTGATTTGATTCTTCAGATCATTTGTAGAGTGTTCATATGTGTATTAGGAAAAGAAGACTAATACAAAAACATTTTTTATAATTAACAAACTCATTTAAGCCCCCAAAATAAAAAATGTATATAAAAGAAACGGAAAATATAAATACAATGGAAAATATATAAATATGTAAAGGCAACGGAAATTTGACAATGTACAATGAGTAATACCATATAAAAACATTTGCTGGAATATGTGACGTAAACAGTTGTGATCTCTTTGAGCAGTAACGATCAAAATAAAATAGTTCAAACAAACAATAATTTACTTTTGAAGTCATAATATGTAGACTTGAAGCCTCTGAAATAACTGAATTTCATAGAAAAAAAATTAAGCAATACATAATTTATAATGATTAATAAGAAACAATTGGCTCAAACAATAATGTGTATTAATGGAACATGGGTATTGTCAGATAAAATTGAATAAAATCCATCTTAACGTTACATTTGTATAAACTTATTCTTAAATTTACATAACATACACAGTAGGCTAGATTAACATATATGACAAACGCTTTAATCGTCAAGGTGATTATGTGGAGAAATAAGAAGTACTGTACATTACTTTTGGTAAAAAAAATGTATTTTGACCCATCTTTTTGTTACAGCCCAACGGAGGTTCAAAAGAAAAAAAACAGCCCTCTTAAATTATATTTTTGTTTCAATTTAAATTAATTTTACATGAACTACGTAAAATTATAGTTTTTAAAAACAATTTATTGGTATGTTTAGTAAAGACATTAATAATCAATTAATAAATTGTATTGAAATTAATTTAGTTTATGGATTTTTAAATGTTACAAAATGATGTAATTCCAACTCTTTGACTAAGTAACATTTTCATCTCTACTTGTTCTTTTAATTGGTATAAAATGAATGTCAACCAATTTTAATAACCTTTAAAGTTGAATTCTTAAATAATGCAGTCATAAACCCAAATTAAAACTAAAAGCAATAGACATGTTTTTATTAGGAGCTTTAAATTAGATTAAGTGAAATTAGCATTCGAAATAAATTGGTTCATTTGGTCCAAAAGTGGTTATCAGGAATCTTTGATTCTTTATCTTAGCAGATAAAAGTCCATATGAATAGTTAAAATTGAGGACATAGACACCTTTTTAAATTGAAAACATAAATATAATTACTTATTATTCGTAAATGCACGTAAAATAATTGCATTTTAGTCTTCAGAGAGTCATTTAAACGTTTGATCGGCCACTAGTACGTGATAAGCCTTTTAATGGTGTCGTTTAATGTGGAAGTCATTCAAATTATAAATTAATTTACTGTATTACTTACTTGTTAAGTTAATTATTTGTTTAATGTTTGCCTAATATAAATAAACAGTGAGGATGCAACAGGACAACACGTACACGAAATTATAACAATTTCAAAATATTGAACCTGCAATTATTCTAGTTTAAACTTTTTAGAGTTTAATCACATTTTGCACACACACGTTCATGGTTTATTTTAAACTGCTTTAAAAAATTAAGTTTATAAATATTCAATTACATTACACTGAAAATTAAAAAAAAGTATGCACAAAGTATGTATAGTAAAACAAAAAAAAAGTGTGTACACGTAGAAAATACTTATTTTAATTTTGAAGATCACTTAAGAATGGGGGGGGGGGGGGTAGTTAAGTGGCAACAATGTTCATTTTTTTTTAGGTCCAAAGGCCGCGCCCATAACATTCGCCGTGTAATGTAGGCAGTACAGTAGACAGTAGGCAGTTTTATGTGGACCGCTTCACTAATGACTGTTCCGGCAATACTTACGCTGCCGCATGATCCGCACTCACTGAGAGTACTTATTTAAGCCTATTCGCACTCTACAGCAAAATTATCGTACTTAAGCTGACCTGGCTGCTCAGTTGTTAAGGTGTTAGCCTTTTGGAGCTTCTGGGTCCAGGTTCGAATCCCGTTAAGACATTAATGATTGTGTTTGTCGAGTATATGTGGAGAACGTGCTCGTTAAATCTGCTGGGTTCGAAAGTCCTGTGGGCGGTCATTGAGCATTTTTCCACGGGTACAAGTCCCTGGAGACTATTTGCCTCCCCTTCAGGGACTTGTCTAAATTGTGGAGGTGACACGCGATAGATGACAGCATCTGTCACACATGTATGTGTGTTGTGTCTGTCTTACTTGACGAAGGTTTATAAGCGGGTCTCTGACCAAGCACACAAACCTGAAAATATGTGTGAATTTTGATTTTGTAACTAAGTTTATAAAACCGATACTTTGATGAGTGAAAAAACGACTTGTTGAAATTCCTATAGAACTCGAAAAGTTCGTCGTTAGATTATTTTACATACTCAGGCATTCACTTAAGTAAATAAAATTTATTCTTTATTATTTTAGTAGCAATTAAAGGCTTATATATATTTTTGTTGCTTGATATACTTCTTAATGCTTAACTTGAGAGCGCCCTGGTTAAAAAAGATGATGTATTTATAATTTTGTTTTGATTGCTGTATTTTTTAAATAGATCTATTAACTACTTAGTATATACTTAATTTTGTAATTTTATTGCTGTAAATAATGCTAGTAACAGTTAATGCAGATGCTTATACCTGTTACGGCCCTTTTGTTAATCACATATTTCTATTTGTGCAAATATTAAAATATAATAATTATTTTGAAAAAAACCTTTATCCTTTATGTAGTAAAAAAACCAAAAAAGTAACTGCAAAAGAATAAATACACATTACAAAAAAACACAATAAATCCATTAAAAACTTAACGAGTTCCCTAAATTGGAAAACCAACTTTTTATCTCCAGGTCTAGCTACAAGAAGAAAAAACTATCCCCAAGACAGAACAAATGCTCTTAATTGGGCATTAAATTAAAAAAAGAATTTCAACGACGTTTTTTAAGAAACGTGTGTTAATTAAAGTGATGTTACCACTAGCGATTGGTTATCTAAACCGTATAGTTATAAAAAAAACCCCAATAAAACCTGTGTTAACATTTAGTATTCGTGATTGCATTTGCAATCAGTTTGTTTCATTAAGATATATTGTTACGTTACAAGGACTCTGTGCAATGATTGTGTTGTGAATAATAACCAAAATAGTTTGTAATCAACGTAATTGTGTTTACTACTGGTGAGCGCATCTTATCCCTTTCCGACCGAGCTATTTGGATCGTGCGAGTATAAAAGAGAATGTTCAAACTCTTCAAAAATATTGACACCGAAGCAGCTGACTTGTCCCATTCGTTATTTATATAAGAAACGACTTTGTTTTTCAAGGAGTTGCTTCCATTGATGCTGTTTAATGCATTTCTTTCTCTCAAATTTCAAATTTAGTCTCATATTTTTAAATCAGAGCCATCTGACCGCAGGTCTTAAAGGGTTATTGCTTATGTAATATTACTTTTTGTAAGAAAATCCTTTGAATTCAGAATTGTATTATTATTTCATCCATTTATATTTTGCATTAAATATTTCATTCATTATTTTTGTTAATTCCCCCCCCCCCCATTCTTCGTCCAATTCTGGCTTGACGATGGATAAATAAAAAAATCCAGTTTTATAATTCAAATGCTTTAAATTTTATGGGTATTAACGTTAACTTTATTTGAAAATACTACTCAAACTTCTATATGATTTAGTGTAGAATTTTTGCTCGACTTGTCATTTTTAATTAACTGCTTCTTGAATATGATTAAACTCGTTATTGATATACCACAACTAAACATATTTAGAGAAACGAATGTACACATTAATATAATATCAAGAAGTTCTCAAAACAATAAACTTAAGACAATCCCAAAACCCCAAAACTTAAACAATCAAGCTACAACAAAAACCCCATTCGATTACAAAATACAATACCAGAAATGAGATTCAAACAATTTAATTAAATTCTCTCTTAAAAAGTTACTTATTGCATATGGATCCTTCTCTTAATAGTTAATTTCAACTAAAGTTTTCTGGAAGAAATTTTATTGCAAAAGTGGCAACAGCTGTTGAAATTCAAGAAGACTGCGAGATACAAAGAAAACCGAAATGAGTTTGAAGAACAAGAGCCAAGCACTTGAGGTATTCGAACGTGTCTTTCCTTCAGTGATACTCCTCACTTGGAGGAAGTTTGTTTGATATAAATTAAAACAATATTTGTTTGACATATGTATAGCTGAATATATATTAGGCAAAATAATTAAATGCTAAAACATTAATAATAAAAACGAAATATTTTAAAAAAATAAATTATTTTTACATAAATATGAAAAATTAAAAAATATTAATTAAGCATGAAATAAAGTATAAAATGAAAATGCTTTGAAAGCTAAATACTATACCACCACCATTGCTTTTAACGGTAAATACTAATATTTGACCATCAGGAGCAAGCATTAAAATACCCGATGTCTACAACTTTGACTTAAATTACTTTTGTGTTTAAGTGAAAAAGTATCTTAATTTGAAGTTTGAGAATAGGGTTATGAATATTTTGAAATTTATGTAAATTTTAATTGTTTATTATCATGAAATCTTAAGTAATCACAAAAAATTTAAAATAATTATAAAAAATAATTATTTTTAATTTGTTATTGCATAAAAATGCAATATTAAGAAGCGATTTAATATCATATACACTGCTCAAAACAATTAGGGGAGCACATGTTTTAAACCCTTTCGCTCCCAATGATTCCATTGGGAATCATCAGCTTGTGATTTTTTTTCTGACTAAGTTAAATTCGCAACTTATGTATCGTTAGATACATCATTATATGGAAGACTAACGTATTTTGAAGAATTTAATATTTTTTTAATATTAATGAAAATATGAAAAATATGGTAAAATAAATTTCACTTTAAAACAGTTTTAGAAAATAAATTTACCCTAAATTTTTCATGCTTGCATTTTTTAGACGTTTAAAAATATATTTCAACTATTTTTAACAAAAAAAGTTTGATAAAATTATTGTTATAATTTATTAAAAAGTTATTATTCCATTTCCCCCCTTTAAATTTAAGTATTAAAAACTTAAGATTTTTTCTCCTGTTTTTTACTATTTCATTTCGAATGCATAGTTAACCTATTTAACAAATTTCAGATTTATAGGATAAAAATTTAAAAGTTGGGAGTGAAGTTAAAGTTGGAATTAAAAAGTGCTCCCCTAATTGTTTTGAGCAGTGTATAATCAAACTTTAGACTAATATATTACTTTTTTATGGAGGTTTTTAATATCACATAAACTTAATCTTTATCTATTTCATAAACCTGAAAGTCTTTGAGATAGTTTACTTGCTTAAGCCTTCAAAGGATAGGATAAGTAAATTTGGATTAGATAAATTTATTTTCGAATACCCACGAGTATTAGAATTATACGAGAAAAAGAAAAGTTGAAAGTGTAAATTTAAAAAAAGTCCTTAAGGCTTAAAATATGAAATCTATTTGGTAGAAATTACCTTCTAGCAAAGAAGTCTCGTATTACATGATTTCTAAAAAGTAACTTTTTATTTGCTAAATTGGAATCATTTTTTTTTTTAATTTCATTTCAAAGTTGGTTGTCGCACATTTTATATCTACCTGATAGAAAAAAAAAAACTTAAATTAAATATATATTTACTCGGCTCTGCAAAAATAGGTTCGTTAATATTTTTATGTTTAAAAATATCATTCAGTACATATTTGTTACATAAAAAGAAATTGATATAAAGCGATAGAAAACTTATTACTTTTTGACTTTCGAAGCATGTTGCATCATCGAATATTGCAAAAAAAATGTAATAAAAAGTTATTTTTATGAAAATATATTGTAAGAAAGCAAAACCTGATGCAGGAAATTTGTTTTCCAAAATTGGTATAAAATGCAAATTATTATTCATCACCTTATATAGTTAAAGGTGCATGAAAATCTCATTTTCCAAATATAAAAGGCCTTTTAAATGCTAAATATGATTTAAGGGCATAGATATGCGTTTTCAATCTTCATGTAATACGTATAACATCTATTAGAGAAGTGAGAGGAAAATAATACTATTTCCAAAAAACTTTTTACTAATTAAACAACACATTTAAACCAAAACTAGGAAACATAACTATGCAAACTGCAACCAAAATAAGAGATTGTACCTTGAGTAATGCCCCATAAAAATATTACCGTGATATTAGACTAGAGCAGTTATGGCCCTTTTGAGCACTATACTTTAAAAACATGCAAGTTCCAACAAACATTTATATTCGCATTTATAAAAGCCGGAATCATAGCCCCTTAAGAGGGACTGTCAGTCCTATACACGTAATGCTTTATTTTTCAAATCACAGTTTCTTGTAAAGTATTTTTTAAACGTATGATCTGTTTGCACCAGATACGCAAATAGGGATGAAAGACAATTTAAAAAAGATTTGAAGGAACAATATCAATCAGTTTTTTAATTATTAATTTTTTTTAAAAGCTTCATTTTGAGAATCGTGGCGACATCTGTAGGACAACTTGGCTTAATTGATTAAAAAGATTTATTATTAATTTAAATAATTCCCTCATGCATTATCTGTGTATATTAATACAGAATTTAAATGATGCTTTTACATTTCAAGTACTTTTTATGACAAAAACGTTCATAACAAACGAGAATCTATGATTTTAAAATTTGATGACACACAAAAATAAATGTCGCCAAATCGTAGAAGGAAAAAAACGCCAATATCTAAATCGTTCAAACTGTAAACCTAAACCACATGGAAAAGTGGGCGGAGCTCATTATAAATCCAGTCAAAGAATTTCGGGCGACTTTTAAACTTGATTACTTTAGTTGTAGTATAGGTTGGATACTTTTAGATTAGATTTGGTTTAAATTATCGTCGCACTAGAGCTACACGAGGGCTATTGGCGATTGGATACTTTTAGCGATTTTGATATGTACAGCTGTGGAAAAAGTTCCCACTAGTGATTATTTCGAACGTTAGTCATCCTATAGAACCTTTTTGACTTTGTGTTTATATAACATCATGAGTTAATTGCAGGACAAAAAAAATTGCATAAGGAGCCGTGTTCATATTAAAAATGCTATTAACTTTAAAATTTCCAATGGCAGCATCCAATTTTATAATTTAGAAATATTAAGAATCCTCATAAACCCTAAATCTTAGTTTTTGTTACATTTGGCTGAATATTTGACGAGTTATTCAATCGAATCACTTGGTGACCTTTGGTTTACCATTTCTGAAATGACGGTCGTAGTCTGTGGGTTTATTGAAGGGAGAAATATAAACGTTTATTTAAAAAATGTTTAGGGAGGGGTCCTGGGATGTATAGTCAATGAGGATGAAGCCCTGACGTTATTTTTAGAATATTTTATAATCTTTTTTAAAATTCGAAACATTTTTTTAATAGAAAAAAAGGTATTGACATGGTAGTCTTTCCAAAGTGTCCCGTCTGTCTGTCCTTACTTCGGTGACGAAATCTGTTCTATCCATCAGATCTTAAGAATCATTTTTGTCATCGAAAGATAGGACAGCAGGGACCTAACTTCATACTTTTTGTTCTTCTGTTTGTCCATACGGACATCTGTCATCTTGTCATGTCGACGAACGACCCATTAAAGTAGCATTGGAATTTAATATTTAGTCATTTAAATTATTGTTGCCACATCAGCAATATCACGAAAATCCTTATTTGAAATGTTAAGGATTATTAATTTTTTCTTTGTAAATCGATTTGGAATGGCATTATAAAAAATATACCACAATGTGATTTTTTTAAAGTTTATTATATTTGTTTACTAAGAAAGTGGTTCACAGTGTTACTTTTTTTTGCTTAAAGAGCTAATTGGTATTATTTTACAATTAAATTCTTTTAATTATCAGTTCAATTTGGAGTTTTTTCATGTTTATCATTGCCAAATGTTCTGGATATATCAGGTTTTTTCAAATATTATAGTTATTGATAGTTATTTAATTACAAGAATCTCGTGTAATTTAAGGTGAGATTTTCAAAGCATTGCCAAAGATCACGGAAAGGATGCTACAGGATGTGACTCGTTCAATTTTACATAATTATTCTTCACTCTGCAAATAAATTTAGCAAATTATAAAGATTATTTATTTAATTTGCGGAAGAAAAAATGTAATTATAGTGGCCAATTTTTAGAGTTGAAGATTCAAATTGTAACTGAATGCTGGGTTAGGCTATATTTGTTCTGAAGTTATAAATCTTGTGCGGAAGTGGTTATAGGTGGCAGTTAATGTTATTATAATACCCTTGCGTTTCGACGAGAATCAACAACATGTGTCGTTTGATGGCAGAGTACTGAAAGTTTAATGTGCCAATCACGCAGTCCGACGCTATTTTAGAGGCCTTGAAAAGTTGCAAAAAACACGTCAAGATTTCCCGGCTCCGAAGGTGTGCAATGTAGAAAGCTTCTTTCAGAACGAATGTACAGATTAGTGGCGGGAGTAAGGCTTGTAATAAAGAGACTCAGTGTCTAATTTACAAGAGCAACCGAATGAACAAATTGACAAACTGTCACTAGCAATACAAAAGGTTCCTGCAGATGTTTTTGGAGACCATAAACCCACGTTTGTTTGTATCTTGCTGACCTTATTATTGAATTTAAAACTACTAATACGACAGATTCATTATACATTGGGGTTTCTACTTTTGCATTAGTATGCCATTAGTTTTAACAAACATAAAGATTGCTACGCCAACAATTAAAGTACGAAACTAGATTTAAGGGATCATAGGAGTCTTAAAAATGTGGAAGGAAGGTACTACAAAGCATACTTTGATCTTTCATGTAATTTTTTAACTACTCAATATAAAAGTATAATTTTTTTATATGTAATTCTATAAGATTTACTTATTATAAAACAAATTTTAAAATTAATGGAACTTCAGCCAGAACTAAAATAAATGATAACAAACATAAAATTATTGGAACACATTGGGATTAGGCTTGCGCGCGAAATGTTGAGGTCAAATTTGAAGAAATGACCAAGAAAATGACTTTATATTGTACAAATTTGTACAAACAAAGACTTACACCAAATTTTAAGCTCAATTTTAATTAGAAATTATTTTAGGAGCTTTTTTCTAAAACGTTTATAAATTTTTTTTAGAAAAAAAGCTTAAAATAATTTCTTATTAAAATTGAGCTCAGAATTTAGGTATAAGTCTTCGATTGTACATATTTCTACAATATAAAGTCATTTTCTTGGTCATTTCTTCAATTTTGAACTCAAAATTAGGCGCGCAAGCCAAATCCCAATGTGTTCAAATAGTTTTATGTTTGTTATCATTTATTTTAGTTTTGGCTAAAGTTTCATAAATTTTAAAATTTGTTTTATAATAAGTAAATTTTATAGAATTTCATATAAAAATTTACTTATATGTGGAGTAGATAAAAAGTTACATAAAAGATTAAACTATGCTTTGTAGTACCCTCTTTGCACATTTTTAATCGTAGCGGTATCACATCTTGATAATTTTAAATAGAAAAATAATATATTAGTAAGTGCAAACCAGAAAAGAAATTGCTTCCTGAAAGATCGTAAGATTTACAAAATAAATATAATTTATTAAACAAATAAAAAAAATTAAATGAAAGAGAAATAACCAAGCAACACAAATAATAAATTTCCAGAAATCGTCCCGGCTATCAAAAGTGTACGTGTACCGGAACCAGTATTCGTTAGTCAACCCTTGATTACAATCAAATCCTCTTTATCTTGCGATGAAATCTCGCCGTGCACCACTCACCGGAACGAGAAACGTATCCCCTTTTTTAAATCGCCAGACGTATCATTTGGCGAAAGTTTGTAACGCCACCTGGCGAGTCAGAATCCAAATAAAGTTGGCTGATAAATCCTCTTAATTTACCGATTTAAACTGATTGAAAACTAAATTATCATTGTCACTGCGATCACGCAGAATTGTAAGTATGTCCAAAATTACCGGGGGCGGGGGAGCCCAGTCGGTTAGGCACTCGCCTAGCATCCGAAAGGTCCGGGGTTCGCCAAAAAAGCTGCCGACCTATAAATGGCCCATGAAGCTCAAAAATTTCCGATGAATAATACCCCGTGTATGGGAGGGCACGTTAAATGTCCTTCAAAGTCCCATCGTGCGATGTCGCCCTTAACGGTTGCATTGGGTGCCTACTCAGGTGTCGGCTCGTCACTTGACTGTGGTTCTAATATGCGACACCCGTCGCCAATAGCCCTCGTGTACCTGTAGTGCGACGATACTTCAAACCTAACCTAACCAAACCTAACCAAAATTACCGAAACCAATAGAAATGAAGCTGTCCTAAAGGTTTCCGAAAATAAAAAAGAGGTGTATTTGATGTCATGGTTGTTTGTTACATGATCAACATCCATTAATACTATGTAACATGAAAACATATCGAACTATTCAATTAACAACGGCTCTAAACACTGTTTCAAACCCTAATTTAAACCATGTAACTCGTAGACCTATATTTTAACGCGACAACAACCAAAACAAGGCACTCGCTCACAACCAAGACGCAAATCCTAATGAGGCGTTAATGCCTCCCTGCCAATGCTGAGATTTGTACTAATTCCTAGAGTGCAATGGTTATTGCTTGCTCGGTGTTGGTAAAGATGATTGAATGATAATAGTCTTTATACAATCTCGTTATTTGAGCAGGGTCGAGGCATAGAGTTAGGAAAGAGGAGTGAAGGGGGCTATCAGTTGAAATTGTTTGAAGCATTCGTTGGATGGGACCGAGTACAATGGGACAGACGTGCTCGTTAAATCTGTGGAGTCCAAAGTCCCGACGGCGGCAGCGTACGATATCTCTCGAAGTTCCGTTGGGTGCTCGCTCAGGTGGCGACCTCATCACTTTACCAGGGTTATAAATTACCAGGCGTTATTGGCTGTGTTAAAGCTCCTGAAGGAGGCTAGAAATAGGCAGCCTGACACGATTACATTACCATTAGCAGGGCTGTCAGGTTTTTCGAGCTACTGCGCATAACAAACCGGCACTGAGATATCCCAAGATGCTCCGCTTTAGTCGTTTTTTGAACTACTGTGCATATCATAGTAACCGAAATTGGCACTGAGGTATGCCAAGATGCACCCCTCTAACCTGCTTATTTTGTGCGTTACTTCGTACATACATGGGTCGCTCTATTCTCTTTCCTTACTCTATGGGACGAGATAGAATATTTATGTTGAAAACAAGGAATTTCATTTGTTAAAATATCAATTACTCGTTGAAAAAATGAAAATTTCAAAATCGGTTTTAATGAAAAATTGTTATTAAAGTGTAAATAATTTGTTATTATTTACTCTTGTTTATTCAAATCATTTATTAAAACCTATGGTTACGTTTTTTAAAATTAATTGTTGAGTTAACGTTTAGTGAAAATGATCATGTGTCAGTTCTTAAGTGGCAACAGAAATGTTGAATGAAAGTAAATTAGTTCTTTAGAAATAAATGGTGAATCAATATCGCGCGGAGACATAGCTTCTGTTAGAACATCAATCGAAGAAATAAAGTAATGAAAGTTCGTAGAAAATACGCCAACTGAAACACGTCAATTAGTTTTCATATGAATAATACAGACCCATTATCGTAATTGCATCATTTATTTAACTTAAAATAAAAGCACCATTTAGTAAAATCATTAATTCCTTCTTCATGACATGAGTTCATGCGGCGGCCAAAGCGAAAAAACAAAAACTAAAAAATCTGTTTTGTTTTGTATTTTAATGTATAACGTATAAACATACTGAATTTTATTACTATTCATGTATTCCTTTCCTTTTAAAAACGTCTCTGAAAAATAATCAAAATCCAAGCAATTACATGAATCGCCCCCTTAATTATTCAAGAGAAATTTACAACTGCCTGAACTAATAATCCTGAAAAAATTCACTGGAATTATGTACCAAAGATCATTCAAATGGGCATGAAAATATTTCCCGGGTAGATAAAGTTTTTTTAAAAAAGAAACGGATATCCAGAAAAAATTAACTTTAAAAGAAATGCATCCATAAAAAAATATTTAGAACTGACATCAAGTATCATTGCCTTCTATTATTTTACATCCGTCACCAGACCACTTATTGCCATTTATTTTGCTGAAAAGATAGCAATCTCAACAGATCGCTCGGACCATTAGTGATATTGGAAATGGAGGATCGCGCGTAAATTGGAATTATTCGCGGAATTTTTCAGCTCAATGGGGATGTGTGAATTTTTAATCATAACAATAAGGAGGTTCATATTCACTATAAATGGATGTACTTGATTCGAATGGAAAGGAGTTGCATTGATTGCTGGTGGAGATTAGTATCGGAAAATGTGATAAATAGCTGGGTTGTTTCTCATTACCGTGTAATTACTGAGGAATTTTAATTGTATATTGTTTAAAATAATGTAGAGTTTGCAAAGAGTTTTTGTGGGTAAATTATAAATTTTATTTTTTTAATTCAATCGTATTTGTAAGAAAATATTTAAATATAAAAACCTTCCATTTAAAATATATTTGTTACACTAATTTTACAGTATTATCTAGTGACAAAATTATAAACTTTAAACTTTCCTTTTTCTATATATTAAAATGTAAACTTTGTATTTTAAATGTATTAATATATTGTAATGGTATTTTGTTTGGTGTTACATATATCTATTTAATCAATTCCTTCAAATTTAATATTTTCTAATATTTTTAATAAATACTGTTTGGTGCTATGTAGCAACTGTTTTTTAGGCTATAAAAGAGGGTGGAGCAGACACGCAAACGGACGAAAACCTTAGGAAAAGCTTAAAATTTCATTGTGATAAACGGAATTAGTGAAATTTAACTCTTAGAATATTTTATTTCTACACAACTTTAAATAACTGTATTAGCGTTTAAGGGCCTAAAGATATATATAGTTTACGTAGTTATAGTGATACAACAGTGTAGTAACAGTGATTGTTATATCAAGAAAGCACTTAATTGCATCAAGAAAGTACTTAAATTGTAGTTATACCAAGTGAGAGCTAAAATTATCCATCTAATTACGTTAAAAGTCCACCAAATGTACATATACTTCCTTTTCGTTAGTAATTTCAAGTCTAATGGCATGTAAATTTCCGAGATAATGCTTCAATTGCTTAAAAAATTTGCGAAATACATTTTATCTTAAACATTCATTAGCTAAAGTTATAATAAAAAATTTTGATATCCACTCGACCTTTCTCAAAGAATAAGTATCTATGAACAAGAAAATTTAGAAGACTAGACACTAAGATATTTTCCTTTTACGATAAGTAGATTTAAATAAGTGCTGTTATAATACTATGTCTGTCTATTTTTAAGACATACTTTTTGATAAGTAAAACTAAAACGGAAAATATAAACTAGTAAATAAAGGGGATTTAAGCGTAGGGGTTCGATAATTAATCGGCCGAAAATAACCATAACGTATTTTTGTTTATATCGTCTTAAAATATAACTATTAATATTTTTAATGATTACATGAATTAAAGCACATAAATATAAAATAAAATATATTAAAATACCTTGTTCTGATAAACAGTTTCATTAATTGACGTGTAAAAATTAGATACCGTACTTAATAAATTTTTAATTAAATTGTTTATATAACGGCTTTATATTAATATTTATTAAGTAAGGAAATGTGCAACACATTTATTGATACCATCCAAAAATATTCCTCAATATTTCTTTCTAAGAACTTTCCAAATACTAACGGACAAATCAACACCGTAACTTATTGATTGCGATTAAATTAACGATTCCATTGGGGCTTACAAGAAATATCGATTGCGCTGTCGTCGATGTAACACACAAAGTACATAAATTACGAAATGAGTTTCTGAAGAAACTTATTTTTCAGTTTTATCTTTCGTAAGTTTAGCCCTTAAGCCGGAGTTTTATTCATGTTAACTCAATTAATAAATCGTTAATAGCATGTAAAAGGTTAAGAGATGGCGGTAAAGTGAATTTTGATTTTGTAACTAAGTATATAAAACCGATACTTTGAAGAGAAAATAAAAACGACTTGTTGAAATTCTTATAGAACTCCAAAAGTTTGTCGTTAATTTATTCTACATACTCAAGCACTCACTTAAGTTAATGCAAATTATTCTTTTTTATTTCAGTAGCAACTAATTACTTGATTATTTTTATATTGCTTAATATAGTTCTTAATGCATAACTTAAACTCGCCAAGGTTAAAAAAGATAGTGCATTTATAATTTCGTTTTGAATGTTGTATATTTGAAATAGATCCATTGACTACTGAGTAAATACATAATTTTGTAAACTAAGTGCTACTAAATCATAATAGTAACAGTTAAAAGTAGATGCTACGACCCATTACTGCAATTGTGTTAATCACATATCTCTATTGCAAATATAAAAAAAAATCTTAAAAAAAAACACTTTATTTAATAAAAAAATCCATAACAGTAAGTACAAAAGTATAAATAACTCACAAAAGAAAAAATACAATAGGTCCATTAAAAACTAAACAAGTTTACTGAATTAGAATACTAACTTTTTATCCCCAGGTCTAACTACACTGCTCAAAACAATTAGGGGAGAACATGTTTTAAACCCTTTCGTTCCCAATGATTCCATTGGGAATCATCAGCTTGTGATTTTTTTCTGACTAAGTTAAATTCGCCACTTATGTATTGTTAGATACATCATTATATGGAAGAATAACGTATTTTGAAGAATTTAATATTTTTTTAATATTAATGAAAATATGAAAAATATGGTAAAATAAATTTTACTTTAAAACAGTTTTAGAAAATAATTTTACCCTAAATTTTTCATGCTTGCATTTTTTAGATGTTTAAAAATATATTTCAACTATTTTTAACAAAAAAAGTTTAAAAAAAATAATTGTTATAATTTATTAAAAAGTTATTATTCCATTTCCCCCCTTTAAATTTAAGTATTAAAAACTTAAATAAAAACTTAAGTATAAAAAAGATTTTTTCTCCTGTTTTTTACTATTTCATTTCGAATGCATAGTGAACCTATTTAACAAATTTCAGATTTATAGGATAAAAATTAAAAAGTTGGGAGTGAAGTTAAAGTTGGAATTAAAAAGTGCTCCCCTAATTGATTTGAGCAGTGTACAATAAGAAAAAACTAAAGCAGATAGAAAAAAATAATTGGGCATTTAATTGAAAAAGAATTCCCCCAGTGTCCTTTAAGAAACGTGTGTTAATTATTGGGATGTTACCACAAGAGATTGGTTGTCTAAATCGTACACTTATATAAAAAAAAACTAAAAGAAATATGTGTTAACAATTTATATATGTGATTGCATTTGCTATTAGTTTGTTACAGTAAGTAATATTGTTAAGTTACGAGGACTTTGGTCAATGATTATGTTCTGAATAATAATCAAAATGGTTTGTGATCAACGTAATTGTGCTTACTACTGTCGAACGTATTTCATTGCTTATTTAATGTTATTAATTGTAAGAAAGTCCTTTGAACTTAAAAATTTATTCCTAGTTCATCCAATAAAAAAAAGCTTGTGTTTTATTATTAATGTAATTTCTTCTTTTCAATAATTGAACAAAAATTTTCATGAAACATTAATAACAGTTTTAAAACATGTTGATTCCCCTGCCGCGTCTAATTCCGGCTTAACGCTTTAGAAATGAAAAAAATCCAGTTTTATAATTAACATACAAGAAATATTGAGGGTATTAATGCTAACTTTAACTGAAAATACTACTCAAATTTCGATCTGATTTAGTGAAAAACTTTTGCTTGACTTGTCATTTTTAATTAACTGCTACTTAAAGAGGAATAACTTCGGTATTGATGTACTACAACTAAACATATTTAAATAAACGAATGAACACATTAATATACTATCAAGAAGTTCCAGTAACATTCAACTTAAGACAGTTCCACCAATCAAAACTTAGACAATCAAGCTACAACAAAACCCCTATTCAATTACAAAATACAACACCAGATATGAGATTCAAACTTGAATTTAATTAAATTCTCTCAATCTTAAAAGTTTACTTATTGCACATACGGTTCCTTCTCTTAATAGTTAATCCCACCTCCAATTTTCTGGAAGACATTTGAGTGTAAAATTTTGAGTGGGGTAGTGGCAACAGCTGTTGAAAATCAAGACGATGGCAGGATACAAAGAAAACGGAAATTAGTTTTGAAGAACCAGAGCCAAGCACTTGAGGTATTCAAATTATAATTATCATTTATATTCAATTGTGTCTTCCCTTTATATATTCAATTCAATATTCAATTCATAATTACAGAATATCCAAAATTGTGGTTGACATCAGATACCATTGTATAATAACATGTTGTCGATTGCAATCTTATTTGCAAAATTATCCTAGTACAATTCTACAGGATCCGCCAAGTTTTACCTTTGTTTCTTATGATATTTATTATTCAGTTTAAATTCAATTAGATCTTCAATATTATCTTGAATCTGTAAGAGTCATGTTTGACAAATGTATTTTGTGTAGTTATCTGATCTGAGGCCAAGTTGCTTGGTGTTAGTGCTTCGTATTGCCACGTCACAGGTCCGGGGATCGAGTCCCTGAATGGGCGAGGTTGACCCATTTATCCCTTTAGCGGGTCAATAAATTGAGGACCTCTCATGCTTGGGAGCTAAACACTTGGGGATCCGCGTGAGCCTGACCACCTTATCGGGACACATGCCTAGCACCCCGGAGCCCTCGGTCACGAAGCTGAATTGGGCACTGCAGGTCTTGGCCCACTAATGGGCTTTTGCACCGAGTAGTTTAGTTTATCTGATCTGATTAAATTTGCAGAAAGGGAAATGAGCAATCTAGACTCATTTTAAGAACTTTATTAAATCATACTGAAATGCATCTTAAAAGACGAATGTTTGTTTTACTATTTTGAGGTTAGTGGTACACTTTTATATATTTTTACCAATGAATTTTATTTATAAAATCAAACAATGCATTTGACATAAAATTCGTTTAACATGCCTTTAACTTTATATCAAATGTACAAGTGCAAACAGAAAACAAAGTTTTAATTTTTGTCTATCTAGATAATCTGGTAAAACAATTTTTTTCATCCTTAAATATATTTGGCCCCAATTATAGATGTTTCTATCAATCAATCAATGAATTTAGCAGCTAGGGTGTAATTCGTTAAATCTATAAACATCCAGCAATGTTTTTTAAATTCATCAATTTCTTACTTAAGGTATTAAACATAACACAAATTTAGAATAAAAAGAACAAAAACTAATTGTTATGTAATACTTTTTCGATTGTTTAATAAAGAGCCATAACAATGGAAACATTAAAAAAATTGCATTTCATTCATTTCAGCTGGAGATCTCGCTCACCAAGTTGCTATGTACAAGTCGTCTGTACATAGGTATGTAACGCTTTCTTAAAATAAAATGTATGTTAAAATTTTTTACTAGTATTTTAGTGACAAATAAAATTCCACTTAAATACATTTTTTTAAATTTTAGAGTAAATATATTTTATTAGGTAATACTATTTTGCTATTGCGTTTACTACGTACAGAAGGAACAACGGAAATCATTTTATGTTAAGTGATGTTTGGTGATTTTTTTCTTCTTTTGTTAGTCATTAAAATAAATTCTTAACATATGTACAATATATATTGTTAAGTGAAGGGTGTAATTTTAAAACAAACATTTTCCAAAGGTTTACTGAGATATAGGTTTTGGCCCTTAATTGACGATTTCGTCAAATTGAATTCGGCATTGTCAAGAGTCGCCAATAAACACACCGGACTCTAAATCTTAGTTATACTTTGGAAAATGCGAGTTTTGAAGCTAACTAGTTAATTTAACCCTCTACAGCTGCCCAATTGCCATTTTTTCCAGTAATGTTCCTGGAAAATACTTCCCCAAAAAAACAAAAAATATAGAACAATCCACTTACTAGTAACCTGGAACTGGAAATAACCTTTTTTTTAACTGAATAAACTTTTCTGGAAATTTCTGGAAAAAACCAGGAACTAAAAAAAAACCGGAACCGTTCGGGAAACTGAGCGGTCACCCCACATAACTTCGAGCGACATCGTATCGCTGACGCCATCGGGATTGGTCTCCTCCGATTTTAACAAGCACGTCTGTCCCGTCTGTCTCGGCCACATTCCGCCGCCAATTCACGATTTGGATTCTTTACCAATTCCCAATTTATATTATGACTTACAGTATGTGTTATAGTGTTCGATTCTCGAAACTCTTTTGAAGATGAGAATCCTGAGGCGGATGCCTTAACCATCGGCATGGCCATAATGATAATAAACGAACAACACAACAAAAAAACAACAACTTTTTTATTCGAGAGCGCACGAGCAAAGCGGGCGCGGTTCCTAGCAAAAACGTGCCCGTTTTTGAAAGGGAAAACTGAAAATCCCCAGGAACTTATTCACGAAAGCGATGGATACTTGAAAAAGCCAGGAAAGTTCCTGGTATATTTTCGGAAAGTTAAGGAAATTTTTTACAGTGTAATGCATACTGTTGCCATTTGGCAACAAGTAACATAATCCACTTTATTCTATTAAAGTAGAGCTCACTCTCGACAAATCTGTGTTTTTTCATCTATTACATTTTGAAGTTTTAGTTACTAATAGCCCTCATGAATGACAGTAGAAAAAGTGTATTCAAAATGAAAGAATTAAGTTATTAACTGTTGTAAAATTACGACTTTGGCAGTATTCAAAGTAAAATAATAATTGTACTAAATAAAAATAAATTGTTTGAAAAAATATTTATATTTGAAGAGGGTTATTTTAAAAAGTATTTAGAAGTTTTCCAGGCATTCTTATCAAAATTAAAACTTTGTAGTTGGTTTTTGTCGCATGGCAAATTTTTTAAAAATTGAAATTATTTAAATTCCAATGCAGTTATTTTTTTCACGGTATTTTTTTTTGACTGTTTAATAAAGAAAATTGTTTAACACGAAAAAATATTGTATTTAACTGTAAAAACAAAATTTTTTTCAGTGGAATCAGCGGTTCATTTTCACCCTTCTCTTACACCAATTAAAATAAACCCGCAATCCCAATTTTACTTCGCTTCCTAATCAAAAAGTTCCTGGTAATAATATTTTGATGTTGTAGTGGTTAATGATTTCGTAATTTTCATAAATTACTTCAAATGGTAATTTTAAAGAAATGTAAGAACAATTATTTCAAAACTTGACATTCCAGTTTTTATTTCTACAAAATAATAATGTACGTGAATTTTTAACGTTGTTGGTTCGAAGGTCGTAAACTACAAAGAACATAAACAGTTCTTTATCGAAACGTAGGTTTAGAAGAAAAGCTATCTGGTAAAAAATTCAAGCCCAATTAGATTACTCTAGTTAAGACATGAATCGCTATTTCGCAATAGGTCCCCACAATTGCTTGTCTAATTATGTGGCGCTAAATTTAACAAAAAAAGATTAAATTTAAATCAGGAATTAATTATTAAAGCCTACATTAATTTAAAATATTAATTTAAACATTGTTTACAAAATGTATTTCCTTTTGAGTTGCATGAAACATTCTTTAATTCAAACAATGCATTTTTTCGTATATTCACAACAATGGTTTAATTTAAGTTTTAGTAATTGTTGAAATACCATTACGACGCCATTTTAAGAAAAGTGAGGACGCGTATTTGAAGTCTTATAAGATCATCTAAATTTTCTTTAAAATATTCATTAGTAAGTAAAAATTCACTAAGGAAAAAAACACTTAAAAGGTTCTAGTGAAATAAACATGTTTGAGTGAAATTTTTCTCTTTGCATATGTGTCTTTAAATACAGAAACTAGATTTCCTCTGGAAGACCTTGCTTCTTAGAACGGGCATCTGATGATTTATTAGTAAATACAGTTTTTCTGAATAAATTATTGAAATTTCAGTTATGGTCCGACATATCTGCTAAATAATATCAAATACTTGTAATTAATATGCTTTTATTTTCATTTTCAGATGCCATTTTGATTCAAATCAAACGTAAAGTCCACTGACACCCTCTTTAATGGTGCTCATTTTAAACAAAACTACAACTGAAGGTGAAACGTCATGAAAGAGTGGTATGAAAATTGATTCTTACTGTTACATATTTTTTACAATTTATTAGTAACTCTTTTCTTGTAGATTTATTTTTCAGTTAAAGATAAAGAGAGAGAGAGAGAAAGAGAAGTGTCTTCGGATAAGGGGTCGCAGGACGTTTACGTATGCAATCCTACATCTAAAGATTCAGAGGTATAAATTACTAAAATTCCCTCTTTCCCAGTTTTTCAATTTTGAAGTCGACAAATAATGAAAATTGATTTTTTTCTATTTGCAGATGTATCTTTAAGTATAGAAACTAGATTTCCTCTGGAAGATCTTGTTTCTTAGTTCGGGAATCTGGCGATTTATAGGTTAATACAGTTTTTCTGAATAAATTATTGAAATTTCAGTTATGGTCCGACATATATGCTAAATAATGTTAAATACGTGTAATTAATATGCTTTTATTTTCATTTTCAGATGCCATTTTGATTCAAATCATGCGAAAAGCCCACATATTCCCTCATTTAATAGTGTTCATTTTTAACAAAGCTACAACTGAAGGTGAAACGTCGTGAAGAGGTGGTATGAAATTTGATTCTTACTTTTTCTATTTTTTACAATTTACTAATAACTTCTTTCTTGCAGATTTCTTTTTCAGTTTGGATATAGATTGGGGTGTGTCTTAGGAAGGGGTCGCAGGATGTTTACGTATGCAAGCCTGCATCTACCGATTAAGAGGTATATATTATCAAAATTAAATCTCTCAGTTTTATAATTTTAAAGTCGACAAAAATTACAAGAAGGAATTTTTCTCTTTGCAGATGTGTCTGTAAATACAGAAACAAGATTTCCAACGGAAGATCTTGCTTCTTAGAACGGGCATCTGACGATTTATAGGTAAATATATACTTTTTCGGAATAAATGTTTGAAATTTCAGTTATGGTCCGACTTATCTGCTAAATAATGTTAAATACTTGTAATTAATATGCTTTTATTTTCATTTTCAGATGCCATGTTAATTCAAATCATACGTAAAGTCTACTGATGCCCTCATTTAATGGTGTTCATTTTTAACAAAACTACAACTGAAGGTGAAACGTCATGAAGGAGTGGTATGAAATTTGATTCTTCTTTGTCATATTTTTTAAAATTTATTAATAATTTCTTTCTTGTAGATTTCTTTTTCAGTTTGGAGATGGATTGGGGTGTGTCTTACTATAAGGGGTCGCAGTATGTTTACGTGTGCAAGCCTGCATCTAACGTTTAAGAGGTATATATTATCAAAATTAAATCTCTCAGTTTTATAATTTTGAAGCCAACAAAAATTACAAATTTGAATTTTTCTCTTTGCAGATGTGTCTTTAAATACAGAAACAAGATTTCCAACGGAAGATCTTGCTTCTTAGAACGGGCATCTGACGATTTATAGGTAAATATATACTTTTTCGGGATAAATGTTTCAATTTTTAGTTATGCTCCGACTTATCTGCTAAATAATGTAAAATACTTGTAATTAATATGCTTTTATTTTCATTTTCAGATGCCATGTTAATTCAAATCATACGTAAAGTCTACTGATACCCTCATTTAATGGTGTTCATTTTTAACAAAACTACAACTGAAGGTGAAACGTCATGAAGGAGTGGTATGAAATTTGATTCTTACTTTGTCATATTTTTTAAAATTTACTAATAACTTCTTTCTTGTAGATTTCTTTTTCAGTTTGGAGATAGATAGGGGAGTGTCTTAGGATAAGGGGTTGCAGGATGTTTACGTATGCAAGCCTGCATCTATGGGGCTGAATACAATAGACCCAAGGTCGCAGTGTTCGGCGAACTTGCCCCCCACCAAAGAAGTCATAAGTCATAAGCCTGCATCTAACGATTAAGAGGTATATATTATCAAAATTAAATCTCTCAGTTTTATAATTTTGAAGCCGACAAAAATAACAAACTAAAAATTTTCTCTTTGCAGATGTGTCTTGAATTACAGAAACAAGATTTCCTCTGGAAGATCTTGCTTCTTAGAACGGGCATCTGACGATTAATAGGTAAATATAGTTTTTCTGAATAAATTATAAAAATTTCAGCTATGGTCCGACTTATCTGCTAAATAATGTTAAATACTTGTAATTAATGTGCTTTTATTTTCATTTTCAGATGCCATGTTAATTCAAATCATACGTCAAGTCTACTGATACGCTCATTTAATGGTGTTCATTTTAAACAAAGCTATAACTGAAGGTGAAACGTCATGAAGGAGTGGTATGAAATTTGATTCTTACTTTGTCATATTTTTTAAAATTTACTAATAACTTCTTTCTTGTAGATTTCTTTTTCAGTTTGGAGATAGATAGGGGAGTGTCTTAGGATAAGGGACGCAGGATGTTTACGTATGCAAGCCTGCATCTAACGATTAAGAGGTATATATTATCAAAATTAAGTCTCTCAGTTTTATAATTTTGAAGCCGACAAAAATTACAAATGGGAATTTTTCTCTTTGCAGATGTGTCTGTAAATACAGAAACAAGATTTCCAACGGAAAATCTTGCTTCTTAGAACGGGCATCTGACGATTTATAGGTAAATATATACTTTTTCGGGATAAATGTTTCAAATTCAAATTTTAGTTTTTTCCGACTTATCTGCTAAATAATGTTAAATACTTGTAATTAATATGCTTTTATTTTCATTTTCAGATGCCATGTTAATTCAAATCATACATAAAGTCTACTGATACCCTCATTTAATGGTGTTCATTTTTAACAAAACTACAACTGAAGGTGAAACGTCATAAAGGAGTGGTATGAAATTTGATTCTTACTTTATAATATTTTTTAAAATTTACTAATAACTTCTTTCTTGTAGATTTCTTTTTCAGTTTGGAGATAGATGGGGGAGTGTCTTGGGATAAGGGGTTGCAGGATGTTTACGTATGCAAGCCTGCATCTAACGATTAAGAGGTATATATTATCAAAATTAAATCTCTCAGTTTTATAATTTTGAAGCCGACAAAAATAACAAACTAAAAATTTTCTCTTTGCAGATGTGTCTTTAATTACAGAAACAAGATTTCCTCTGGAAGATCTTGCTTCTTAGAACGGGCATCTGACGATTAATAGGTAAATATAGTTTTTCTGAATAAATTATAAAAATTTCAGCTATGGTCCGACTTATCTGCTAAATAATGTTAAATACTTGTAATTAATGTGCTTTTATTTTCATTTTCAGATGCCATTTTAATTCAAATCATACGTCAAGTCTACTGATACGCTCATTTAATGGTGTTCATTTTAAACAAAGCTATAACTGAAGGTGAAACGTCATGAAGGAGTGGTATGAAATTTGATTCTTACTTTGTCATATTTTTTAAAATTAACTAATAACTTCTTTCTTGTAGATTTCTTTTTCAGTTTGGAGATGGATTGGGGTGTGTCTTACTATAAGGGGTCGCAGTATGTTTACGTATGCAAGCCTGCATCTAACGATTAAGAGGTATATATTATCAAAATTAAGTCTCTCAGTTTTATAATTTTGAAGCCAACAAAAATTACAAATGGGAATTTTTCTCTTTGCAGATGTGTCTGTAAATACAGAAACAAGATTTCCAACGGAAGATCTTGCTTCTTAGAACGGGCATCTGACGATTTATAGGTAAATATATACTTTTTCGGGATAAATGTTTCAAATTTTAGTTATGGTCCGACTTATCTGCTAAATAATGTAAAATACTTGTAATTAATATGCTTTTATTTTCATTTTCAGATGCCATGTTAATTCAAATCATACGTAAAGTCTACTGATACCCTCATTTAATGGTGTTCATTTTTAACAAAACTACAACTGAAGGTGAAACGTCATAAAGGAGTGGTATGAAATTTGATTCTTACTTTGTCATATTTTTTAAAATTTACTAATAACTTCTTTCTTGTAGATTTCTTTTTCAGTTTGGAGATGGATTGGGGAGTGTCTTAGGATAAGGGGTTGCAGGATGTTTACGTATGCAGGCCTGCATCTAACGATTAAGAGGTATATATTATCAAAATTAAGTCTCTCAGTTTTATAATTTTGAAGCCAACAAAAATTACAAATGGGAATTTTTCTCTTTGCAGATGTGTCTTTAAATACAGAAACAAGATTTCCAACGGAAGATCTTGCTTCTTAGAACGGGCATCTGACGATTTATAGGTAAATATATACTTTTTCGGGATAAATGTTTCAAATTTTAGTTATGGTCCGACTTATCTGCTAAATAATGTAAAATACTTGTAATTAATATGCTTTTATTTTCATTTTCAGATGCCATGTTAATTCAAATCATACGTAAAGTCTACTGATACCCTCATTTAATGGTGTTCATTTTTAACAAAACTACAACTGAAGGTGAAACGTCATAAAGGAGTGGTATGAAATTTGATTCTTACTTTGTCATATTTTTTAAAATTTACTAATAACTTCTTTCTTGTAGATTTCTTTTTCAGTTTGGAGATGGATTGGGGAGTGTCTTAGGATAAGGGGTTGCAGGATGTTTACGTATGCAGGCCTGCATCTAACGATTAAGAGGTATATATTATCAAAATTAAATCTCTCAGTTTTATAATTTTGAAGCCGACAAAAATAACAAATTAAAAATTTTCTCTTTGCAGATGTGTCTTTAATTACAGAAACAAGATTTCCTCTGGAAGATCTTGCTTCTTAGAACGGGCATCTGACGATTAATAGGTAAATATAGTTTTTCTGAATAAATTATAAAAATTTCAGCTATGGTCCGACTTATCTGCTAAATAATGTTAAATACTTGTAATTAATGTGCTTTTATTTTCATTTTCAGATGCCATTTTAATACAAATCATACGTCAAGTCTACTGATACGCTCATTTAATGGTGTTCATTTTAAACAAAGCTATAACTGAAGGTGAAACGTCATGAAGGAGTGGTATGAAATTTGATTCTTACTTTGTCATATTTTTTAAAATTAACTAATAACTTCTTTCTTGTAGATTTCTTTTTCAGTTTGGAGATGGATTGGGGTGTGTCTTACTATAAGGGGTCGCAGTATGTTTACGTGTGCAAGCCTGCATCTAACGTTTAAGAGGTATATATTATCAAAATTAAATCTCTCAGTTTTATAATTTTGAAGCCAACAAAAATTACAAATTTGAATTTTTCTCTTTGCAGATGTGTCTTTAAATACAGAAACAAGATTTCCAACGGAAGATCTTGCTTCTTAGAACGGGCATCTGACGATTTATAGGTAAATATGTACTTTTGCGGGATAAATGTTTCAAATTTTAGTTATGGTCCGACTTATCTGCTAAATAATGTAAAATATTTGTAATTAATATGCATTTATTTTCATTTTCAGATGCCATGTTAATTCAAATCATGCGTAAAGTCGACTGATACCCTCATTCAATGGTGTTCATTTTTAACAAAACTACAACTGAAGGTGAAACGTCATGAAGGAGTGGTATGAAATTTGATACTTACTTTGCCATATTTTTTAAAAATTATTAATAATTTCTTTCTTGTAGATTTCTTTTTCAGTTTGGAGATGGATTGTGGTGTGTCTTACTATGAGGGGTCGCAGTATGTTTACGTGTGCAAGCCTGCATCTAACATTTAAGAGGTATATATTATCAAAATTAAATATCTCAGTTTTATAATTTTGAAGCCGACAAAAATTACAAATGGGAATTTTTCTTTTTGCAGATGTGTCTTTAAATACAGAAACAAAATTTCCAACGGAAGATCTTGCTTCTTAGAACGGGCATCTGACGATTTATAGGTAAATATGTACTTTTGCGGGATAAATGTTTGAAATTTCAGTAATGGTCCGACTTATCTGCTAAATAATGTTAAATACTTGTAATTAATATGCTTTTATTTTCATTTTCAGATGCCATTTTAATTCAAATCATACGTAAAGTCTACTGATACCCTCATTTAATTATGTTAATTTTTAACAAAACTACAACTGAAGGTGAAACGTCATGAAGGAGTGGTATGAAATTTGATTCTTACTTTATCATATTTTTTAAAATTTACTAATAACTTCTTTCTTGTAGATTTCTTTTTCAGTTTGGAGATAGATGGGGGAGTGTCTTAGGATAAGGGGTCGCAGGATGTTTACGTATGCAAGCCTGCATCTAACGATTAAGAGGTATATATTATCAAAATTAAATCTCTCAGTTTTATAATTTTGAAGAAGACAAAAATTACAAATGGGAATTTTTCTCTTTGCAGATGTGTCTTTAAATACAGAAACAAGATTTCCAACGAAAGATCCTGCTTCTTAGAACGGGCATCTGACGATTTATAGGTAAATATATACTTTTTCGGGATAAATGTTTCAAATTTTAGTTATGGTCCGACTTATCTGCTAAATAATGTAAAATATTTGTAATTAATATGCTTTTATTTTCATTTTCAGATGCCATGTTAATTCAAATCATACGTAAAGTCTACTGATACCCTCATTTAATGGTGCTCATTTTTAACAAAACTACAACTGAAGGTGAAACGTCATGAAGGAGTGGTATGAAATTTGATTCTTACTTTGTCATATTTTTTAAAATTTACTAATAACTTCTTTCTTGTAGATTTCTTTTTCAGTTTGGAGATAGATTGGGGAGTGTCTTAGGATAAGGGGTCGCAGGATGTTTACGTATGCAAGCCTGCATCTAACGATTAAGAGGTATATATTATCAAAATTAAATCTCTCAGTTTTATAATTTTGAAGCCGACAAAAGTAACAAGTTAAAAAATTTTTCTCTTTGCAGATGTGTCTTTAAATACAGAAACAAGATTTCCTCTGGAAGATCTTGCTTCTTAGAACGGGCATCTGACGATTAATAGGTAAATATATTTTTTCTGTATAAATTATAAAAATTTCAGCTATGGTCCGACTTATCTGCTAAATAATGTTAAATACTTGTAATTAAAGTGCTTTTATTTTCATTTTCAGATGCCATTTTAATTCAAATCATACGTAAAGTCTACTGATACCCTCATTTAATGGTGTTCATTTTAAACAAAGCTATAACTGAAGGTGAAACGTCATGAAGGAGTGGTATGAAATTTGATTCTTACTTTGTCATATTTTTTAAAATTTACTAATAACTTCTTTCTTGTAGATTTCTTTTTCAGTTTGGAGATAGATTGGGGTGTGTCTTAAGATAAGGGGTCGCAGGATGTTTACGTATGCAAGCCTGCATCTAACGATTAAGAGGTATATATTATCAAAATTAAATCTCTCTGTTTTATAATTTTGAAGCCGACAAAAATTACAAATTGGAATTTTTCTCTTTGCAGATGTGTCTTTAAATACAGAAACAAGATTTCCTCTGGAAGATCTTGCTTCTTAGAACGGGCATCTGACGATTAATAGGTAAATATAGTTTTTCTGAATAAATTATGAAAATATTAGCTATGGTCCGACTTATCTGCTAAATAATGTTAAATACTTGTAATTAATATGCTTTTATTTTCATTTTCAGATGCCATTTTAATTCAAATCATACGTAAAGTAAACTGATACCCTCATTTAATGGTGTTCATTTTAAACAAATCTATAACTGAAGGTGAAACGTCATGAAGGAGTGGTATGAAATTTGATTCTTTCTTTGTCATATTTTTTAAAATTTACTAATAACTTCTTTCTTGTAGATTTCTTTTTCAGTTTGGAGATAGATTGGGGAGTGTCTTAGGATAAGGGGTCGCAGGATGTTTACGTATGCAAGCCTGCATCTAACGATTAAGAGGTATATATTATCAAAATTAAATCTCTCAGTTTTATAATTTTGAAGCCGACAAAAATTACAAATTTAAATTTTTCTCTTTGCAGATGTGTCTTTAAATACAGAAACAAGATTTCCTCTGGAAGATCTTGCTTCTTAGAACGGGCATCTGACGATTAATAGGTAAATATAGTTTTTCTGAATAAATTATGAAAATATTAGCTATGGTCCGACTTATCTGCTAAATAATGTTAAATACTTGTAATTAATATGCTTTTATTTTCATTTTCAGATGCCATTTTAATTCAAATCATACGTAAAGTAAACTGATACCCTCATTTAATGGTGTTCATTTTAAACAAAGCTATAACTGAAGGTGAAACGTCATGAAGGAGTGGTATGAAATTTGATTCTTTCTTTGTCATATTTTTTAAAATTTACTAATAACTTCTTTCTTGTAGATTTCTTTTTCAGTTTGGAGATAGATTGGGGAGTGTCTTAGGATAAGGGGTCGCAGGATGTTTACGTATGCAAGCCTGCATCTAACGATTAAGAGGTATATATTATCAAAATTAAATCTCTCAGTTTTATAATTTTGAAGCCGACAAAAATTACAAATTGGAATTTTTCTCTTTGCAGATGTGTCTTTAATTACAGAAACAAGATTTCCTCTGGAAGATCTTGCTTCTTAGAACGGGCATCTGACGATTAAAAGGTAAATATAGTTTTTCTGAATAAATTATAAAAATTTCAGCTATGGTCCGACTTATCTGCTAAATAATGTTAAATACTTGTAATTAATATGCTTTTATTTTCATTTTCAGATGCCATTTTAATTCAAATCATACGTAAAGTAAACTGATACCCTCATTTAATGGTGTTCATTTTAAACAAAGCTATAACTGAAGGTGAAACGTCATGAAGGAGTGGTATGAAATTTGATTCTTACTTTGTCATATTTTTTAAAATTTACTAATAACTTCTTTCTTGTAGATTTCTTTTTCAGTTTGGAGATAGATTGGGGAGTGTCTTAGGATAAGGGGTCGAAGGATGTTTACGTATGCAAGCCTGCATCTAACGATTAAGAGGTATATATTTTCAAAATTAAATCTCTCAGTTTTATAATTTTGAAGCCGACAAAAATTACAAATTGGAATTTTTCTCTTTGCAGATGTGTCTTTAAATACAGAAACAAGATTTCCTCTGGAAGATCTTGCTTCTTAGAACGGGCATCTGACGATTAATAGGTAAATATAGTTTTTCTGAATAAATTATAAAAATATTAGCTATGGTCCGACTTAACTGCTAAATAATGTTAAATACTTGTAATTAATATGCTTTTATTTTCATTTTCAGATGCCATTTTAATTCAAATCATACGTAAAGTAAACTGATACCCTCATTTAATGGTGTTCATTTTAAACAAATCTATAACTGAAGGTGAAACGTCATGAAGGAGTGGTATGAAATTTGATTCTTACTTTGTCATATTTTTTAAAATTTACTAATAACTTCTTTCTTGTAGATTTCTTTTTCAGTTTGGAGATAGATTGGGGAGTGTCTTAGGATAAGGGGTCGCAGGATGTTTACGTATGCAAGCCTGCATCTAACGATTAAGAGGTATATATTATCAAAATTAAATCTCTCAGTTTTATAATTTTGAAGCCGACAAAAATTACAAATTGGAATTTTTCTCTTTGCAGATGTGTCTTTAATTACAGAAACAAGATTTCCAACGGAAGATCTTGCTTCTTAGAACGGGCATCTGACGATTTATAGGTAAATATATACTTTTTCGGGATAAATGTTTGAAATTTCAGTTATGGTCCGACTTATCTGCTAAATAATGTTAAATACTTGTAATTAATAACATTGCAATCCCAATATCTTCATTTTGACTTTTGCTACAATTACTTTTGTGTTGATGAAGTGCAAAGTATCTTAATTTAAAGTTTGAAGATTAGGTTTTTTCGCAATTTATGTAAAGTTAAATTTTTTTTAGCATTAAATATTTAGTAATCACGAAAAAATGCGACACAAGGAGATTCAATAAAAATTATTTTTTTAATTTTTATTGCTTATAATAATAAAGAAAAGATTTAATATTATACGTAAACACTGGAGACTAAAATTACTTGTTTTTTTCTTCATGGCGGGAGGGGGGGGATAATATTACATAAACTTTATTTTTATCTATTACATAAACCTGAAAGTCTTTCAAGATAGTTTACTAGCTTGAGCCTTCATCGGATTGGAAAAATAAATTTGGGAGTGATAAATTTATTTTCGAATGCTTACGAGTAATCGGGAAAGAAAAGTTGAAAGCGTAAATTAAAAAAATAATAATAATAATACATGAGCAAAATATGAAATCCAAATAGTGGAAATTGCCTTCTAGCAAAGAAGTGTCTTAGAATATGATTTAAAAAAGGAACTTTATGTTTTCTGAAGTGGAATCATTTTTCATAAGTTTTATTTCAAAGTCGGCTGCCACACATTTTATATCTATACCGGGGGGGGTGAGAAAAAAATTAAAATAAAGGTATATTTACTCTGCGGAAATAGGCATTGTCTTATGTTTAAAATTAATGTCAGTACATATTTGTTACATAAAAATAAATTGATATGATACGATTGAAAACTATTTACTATTTGACTTTCGAAACATGCTGCACCATCGAATAATGCAAAAAAATTATAACAAAAAGTTATTTACGGAAATATATGGTAAGAAAATAGTAAAACCAGATTTTCTATAAAAAAGCAAATAAATTGTCCCAACATTATTTCGTTTGGATGGAGGTTTTATTATTTTCCAAATACAAAGGGTCTTTTGAAATAATAAATATGCTTTACATAAGATATGTGTATTTTCAACGATTTATTATTTTCCAAATACAAAGGGTCTTTTGAAATAATAAATATGCTTTACATAAGATATGTGTATTTACAACACAATTTGAGTAGAATTCTTAAGTGTTATAGGAAAATAAGTCTAATTCAATAACTATTTTACTAATTAACAATCCAATTTTAAGTCCGAAATATAAAAACTTAAGTATGTAAAAAGCAACTGAAAATAAACATTGTACCTTAAGAAATACCACGCAAAAACATAAGCTGAAATATGGTACACGAACAGTTGCTACTTCTTTGATCAGTAATGTTTAGGTTAAACATTTATTTTGTAGTTGTAATTGCTAGACTTGCAGCCTCTGAACAAACGGAATTTCATAAAAAAAGACTAAAAAATACAAAATTTATGATGATAAAGAAAAAAACTAGAAGTTCAAACATCATGTGTATAAATGAAACATGGATATCGCCAGATGAAATACAATAAAAGCAACATAATTTTACATGACCACTTATGCAACAACACTAATCCACAATGACACATCAATCCAAAATTTATCCCATCATTACGCAGCTTACGTCTTCTCGATTCAATAATCAAGTAACAGGTTGTATTGTTCTAAACTATACCATATGAAGCTGCAGCAGCAGCTTTGCCAGAATAGACTTATGCTTTTACTCCAAAAATTAAATATGTCAGTGAAAGGGTTAACCACCAAAAACATCCTACCCTGCCAAAAATGTTGTGCTTGCTTTCACCATAATAATGGTTCCTAGTAGCTACAACGGCTGTGTGGTGAAATGTTTCAATATATATCCGGCATTCAGTCAAATCATTTTTCAAGTTTTTGGAACAGGATCCTGAGAAACGGTTCAACCCAATACCGAAAATAAGGTGAAACACTTCTCCACCACAGCAGTTGCAGCTACTAGGAACCATTATTATGGCAAAAACAAGCACAACATTTTTAACAGTGTAATCCATGCAACTTTCACAACAGCCTAAAAAGCAGCATACACCCAATCGAAACATCAATCCAAAATTCATCCACTAAGCTCAACCGGACACAGCAATCGTCCCTTGAGTAATACCCAACCAATAAAAAAGAACATTACCGGACATAAAAGACCAGCGCCGCTGACCGGACCGTAAAAGACGCTATCCGGCAAGAGACAGATATCACGAACCCTTTTCATCTGGAAACAGCAGCAAAAACAGGAATTAATTTGCTGACCCCTCTTGTACTTGTAGTCAGCGAATCTTAATGGCCGGGGTCTGAATGTACTTCCATTACCCGTCCGATACGCTGTTCCGGAATCTTTTAGGGTTGTACATGGACAGGCCTCAAATGGATTAGGCATGCAGAGGGTTAAGAGGAAATTCGCCTCGATTGGAAATGGGTCTTAGTTGGTCGATTGAGATGTATGGATTTGTGTGCATGGAATTGCTGCTTGATGCGAATTCTCCGTATAGGGTAAAATATGTTAGGGTGTTGAGTTGATTTGGAAATATTATCCTGCTAGAGATACACATGGGCTGGTGGCGCCGGGAGTCTTAATTTAGAACTAGTTGATTGACAAGGCGACATATTAGTTGGCACCCAGTGCAAGCGTTGGATACGTATTCATACGCAATGTCAAAAAAATATAGGATATGGTTAAAAATGTATGTTTAGGTCAAAGTCAAATAAATTGATAAATACACTAAATTTTGTCCTTACTGTTACAAAGTATATAAAAATGTTTTTTTTTCTTGAAAAGTTTCATAAATACTCTTATTTGCAAAAGTCATGTACAATTATTCTTAATGAAATGACAAGTGTATTCATATGTATTTAAGTTTCCTTACTTATATCTCTCTTTTTACACATTCGTTTTACAAATGGTTTTGTTTTAACACTTTATTGATTCAACACTTTTGTTTTAAAATACAAGTCTTTATTTTCGAGAGGGATTTTGTTAAAGTAATAACTATATTTGTGCAGATATATACTGGTTATTTATACAGATTTAGGCACAATATAGTTGTTGGGGTCTGAATGTACTTCCATTACCCGTCCGATACGCTGTTCCGGAATCTTTTAGGGTTGTACATGGACAGGCCTCAAATGGATTAGGCATGCAGAGGGTTAAGAGGAAATTCGCCTCGATTGGAAATGGGTCTTAGTTGGTCGATTGAGATGTATGGATGTGTGTGCATGGAATTGCTGCTTGATGTGAATTCTCGCTATATAGGGTAAAATATATGAGGGTATTGAGTTGAGTTGGAATTATAGTCCTTACTACGGATACACATGGGAGTGACGACGGGCGTCTTAATTTAGGACTAGTTAAGTGACAAGGCGACATAGTAGTTAACACCTAGTGTAAGCTTTGGATACGTATTCACACACAGTGACAAAAAATAAGATAAGGAAAATTGTTTATTCAAAGTTTGTCAAAATGCATGCATGTTTAGAGTCAAAGTTAACTAAACAGCAAAATAAACTAAATTTTGTTCTTACTGTTACATAGTATATATATAAATGTCTTTTTCCTGAAAAGATTCATAAACATACTCTTACTTTATAGACTTAAAGTCGCAGTGCTTGGCGATCTTGCCCCCCACCTAGAAAGTCATAAGTCATGAGTACTCTTACTTTCAAAACTAGTATAAAAAATTTCTTAATGAAATCACAAGTGTATTCATATATGTATTTAAATTTACTTACTTATATCTATTTTTATAAATGGTTTTCATTTCAACAATTTTTTAAAACCTTTTTTTCCAAAATACAAGTCTTTAAATTCTAGAGGATTTTGTTAAAGAGATAGATATTTTTTTGTTGATAAACAATTTATTTAAAAGTTGAAACTAGTGTGACATAAGCAGACAATCGTTATATTTAAAAAAATAGTTTCATATATTTAAAAAAAAAAACATTATTTTTCAAACTGTGTGATTTAAGAAAATCATTACTATTTGTATTTATTATTATTTGTCTATTTATGTTTTGATACGTAATAAAATACGTTTTTTTTAACCCTTCGAAATTATTCTTCAAGTCAAACTGAGTAAGAATCTTTAAAAGCAATATGCAGTTTTATTAGAAGTTTTAAACTATGACGTTATAATTAGGACGATATTGGTTCGTTTAGTCCAAAAATGATTATCAAGAAACCTGTCTTAGTTGATAATGGTCTTATGAATTGTTCAATCTGTTTATATAATTACTAATTATACCTCAAAGCACATCAATGATTAGCATTTTAGTCTTCAGAGAGTCATTTCAACGTTTCATCGGCCACTTGTAGGAGATAAGCCTTTTTAATGGTGACGTTTTATTAGGCAATTATACAAATTATAATTTTATTTCCTGGGCTTTCATGCATTAGATTATTATTAGTCTAATGTTTGTTTAACGTAAATAAACTGGGGGAATGCAACAAGATAACAAATACACAAATTTCCATTGATTTTTTTCTATGAATGCCATTTATTATTTAGTGTAGAGTGGTTTACAAATACAGACACATGTGTGTTTTAATATATTTGGAATGATGAACTTTGTTTTTTTTTAACAAGCACATAAATATGCAATTTTAAATGAAGATATAATTAGATACTATATCATTGTTCTCATAAAAATCAAGTAAGCAATATGAAAACCAAATAAATTTTCTTACAGCAGATTGAAAACAATTTATATAGCTATAAAACAATTATTTTTATTTTGGATTGGTTTTTCTTGATAAATAAGTTGTTACACAAATTTTATCAAAAAAACCTTACAAAACCCACCTTCCTTACTTCCTTACAAAACCCAAAATAGTTGATGAAATGTAAACATATTTACAGTTCTCTTCAATAACAAAACGTATACTAAAAATAATACAAAGTTCCAGAAAAGTTGCTTATCAACTCAAGAGCGACTTTATATCACAAACGGAGTTTTAAAAAAAGCATTAATTAACCTGAAATAAAACCACAAATGATTTTTTTCTGATTAAAAACTAAATTTAATGAAATATAATCCAATATTTTTTTACACATTACGAAAAAAAAACTTATTTCCAATTTCCAAAAGAATCGCATTTGAAATTCTTTTCTAAATCGAATTACTTTTTAAAAAATAAATACCTAAATAATAATTCAATAGTCGCATTTCTTCTCAAAACAATTTTTTCTAAAAAAACATCAAATCACAGCTTCATCTTTGCCAGAAAAAAAATGATAAAAGAAATAAATAAATAATTGTCATTTCAAACTTCACCTCTTACAGGGTTCAGATTGTTCGAAGATGTGTGAAACTTATTTCGAAATAAAATTTTTTGACGCCATTTTTCTCGTACTTTTTTTCAACACTTCTTCTTAATAGAACTTTGTGTTTTTACTTTTTTGAGCAAAAAATTCCTTATGACAATTGAAACCGGTTTTATTTACTGGAAACTAAAAATCCGGTTAAGGTTTTGGGTCATTTTTATATCTCGTTATTTTTTTGGGAGGAACTAATTTCCGGTTCTGATCTTTTCGAGAATCCCCGGGAAAAAAGTCTATTCGACATTTTCTTCCAGTGTAAAAGTTTTGCTTTATCCGAAGCAGAAGCAATTAAATGATCTTTTGATTTCATGACGTTTTCAATTTAAGGGATTACGATAGCAGACATTGTTAGATTCTCAAAATGGAGAAAGTTAACAAGTTTTCTTGGAGATTTTACTTTTTAAAGCTCAACTGTGAAGTGTGCTTGAGATTTTATAGAATTTGACATTTGATAAAGCCATCATGGCTGCCCAAGCTATTTTTAATGACGTTTCTCTTTCTTTTTCCATTCTAATAAATACAACATATTTTAATGATGGGATACCTTCTAATTTTTTATAAAAGTGTGAAACTGTTTGTAATGTTAAATCCAACTGTATAAGGGGTATGTAAATATATATTCCGGCTAGTGTGCTTTATCAGATACCAGCTTAAAACCCATCGTTAAGTAAGACAGACACAGAAAGAGTTTTATTGTCACAAAAAAAAGGAAGTACACCCAGGGCGAAGGCGGGAATCGAAACCCTCACCCGTTACAGCGCGCAGACTGCTGGCCTGTGATGCTAACCATTCGACCATCAACTTCTAACCACTCGGCTAGTTTTGTTTTAAAATTTCATATAATTTAAATTTTTAAATTTTATAAAAATTTATAGTTCAGTATTTTATGCTGAAGAAATTTTACTGAACGGTTCATAAATAACTTCTTCGAAAGTATATATCTTTGAGATCAAAGCATCTCCCATTTCAGGAAGGCTTTATTTCAATTTCTAGGAAAAGTTTCCAATTTTCTTTTAATACACATTCTAAGAATCGAACATAAAAAAGTTGTTAGAATAAATCAATGAATGTTAAAAACAAAACTTAGACTTCAAAGTGCAAAATTTCAGTAAATTAATCGTTTTCCAAATGGGCTTGATCATTACAAGTTGTTGAAAAGAGAAAATTTTCAGATTAAAAATAAGAGAAGGTAAAAATTATTTTAAAAAAACTTTATAAAATAAATAATAGATAATTAAGGCAGGGACTTTCGGAAAATTAAATTTAATGAATTTTATCAAGCATCATTATTTCAAAATTTAGTTTTAATAGATAATTAAAGGAACTTTTTTGTTTTTCATTTTAAGAGATGGAGTTAATACATATTTTCGTAGAAAACTTTCGAAAAGTATCTAGTAAGTAACAAAAACCATAAAACTCAGATATTTTAATTTCGAATCCTTCTTTCTTTATTTTGGTACAAATATTCAAGTTTTTCACTAATTAAAGCTTTGAAACAGTTTTGGGAAAAAAGGGCACATTAATCTAATATTACAATATTATCGGTTTACTATTCATCTCAAGTCCTTACCTGAAAAAACTTCAATTATTGGAGCAATTTTTTTTCCTTCGTGCATGGACATTTCTTGAAAGAGAATCCTAAACCTAATTAAGTATTTCTCGGGAAAGAAACTCCACCATAGAAATCAATGAAAGTCCATTAAAAATTGGCAAACACATTTGAGAAGATTACAATCATAAATTTTTGGAACTAAAAACCTCAATTTTTGAGTCTACATAGCTGTATACGAAAGTTTGTAATTAATACTTAAAACTAATAAATTGACTTTATCAGCTTGCGTTAATATATCGAATCATTAAATTAATTGATTTTATTATGAGTGTATTTTGAAGGGTATAAGAAGTATTTAAACGCTTTAATGATTAAAATGAGTTGACTTTTGGAAACCTCAGGAAAAGTGATTAAATTAGCAATTAATAGTGCACATTTTTTAATTAAGACCACATTTCTTGTGTTAAGTCGCTTAGTTACCAAGTAAAATTATATAGTGCGTACCAGGCTGAAATGTACAAAATTTCTTTTAAATTGCTGTCATATATTTTTATATGTTAAAGAAAATTAATGGTCAGTGTAAGGAACACATGTTTATTATTTCAGATTTTAACTTGGCGATACAAATGTTTCAAAAAAATCTATAATAATAAAAGAAAGAGTCTGCCTGTCTGTGTGTATTTCTGTAGATCGCAAAAGACCTACTTAGACTGCTCTAAAAAATTCGAAATTTTTAATATAGATTTCTTTTAATACCTACGTGTGCACCTGAAGCTTAGTTTTTCATATTTAATTGTGGTTATTAATTAATATAATTATTTTTAAAAAAACGGCATTGCGGGCCCATAACAGGGCTTGAAAATACATGGGCCGGGCCGAAACGGGGGCTTGACGCCATCCCTTATTAGTTTGATTGATTGAGTTTGGTTGAGATATGCGCTCGCCCGAAGGCTGTTTCATCCTCTATTAGTGTTTGCTTTTTAGGTGCGCATGCGCCAACACGAATTTAATTTTGTTTTGATTTTGAGTGTATTTTTAAAAGTAAACATGCCTCTAAAAGGAAGCAATGCGAAGTTAACGGGTTCTGAGTATGGCGGGACCATACTGCTAGTAATTAATAAATCTTTAGCACCAAACATTTTTTTGGAGCCCTGTATCTCTAATTAGTTACTTAAAGATCTACGAAAGATTATTCTTGCTAATTATTTATACACAAAAAAAACACAAATATAGTATGCGAAAAAGTTAAATAAAAATCAAATTACATTTTATACACATTAAATTATATTTTATACATTAAATTGTTATTGCCAAACGAAACATTTAGACCACTATATCTCTCACCACGTCTCAAAGAAAAATGACTATATGTCATTCCATACAAGCATTTTGAATCACATATATTTTATTTTTAAAAAACAACCTCTTGTAATGAGAAACTGATGATGCATTAGACGCTAAGTTCAATAATTCAACAAATGTTTCTCTGTCACTAGAAGAAGATCCTGAATGCTGCAACTGTTGTTTGTTTGGTGTTTCATATTCAATTGATTTCAAATTAACTGTTTTCAATTTTCTGCTCTTCGAGTTTTAAAGATCAATAGTTATCATAGAGGCTAGAAAGGGAAGGGGATTGTTGGCGAGATATAAAGTGAAGCCATCAAAAACTCGCCAAATTAATGTAAAACAAACCTCTGGGAATGCACTGTTGGTACACTTAGCCCTTTCAGTCCCAATGAAAATTTAGCATCGTCATTTTAGAAAAAAAAATCTGATTGTCTATAGCCATTTATGATATTAAAAAGCACATTATTCGATTCTTCAAATTTTTTATTTTAGAAAATATTTTTTACTAATCTTATTAAATGTCAGAAAAATTATTATTATTTTTTTTATTATGCTTAGAAACATGGTGATGCTTCATCACATGGTGATGCGGCATCACTGAGACTGAGAAGTATAAATCACTATTTAATTGATGTAAATCCAACCTCTTATTCTAGGATTTTAAGCAAAGCTCGTATTTTTAATCTCTAAGAAACTTTGAAGCAGCTATGTTATAATAACTGATATGTTTATTGACGTTTTTTGACGAGTTTGAAAATGTAACGTATGGTTATATACCTATCGAGTTGTATTATGAAGAATAATTTAAACTACATTTGGGCATTTTTGTAGGCCTAATAAAGACCGGCTATTATATCATAGCTGTTTTGCGTATTATAAAACTATAATTATAATTTTTTACGGAACTTTTGGATAAAAGTACTATATCTGCATGAGTACAATGTTATAAGCATTCATTTCTAGCAGTTGTCCATTTAAAGTAGGAACTAGGTGGCTTATTACCTGGGCTTATTACCATAAATAGAAGGGCTTTACAAACGCAGACTAAATTCGGCTGCCAATGACTCTATACTGTACTAATGTGGAGTTATCAATTGCGTTGTTAGAGACATAGGTTGGTGATCGTTAGCATAACATTATTTATTAATACTTTAATTCTATTTATTGTACGCAGCATACTTCCAAATAATTTACCAAACAATAATTTGGCGTATTACCGAAGCGATTAATAGCTTCTCTTGGCAGACAAATTTTTCATTGCTTTCGCCCAAGAAGTATATCACATTCATTCTAGCCTTCCTGATAGCTACAACTATGAAAGGGTTCCGAGCTTAATTGAATGTTTGAGTACGATTTCCTAATGGTGGGGATAGCTAAGTGATATCCGTACTGTAATTTTTCAGAGTAAAGTATTTGATATTTGACGGCTAGGAAAACATACTCGGGAAATGTAGTATTTTTTTTAATGAAAAATAATGTAGTGGTTCGTACTTTTTGATGAGCTGTCCCGAATGCCCCCAAATAATATTTTTGTAAAAAAAAAAAAATAAATTTTCTCTAATACACAGAACACACAGTTGAAGTACCGCAGTATACGCAGTTGACGGTTATAATCGTAAATATTTCGTTCGTTGTACATTTTTGGCGGCTTTATCGCTTTTGCCCGCGAAATAGAAAATTACCGAATAATTTATCTTTAGTCAAAATATTAGCTTTTCAGTGAACTGAAAAAAACTATTTTAGCATTAAAAGATTACTTGGTTTTGAATGTTGCTCAATAGATTGCTCGTTCCTTTCTAAGTGTTCGAAAAGAGTTTGTCCAAAAAAAATTAATAAAGTATGGCTATAATTTTTTTAGCTTGATTTCCGGACTGCCAAACTCTTATTACTTTATACGTGGCTAAGATATAAACTAAAAGACTTCGGTATACTTACGTAGCTTGAGATAAGTCGTTTGAATTAGAGGCTGCATAATATTTTTTTCTTCTATCTATTTCTGAATATTTCTTTATTTATTTTAAAAAGATCATTTTCAGCAAAAACATTAGTAGGTACTGTTGTCATGTCCAAATATTTAGTGCATAAGAGTTGATCAAAGCTAAAAGTATCCAAAACATCCCCAAAATATTGATCAACATCGAAGAATATATGAATTTAAGTTTTAAAACTATAATATTGAGTACTTCTTGGATGATACAAGAATGGTTCAAAATAATTAAAAACCATTAAAAATATGTAGATTTTTAAAAAACTACAATACTGCATGTAAACTAGAATCTGAAATCTGTAAAACAAAATTACAAAACTTATACCTAAAAAATGTATTGGTACAAAACACGTCTCATTATATATATTTTTTAATTTATGAATAAAACTTAAGTTAGCTAATGTATTGATGGTATAGAAAATTTTTTGCATTTATCTGTAAACGTATTTTTATTCAGTATTCTTTGCAAAATTAGAATGTCGTAACTAACAAGTTAGGTCACACGCAGTCATTTGTTATGCAAATTGATTAGTTCTAAAGTCATTTGAGCCCTTTGAGAGAAAAATTGAGTCTCCGTAACTAAAGGACCAATATTGATTAGATTAGTATTGTGCATTTGTACCAAAAAGGTAAAAGATCATGTTATTAGCTTTAATTTTCTACATGTTACAAACGCGAAACTTTCATCTTCAAGTATTTAACATAATAAATTATAATGTGCAAGAATTAGTCGTATAAAGCAAAATTTAATTTAAAATGAAACGCTATATATCTTTATTTTCTCTGTATTATTCGATCCCCATTATTTTGATATATTTATTATTATTTTATTATTATTACTATCATCGTCATCATCATAATGATCATTAGTATTATTTTTATTATGGTTATTACTATTACTATTATTATTATTCGTAATAATATTCTTACAAATGATACTCATTTAACGTAAAATGAATTAAACAAATAGTCATATTTCTTTTTTTTGAAATAATAATAAGTTCCTTTGTTTATATTGACACTGAAAAGGTAAAGATCTTTTTTTTTACTAAAACTTCGTCTGAAAATTCAATTTTTGGGAAATCACGGAAACTCTTTAAAATATATTACTTAAAATAAAATAAACGAATTTTCACAGAAGAAAATGAACAACAAATAACATCGCTCTTTAAAAACTACTCCATAGGCTGGAGATTCTTTAAAGTAGTAAAAATATGACCTTTCCTGTAAGGAAAATATTCCATGTTATCTGCATTATAAGAATAAACCCTTTTTAATTTTATCACAAAATGCAAAAAGAGTTCAAGTTCACAAAAAGATTACCGTACAAGCCTCATACTTTACTAAATTGTTGAATAAGAAGCATAATGGGAAATTCTCCACTTAAATTACACATTTCATATTTATAAATTCAATTGTCCATAAGATATAAAGAAAGTCATTTGGTTCACATACAAACAAAAGCAAAAGCGTAAATACAATGACAATTGTTTGTAAAAAAAGGAAATAATAGCATTACTTTTAAAATTGGGAAATACAATATACTTTATTATTTTGCGAGTTAGCATTTACTTTGTAATATGCTCTTGCTGTTAAAAATATAACTTTTATTGTTTTTTCGAATAGGTTTTTTAGACATCGTCATTGATGAAATGTGAGTTTTGTGCTAAGTAATTTCTGTGTAAAAATACGGCTTCGAATCCTTAAGGGCTTTAGCATGAGAAAACTACGATTTAAAAATAGTTGGTTTAACTAACAAAACTTACACTTTTAGCTATTGATATTAAACACAACGTTTCAAAAACAAGCGTTTTGGAATAAAGCATCTGAAAAATTTTTTCTTTAAAAAAAAAGAGGATATCATTACAACAACTTATTTAGCTTGAAACAATTTTATACAATATTAAAACTATTACAGTCTACTTATTTAAGCATATATGCATCCTAGTTATTTTCGGACTAAAACTAACTATTTTTTTTTATTCATAATACTTCAATGGATCGAATGGGTTTTATTTTAACTATTGCTGTATGTAACATTGAGTTTTTAAATTTAATAAGATTTTATTTTAAAACACAACGAAAAATTTTCTTACCTCAAAAGAAGGCTACATTAAGTATTCTCATCATTTTTTGAAAACACTAGGAATTTGCATATTACACATACCGCAAAGCCAGCAAGTTTTATTCAACCATTATTCATCTTTTACGCTGACTTATCAGTAATCTGCTGAAATATAACTTCATTATTCGCAAAAACGTCAGAATGCATACATAAAAGAGCCACCGGGAATTTACGTTTGGGCAGTGCGTTAGATCATTTCATCAAGAAAAATGAAGGCTTTATCTTTAAAGTTATTTTCCCGAATAAAAATATTTACGAGAAAATATTTCAGTTTGGAGTTAGTTTTGTTTTGGAGTTTAATAAGAAGTATTTTTTTTTTTTTGGAAATAATAAGCTTTCTCTTTTTAATAGGAATGGTCTTTTAAAAATGACGATATGAGAAAGGATAAGTTTAAGGCCAAAAATATAATTAGTTTTTGTATTTATTTAAAAAATTTTACAATAAGAACTCGAGCAAACTAGTTTGGAATATTTATTTATACGTATGATTAAATATATTTTTCAAGAAACTCAATATAATGGTATTTTGTTCATTTGTTTTTAGATAACCTTGCTCAATAGTAAACAGTGTAAATTAGTTGAGGCACTTAAATACAATGTTTAAATATAACCTCTTGTGACCTGGCGTCCGCATATCTTTTTTAAAACCTCCTCACAAACAATTAACACGTTAATTAATTCTGAAATTTACCAGGTCCGTTAGTAAAAGATCCAAATATCAGTTTTCAGCCTTTGATTACAGGTATCAGTCATTTATTTCTATAAAAAATTAAGTTGAACAAGGGCCAATACGATACTAGAGTTCTTATTTTAAAAAATAATATTTATTATTTTTTTCAAAATTTTAATTCCACCCCTTGGCTTCTGTATGGTTAAAAAAATACCCCCTTGAAGTAGTTTATTGGATCGGATTTTGGTCTTTTCAATCGATTGGATCATCGCTAAAACCTTTAAACTCCAGAGTTTATGGTTATTACCACGTCTCCCGCGAGTCTAAACCATTATCCGGCAGTTAAGCAAAGTCATAAAATTGGTTGTAAAAATCAGACATTTTGTCTGCTTTTCACAGGGCTCATAGGGTTGTCGTATAGTTAGGTGGTGATGCAATGGCCTCACCAAAGTGAAAAAGTTGGTTTGTAAGTGTCTCTTCAGAAGATTTTAAAAATATATGCAAAAATTATGTATTTCATCAATCGTAAAAAAATAATAAAGTCAAGTAAGAATAACTTTGAGAGTGTATGTCCAAAAAGGTCAAGTAAGCCCCCCGCCACAAACAGCATATTTTGTTCAAGGATCTAAAAGTTTTTATGAAAAAAAAAACCTGTCGACCTGTTAAGAAGTTAGGGCTCACATGAATCATAGTTTAATCACTAAATTAAATACTATGATTTATGACTTTCTTGATGGGTTTCTTGGTCATGGACTGCGACCTCAAGTTTGTTGCATTCAACTCCAGAAATGACACATGTACAAGGGACACGCAAAGAAAGAGACGACACAAACACACAGACAAATAACATCATTTATTGACGGACACAAACATCCATGCCTTACCGGGATTCGAACCCCTTAAGCTCTAAAGGCTAGCTCCATAACCGTTGTGCTACCGGGGCGGCAATTAACTACTAAGTTTTATCATGGCTCAACTGTGAAAAATAATAATAATAAATAACATGTTTCGAAAAGCAGAAAAAAATGTTTGGCTGCTATTCCCCAAGAGTATAAAACAAGAACTGTCGAACTGTCTTAAGTGATATGTGAAAGAGTTATACAATTTTGGGCCATACTTCAAATATATGAGTTCGGACAACTACCTCTATTTAATAAAGTGTGCCTATACTTTGGGATGCTTTGACCCACTTTTAAAATTTTGAACACATTGGTTTTTCAACTTAACAGTTAACAGTTTACAATCATAAACATTGTATATAATGGATTTAATCATAATTATATTACATTTGCACACCTACAAATAACGTTTAATTAATATTAAAAAATGCAAAACTAAAAGCTTTTATTTTATCACACAATTTTGGTTTTCTTAGGATTCCAGAGACAATCCAAGCTATTGACATACCTTTAATCGAATAAAGTATGCATATTAAAGAAATAATAAACTGCTTTAATTGCCTTAATTTATATTATTGATTGATTACATTACATGTTTTATAATTACCCCATGAAGCACACAACCCGAAAATCCCCACAATGGTACTTATCCATCCATGTTAAAATAAACGACTTTAAGAAATTTATCTGTAATCACATTCTTAAGATATCATTAAACAAGAGCCTGATTTAAAAAACAAAGAAAATATTTATAAAAAAGTACAATTTCCAAAATCTTTTTTCCATCTCTAATCCATGAAAATTAATGATGTTCGTTTTTTTCGTTGATAAAAGAAAAAATCGAATATAAACCACGGTTATCTACGTCCAATGCTAATACCAGGATATGAATATTTAGTTTTTCATTATTTTTTTTCAGTTTTTTTTGCGTACTTTTGTGAATCACAAGAGAAATTGAAAAATAAGGTATCTAATAATAAAATGAAACACATTTTTTATTGTTTAATGTTAAATTCTTATAACGACTTCTTACTTTTACCTGTTTCAAGAAATGTAGTTGTAAGTGTCTGAAAGTTAGTTTTAGTTTTGATTTTAATTGTTTGTTATTTTGTTTTACCTAACTATTTTCAACTTACCTTTTTTTATTTGTTATTAATATTTGAGAGGTTTATTCTCAATGCATCTCAAACCCCAACCCGTGTGTCGAGTATTCGATGGGCTGTATTATTAAAAAAAGGTTTGACAGTACATAAGGAAAAATATAGTTTCTTATGGAAAAGAGGGCATGTTTTGGAACAGAGAATTTCTGGTAGCAAAGTTACATGAAAATCTACGCAATGCTACAGACAAAATATGCTGATATATTTTTCTCTTAAAAAGACAGAAAATATTTGTATAAAAAATATTTTACGTATTGTTTCGTTTTTATGCAGGTACGTGAAACATAAAAATGGACAGATGACCTGTATTCAAAGCCTCGTTATCGGCATATCAACCACGCACTCCGTCACTATTCACAACACCATCGTGGTCACAGATGTACACTCCTTGCCAACCTAAGTTGGGTAAATAGAAATATGCTATGGAGAAGATCCTTCCGCACATGTAAAGAGCTCCATAAATCATTTATGAAGCCAACCAGAAAACATGATTCAAACATTAATTTCGTTGAAGGTCTAACAGATTTGAATATTATGTGAGAAAATTTTGCAATTTTATCCGAATGAAAAGTGTATTTTGGTTAAATTGTAGTAAGATCATTTTGTATGTAAATATTGCCTTACAAGAGTTTCCTTCTAACGGACCAATCGCGCTTTTCCCCCTGCCTTTTTACTATTTGATTTTACACAAGTTAGGTTGGAACGGAGTGAAGATTATATATTCTTTTAAAAATTAAAACGGAAGTGATATGTTGCAACGACTGAAATGTGTATCGATGTTAATATATTGTTTTTAATTACATGGAAAATGTATCTTTTGAAAATGAAGATACTAATGAAATGTGCTTGTTCATAAAATATATTTCATTAGTTTTCGGTAACAGGAATGAAATTTTCAACAGAAACAAGAAAGAAATATTCTATTTTCTGACAAATTTTTTATTATAGTTCGATTGAACAATCTCTTTCATTTGATTCAAGATTGAAATAATAACTTATAATAGGTAAATGCACAGTTTTTCACTATAAGGGGTAAAAATTGCATACCATTCTTCGTCAAGTTGGATAGCTTCCTATATATTTTGTTAACTAAAAGAAATATTTATGATAATTCACAGCACTCAAAGAAAAACAACACAAGTATAAAGCACATGTTCGTACAAAATAACCATACTCCTCTATTTTGGATAACTATCAAGAAAACATTCGCTAATGATATGATAATACATGAATTTTCATGTTCGGGGGTATGTTTTGTTAGTTGGCTTTTAGAGAATTATCGACCATATTATATGCTGTAATATATTGTAAAAACACTGTTAGAGGCTAAAATAGGTTTATTGTTTATTATTCAATAATGGTTTACGTATTGTTAAGTAATTATTGTCATCTTCATTTTAACACAACCATTTATTGTCAACTAATGTTGGGGTTGACAACACGTGAACTAATAAGCAGAGGTTATAGAGGCCGATAACACGTAAAATAATTAGCCTATTATTTCAGCAGGCTTCATTCCATAACATTAAATGATAACATAACTTTAAAAAACATTCATTCCATAACTTTTTTTGCAGCACCTATTGACATTTCTTAATAGTACGAAATTATTCGAAAGTTAACCTACTGCTTTATAAGTTTCAATAGCAGTAGCAGTTCGCAAAAATACGTAATTGTTACTAATTTGTCTATCAGCACTTTATTATAAAATGAGAGTTTGGTTGATGTTTGAGTTTGGTTAAATATATTGAGGTCGCACACACAACTGGTATTCTAGAAAAACTCCAACAGTTCTCGTAATTTACTTAAAAAATATAACTCAATATTCATTTGAATATATTCCATGTGTACACTGTTAAAAAAATTACACTAAATTTACGGGCATAGACTGGCAGCAGAGATTCCAGCCCCACCCCGTTAAAAAACACTCATGCCCATAATTTCCTATAGGTAATAGAACGGCTAAAACAGTAAATATACGGGAATCGACCTTATTTTCTTACAGTGTAAGGGGTAAGGCCGTTTATTTAGTGGGTCAGACCGTATTTCACCAAATACGGCCCTTGCTTGTAAATATTGAAGGGCAAATGCCCGTAAATTTACAGATTTTTTCCACAGTGTAGTTTTTCTTAAAAATTAGCATTTTTTACAATTAATGCCACTAGAACATATAACCTTTATTTCCTGGGCCCGGGAGGCCTAGCGGGATTGATTGCAGCCCATTACGCTAACAGTCTCCACACTGTACCGGATTTCCACTTTCGCTCTGGGTCTAGTTTCTCTCTCTGTCTCACTTAAAATTTTGTCTGCGTCTCTGTCTTACTTGAGGAGGGTTTATAAGCGGGTCTCTAATCACACACACTAACCGGAAAATACATGTGCCAACCTACCAAGCTATATTTCATAAAATTAATAAAGCAAAATATCTAAACTTCGAAATCGAATAATAAATTTTGGAGTGATGAACAGAACTGTCTTGAAAAGAATAGTGCATCGAATTCAGCTTCTCTACGTCACTTAATGGATGTAATTACGAAACCTGTTGAAATAAGCACTTTGAGCAGAAAAGGTGCAAAATTAATCAAATCAAGCAAATCAAACCGTGAACCAAAACCATCATTTTCACTGTGCTTATAGACTAGCATTCAAATTTATTATGGACTAGTAAGCAACACAGACACAGTTTTGCGAGATGCCTCTGAAATATAGGTGTGTTCCACACGTGACAAGTACAGTGAAGCTTTAAAATCAAGGAAGTCAATTTGCATTAATTTGGCATTTGTTAACCGAATAAACGAAATGCCCAGTTTATATATGAAATCGGAAACATTCCACTTACGTAACCATCTAAAATAAACTATACCAAAAACTTCAAACTCTTTAAAAAAAGTTGAGCATAAAGTTGGTAAAACAATGCTCATCATAAGTACTACAACATTTCATTTCAATGTACATCCCGAAGTAGAACCAAACAAATGTTTAAATAAACATTCTTTTAGCTTGATTAAACATTCTTCTGGCGTAATATTATGCATCATTAAAACACCAGAAACAAAAGTAATTCGTACTTTACTTGATAGAAGAGCATGATAAAAGAGTCTTGGATCCGAACAAAACATCTTAAACAGTTCCCGCCAATTCGTGTTTTTAGTTTGACAAATGCTTAAAAGACATTTAACAAATGAATCGGTGAGTGCAGAAACAACGTCAGTCACAAATTTCAAATTTTTCAGGAGGGAGAAAATACGTAATAACTTCTCCTCTATTTCTGCACTGAACACTCGAAACAAACGTCCTGTATTTACGGAACTACTGAACAGACTAACATAGTTTTTGCACCCAACACGCATTGTGCCTTTCTACGCTTATTTTCATTGAAAACGAGTTTTCGGATTTTTTTTTACTGAAGTGGTTTCTGCACTCAACGATTCATATGAATCATGAAAAAATGAACCAAAATGTATTTATTAATAATTTTGTTTACGTGTTAAATAAAAACACTATAAACATATAGTTTTGTTCGTAACTTAATGAATCGTCAAAAAGTTCTTGCAAATGAAATTGGGTTCAGATTTGGTCATGACCATCAAAATGAATATCTTATTTAGCTACGTGGAAATCTTGCATTCATGCAATAGGCAGACTGATGAGTTAACATTTGACAACCCTAAATCGAGACAATCATTACTTCATCAAACATCCAAGTCGTAATCTTAGAGGATTGAAGATGTGTTTCCCAGCCCACAAGCTGCGGAATATTAAGAAAATATAGGTTTATTTAGAAGAGTATGAAAATTTGTGCAGCTATTAATATTAGAAAATAAAAGGTTTCAATGGCTCAAAAACAATTTCTAGCATATTTTTAAAAATCCGTTAAGAATGAATGCGATTTCACAAAGAATCACTAAAATCAGGGTAATTTTACTTCAACTCTGCTATTTATGTTTAGGCTAGCCGCATGGCTTAATTCAGTTTCTAAAATCAGATTTCTTATACGAAACTCTATAAGTCTAGTACAGATGTGAGATTTTTATGCAGAAAGTACACTGCCAGTGGATCGAATGACACTTTTTTTAAAGCATGTTTTTCTATTCTACATGCGGCTGTCAAGTTTCAGAATGAGAATGACAAATTTCGCCTTTCTCCACGCAAAATTGTATGCATTTGGAATAACATCATTCCATAAGTGCTGTATTTGGAATAACATCATTCCATAAGCGCTGTATTTGGAATAACATCATTCGGTTGTAACAAGCTGAATTACCTAAGCCACGGGTTTAGCTATACTACAACTTTTTGTTTCTATATCTATGTATATACTTCTCTCAATCACTCTATCACTCCGTCTAAATACTTTACTAACATGATTAGTCTATATCATATATAAGAACGTTAAATTTAATAGTCATTTATTGATTTGTATCATTAAATATATAACTTGTATATACTAAAATTGTTGCAATATACAGACTCCCAATGAATTTCTGAAATCCAGAAACATAAAATGGGGTCGTAAATTTATATAAAAAATACTAATGCTTGGAATAGGGCGTACAGTTGAATGAAATCGTGTATAATACAGGGTACACTTTAAATATGTAGGGGGCAATTATCTTGTCATTTTGTAACATGTCGTTAAAAGGTTGCGTTGGTTGCAGGCTCAGGTATCGAAATCTTCACTTGACTTCTGTTAAAAATACTTTATGTGATTTTGTCGTAAGGGGGCTCACAAATACACTAGAAGCATGCATCCATAATCATGAAACCATTGATTGGGTTGGTCGTGACAACTAGGTACGTATAAAACCTGCGTTATTCACCTAGAATATCAAGTTAGTGCAATCCATACTTAATCCTCTTTGACATTAAATCTATACTAAATTGTAGGAGTTGAAGAAAGCAAGGTTTCGGCAATTCTCCACTACAATAGGTTGTGAATCTGTAAAGACTCTCTAAGCTATCGAGAATCCTATTAAGAATCGATATTGATAGACTCTGCCTTAACCAACATCTATTCTAGCAAAAATATCACTTAAAAGTATGTCGAACAAAGATCCACGAACTGTTACCGATCCCGCAAATGGAAAGAGATCATCCCAACACCAATCCCAATAACAACACCGATATCTTCCTTTTACCAGAGTGAAGCCCCTGGGCTAACTGAAACCCGAGATCTTGGGCTAATCAGAGATATCTAAGTAGCCAACGCTGCTATTTATTGCAAACGTTTTACTGCTTCGGCGAAGGCGGTTAGGCTAATATCGTATTGATATTGCTGCGGTGTCTCATGTTTATGTGCACAATAAATATGTTTCGGCGTACCCAGCCAAAGGCGGTTTCTTCTTGTTTTCGGAAGAATATATTCAGGATATGACGTGGAATGCATTGTGGTAGAAGTTTGTATGGTATAAGATAAAAAGAATGAATGTTTTGTTACGATGCTGATCTCTGATGTTTGAATGAGGAAAAAGTTCGGTTTTGTTTCTGAGTCATTAAGTCTAACTGCTTATTTGTATTCTCTTATGGTTAAATGGTAGGATTTTCTAAAATCAATTATTTGAAAGTAGGCTTTCAATTTAATTTTATGATTTGTCTAAATGTCATGGATTGTAAAATATGAGTTGACCAGTTAAATAAGTATAAAGTAGAATGGATTTGCTTCTTTTTGCAAGTCCTATTTTTTAGATAGCGTTTCTATGTCTCATATTGCTCAGTAGGAATTTTTCGGGTCATTTAAGCCTCTGAATACTGCAACAACTATAAAATAAAAGAAAAGGTAAAAATTTTTCTTCAGATCTTCCAAAAGCATTTTTATTTAAAGTGTACTACTAACTTAGAAAAACCTCTTCGTCATCTTACCAACTACGGTAAGATGGCAAAAACTGCTATTTGGTTTGAATGCAATATGTCCCATAATGACAGTTAAATTATGACATTTAAAATAGTTTTTCTTTTGCTTTAATATTCAAAGAGGCGTTGGCGCAAAAACATTTTGGGTAACTTCATTTAAATAACGAAAATAATTAATTGTTTACATTCGACATCCTACCTTCTAGTACCATTATATTACATTTTTTTTCTTTAGATACTAACTAAGGGCTGGGGCTCCCAGTCGGGGTCTGGGCCCGCTCTGCCAAAATAACTGCCGACCTATAAACAGCCCGTGCAGCCAAAATGTCCGACGAATAATACCCAGTGTATGGTTGCGCACGTTAAATATCCTTCAAAATTCTAACGCTGCGTACGAAGTCGCCCTTAACGATAGCGTTAGCGTGCCTATTCAGGTGTTGGCTCGTCACTGACTGTGGTTCGAATAAACGACGCCCATCGCCAATTGCCCTCGTGTAGCTCTAGTGCGACTATAATTCAAACCTTACCTAACCAGCAAGGCGATGTGAAAATTAGCTATCCAAGTGGATTAAAAACAATAGAGAAGTAAAAAAAAATCTATGAACGATTTCATTTTTTTAATATTGAACCTATAAACGTTTTTACTTTCTTCCCAAATGTGTTCTGTATTGTAGCCTTCGTGTAACTCTAGTGCGACAATAATTCGAACCTAGCCTAAGATACCATGTAAATTTATTAGAAGAGAATTTCAGTAAGTTTATTTCTCAGCTACTCTATTAAGGAACTTATTGCAACGCGAATAGCTCGTTTTATCTACTGAGAGGACTAGAACTTCTTTAGTACCCCATTCAAGTGGTAGAAGATATTGTCTTTTTAAAAAAAATTCATAAAATAATGGAATGAAATGTGGAACCTAGAGGATTAGTCTTACAGCATTTCAAATCTTTTTTTGTTGCTTCTTAAAAAAAAAAAAACCGAAAACAAAATGAATAGCTAGGTTCTCAACAAAGTTTTGTTTTGTAGCTGCCTCAATCCCGAGAGTAAACTTTTATCCTGGAAAAAAATAGCCATTTTCTTTTATTTGCCATTGGAAAACGTAAAATTTATTATTTTTATGTTGCTTTGGCTAAACCCCAAATTCTGTTTATCTTCAACAACTGCTGCTTGGGAGACTAACCAAAGGATTCTTTTGATGAGAATAAAAATAATTTGAGCTATATCAACAATACAGTTCAAGAATGAAACTTATATAATATAGCAATGATTTTCTTTTAAATTATGGGTAATATTCACAAAAATATATGTTTTCACAAAAAAAACAATTATTTTATGTAATGTATTTTAAGCAGACAATTCAATTCAAAAATGAAACTTATCTAGCAATGATTTTCTTTTAATTTATGGGTAATATTCACAAATATATATGTTTTCATAAAAAACCAATTATGTAATGTAATGTATTTTATGCAGAATTAGTTTTAAAAAACTCAATATTTCAAACAAATAAGTCTAATAAAACATGTGTTTTCAATTTTAGCATTCTAAAAAATATAAAATTATTTTGGGAAACTCTCTACTTAAGATGTTGTGCGTTTATTAAAATATAAATTGGAAAATTATCAGATGACAATACTTCGGGCAATTTTATCGAGAATTTTATAAGCCCCGATTATGCACGCCTAAACAAAACTAAGAAATTTAATCTTTTTATTCGTTATACTTGATGTAATTCAATTTTATTAAACATTTGAATGTTCCTACTTTTATTAGTTCGCTTGAGTAATATTACTCAGAATAAATAAATATTGTGTTTCTTAAAACAGTGTTAGACGTCTTGAGAGCTAAATGAGAAAACGAAAACAACATTTACATATGAAAGCAAAATGTAAACTTGTTTAATACATGTTATTTGATATAAGTCAAAAATATATTATAAATATACTTGACTTTTATTTGAACACATTAATTTTATTTTGTGTTGGTATAATTCAATCGGCCCAGTGGCTTAGTGGTAGTCCTTCGCATTGTCACGCCACAGGTCCGGGGTTCGAATCCGGATTGGGCGAGGTTGTCTCATAATTTCATCCCTTGAGTGGGTCGATAAAATGGGTACAAAGCATGCTTAGGAACTAAACACTGGGGGTTCCATGCGAAGCTTAGCACCTTACCGGGACATAGGCCTAATACCCCAGAGCCCTAGGTCACGAAAGCAGAAATGGGCACGGCAGGCCTTGGCCCAGTAATGGTCTGTTGATCCGGGAAGTTTAGTTTATAATTCTTAAATAAAACAAATACTTCTGCGTTACAAATACAGTTTTTATTTTGTTACAGCCCAGTTTAATGGATCTTTAACTGATTTATAACAAAATTACAAATACTACTATTTTACTAAAACGATTTATTTTAAATGAACGTTTTATAATACGACTTGAATAATACATACATCGGTTTTTATACGACCATGATGATAAACATATGCTACATATTTTTCAAACACACTTAAGTAAAATGTGAAATACGGTCAGTGTCATAGTTTGCGTCACAGAATTAAAACTTTATCTTAAAATCTTAAAATGACAGTTAATTTTATTTACTCTATAACATTGATAATTTAGAGACACTGAAAGAATGTTTTACTTCTTTTTTTTTTACTTTTCGTTCGAATAGATTTTAACAAAATTCCACTCTGTTAATGAAAAAAAAAATAAAGGTAAATTCTACTTCAAAAATATTTTTAAAAAATAGTACTTTGTTATTGCCATTTAACTAGACAAAAAGGCTTGCTTAGGATAATGCTATTTCGGCTTTTAGTAAATAACAAAGAATACTTTTCTGGATTAAATTACATTATTCAGTTGAGTTTGGTGTGTTGGGTGTATTTTTTTGTTACTTGTAAAATAAAGTTTTTGTTAAATTTTGTCCAGATGAAATTCAATTTACAAAACACTTATCGTTAGCTAATTTTTTTTAATTAAGATGTTTTTTATAAACGCAAATCAGATAAAAAAAAAACGGTATTGAACAGAAATTGTCTTATTTAAATAAATAGTACAGTGCGTTCCACATATCTTCGTTTTTTATTGGTAGGTTCAGAATGCAAGTGAATGAACCAAGTCCACTGTTTGTCAGTTTCGAGAGCGCAAGTACATGCATTATGTAGAATTTCAGTGTAACAATGAAAAAAGTTCTAGTTTTAAATATTTAATTTATAATTTTTTATAAAATGTTCACAGGTAATTCGTTATTAAGCTTTAACTTTGAACCTCTGTAGCTCAAAGAAGTGTTTTTGTATTCTTGGTTTACTTGTGCTCTGAGCATTCCGTATTACAAATTAAAATTACAAAATACAAAAGAAAATCCACGTTAGTTTTACTAATAAGAACGGTACTATTTAATAACACTATTTTGTGTCTCGAGATACATTTTGATCAATACAAATAAGTGTATGTTGAAATTAATTTTTTAAAAGTAGATTTGGACATTAGATATTAAAAAGCAAGAGTTTTAACTTCAAATATATCTGTATAAAAAGATTTAAAAAACAACAACCTCAGAACTACTCTTCAGGTATGTTTGAAAATATATTATATATTTTACCAATATATCCTCTTCATAGAACCATGCAATAAAGATGAACATAATGATATCATTAAGAAAAATAGACTTGCTACAATAGAACAGTTTTCAAAAAAGAATTTTGTACGTGCATATACAGATGGTTCCTCGGACAAAAACTATCACCAATGGTGGCTCTGGTGTGTCTTTAAGTACTTTAGATAGTACATCGCACCACAGTAAATTTGGTGCTGGATATATTACCTCTTCTTTAACCTGTGAGCTAAAGGGAATTCTGGATGCACTTAAAATGTATAGAGCCCTCCCCCCTTCCAATCAAGCAAAAGGCGTTGTTGTCTTCTGTGACTCAAAAGCCACCCGTGATACAATCTTGAAAGGAGACTCTTCCATCATACCTAAGGAATCACCTCAAGCCTTCATGATCTTCAAAACATAAACTAAACCTGTACGCTTCAGTGGATAGCTGCAAATTTTGATTTTGCTGGAACTGAAATTGCTGATATATTAGCCAAGGAAGCAGAAATCTCAAAATTGATACTAATAAAGTCTATCTCCAAGGCGAAATAGATGTTAATGCCCGAGAATGATTGCCAATTTGAGATACATTGGAGTTCTGCCATCATTGATAGATCTTTATGATATTAAAATCCAAAAAAATAGCAGACGTGGTTATCAAAACACATGGTTTACCTCCATATTATACTGAAACAAAAAGCCAGACATATTTTCATTCGATAAAAAATAAATATTTTTGCAGAACATTTTTGGAGAAAGTGCAGATGTGTATTGTTATTTTGTTTTAGCTTTTTTTTTACAAATTACATCTGATGAACGCAAAAAATAAAATAAAGTGGTTTGTAAATATGTATTTAATAAAACTGTTAATTTTGACAGTTAAATGAGGCTATATGAAGAACACAAAAGTGTTTTTTTTTATTTTAAGAGTTTATCATTTATTTTACATATAATGTCGAGTTGTAAGAGTTAGTTGTAGGTGCATACTATATTGTGGTTTGTGTGCTTGATCATAGACCCGCTTATCAAGTTTTCGTCAAGTAAGAGAGAGACAGAAAGAATTTTTACTGTCACAGAGAAATAAATATACACCCAGGGTGAAGGCGGGAGTCGAACCAGCACCCTTTACAGTGCACAGACTGCAAGCGTAATGGTTCAAACCATTCGGTCACTTTTCTATTTGTAGCGAGTTAAAAAGTTGTAGTTTTTCAAATACCCTTTTTAGTTCTAACTACTTTATTCCAAACTTTTTACTATCTGCTTCACTCCATACGTTAACCCTTTAAAAATCACTTCACAACTCTATAATACAATTTTTCTAATTACTAACTTTATGTTTATATACTACACTGTTACGAACTTTGGTGAAAAATTTCACCAGTATCTTATGTTTTCTTTTTTTTTTGCAATTAATGATTCCGCGGTTACATTTATATAAGTAATGACGACTTAAAGATAAAAAACAAGGCCGTTACTTCTTATTTGCTGCAACCACCTGAATCGAATACAAGAGATTCAACAACTGCTTACAGCTTCCTTCAAACCTTTTTGCAATGCTCATTCTTCATAAAAAAAATGCAGCCACTATACCAAGGAGTTACAGAAAGCACTTGGCGACTTGCCATTGACCAATTTTTTTACATTGTAAAAAAGAAGCATTGTTATTTTTTTTCATCCTTTTATGTGTCAGGTTCTTGCATGCTTCCTTTCTTTCACTGTTCGCTTCTTGCTTGAAAGCTTATACAAAAAGTCGTTGTACTCGCAGGCGTTTTACTGTTGGATTTTTACTGATGAGGTAACAAAGATATGTTTAGGAAGTCCACAAATTTGTATAAACGTCAAAATGTGTTGTTGTTAAGCAAATTATTATTATATATTTACTTTAAATTGACAGAATTTGATTTTCAAATACTCTAGTACTTGATAATATAGGTTTGAAATTGATTATTACATTACTTTAGTTCTTGATAATACAGGTTTGAAATTGATTATTGCATTACTCTAGTTGTTGATAATATAGGTTTGAAATTGATTATCAAATTACTCTAGTTCTTGATAATATAGGTTTCAAGTTGATTATTGCATTGAATATCATAAAAATTTAACTGTTGATAAAATCAATCATGCATTCTAAATGCTTCTGGAATTGAATGCTATCAGTGTCTTATTATTGTACTGTTCTAAAGCAAAAAAAAAACATTTTATTCACTAATAAACGATAAATTAATACAAATGTATTACAATTATAATAATTTTCAGTTAATGTATTATTCCAATGGTTAATACTACTTTTCCATTTAAATAATCTGTTTTTTATCTCTTTATATTCATTTGCCCCTTTGAAATTAGCCTTGAAAAAAGGATACTTTGTATTCAATTTCCAGTTTTTTAATAAATATAAAGTATCTTTAATTCAGAAACAAACTAATTAGAAACGACATAATAGGAAATTCAATCTGATAAAGCTTTCATTAAAACATTTTACAACACATATTCGTTACTTTCTTATTATGCAATTCGAATCCCACAGCGAGCCACAACTGCCTCTGAAAGCTTCAGATACACTTATCAATAGCGACAATTCAATAAGCGTTCGTTTTATACAATAAATCCTTTCAAATGAAAATTTCAGTCTGTAAAACCTAAATCGATTGAATTACACCCAATCTGGGGGATTCCGGTTTCCACTAATGTCAAGCCGCAGGAAAAGGCAATTACGACAACAGGGGAGAAGGACACAAACTACTCCACTCTCCCCTTTTCCGTTTTAAAATGCCCAACAAGTATAATTGTAGTCCCACTATAGATCTACTAAAATTGGTCAGGGTAGATCTATAGAAAATTTGTTTGAGGAAATGCCCTGCTAGTATCAATAGAAATCTCTATTGATATTTATACAAATCTTTACTGATCTCTATTGATATCCATACAAATTTCTACTGATCCCTATAGAAATCAGTACAGGCCTATTGATGTCAACTGAGATCAGTAGCTGACTGATATTTTTTTACTGGTGTCGGTAGAACTCTATTAATATCAATAATAAATATTATTAGTAGGTTACTGATATCTCAATAGCTTTTACTTATAACAATGGGGACATCCATAGAAATAAGTATACACCAATAAAGTTGTAATAATGTCAATAGATTTTTGTATTGATCTCTATGGATCAATTTTAGTAGGGAGGTTCTAATCCTTCCGCTTCAAAACCAAAATCTATAAACTTGCATTCTTTATTTCAAGAATATTTATCCATCGTTGACTTGAAGTACTTTATTAACTTGTATTTCCTACATTTTATTTCTTCAATTTAATTAAGTATTTTTTTTTCTCTGTTTGGAACGTTGCATATGAAAACATTTATGCCTGAGTCTTAATAATACAAAAGTTGAGACGTGGCTATGTTTCCCCATGCCATGTTAGGTTTATATTCCCTACATCCTTATGAACAAATCATATTAGAGATTGTGGACTAATGGGATAAATGCTTATTAACCTCTGTATTTCAGCAACTTACAAGAATATTAATTTATGTTTTAAAAAGAACATAAATTGAACATTCGTATACTAAAAAGTCTTAATTAGGTATTCAATCTTCGTAAAAACACACAATAATTTTAAGTAAAAATATATAAATAAGCACTAACCTTTTAAAATCAATCGCATGACTATCCCAAAAATGAAAATCGGCAGCGGAAATCAAGCAAAAAAAACTGCCTTTTTAAACTTCACCGTAGGATTACCATTGAAGCTCAAAGTAAGGAGGAAAAAGACTTTCCTTCCACAAATGAAATCATTTGAATAACGCTCGTTTTGTATTTCAACACAAAGATTGGAATAGAAGGAAGAAGAAATTCCGAAAGCCGCCGAGACACAAGAACTTCGAATGCATGAAAAAATGCCAACACAAAAGACCCATTTTCCACAGACAAACAAGCAGCTTCTTCGTTAGGTATTGAAATCTTTTGAAACTCGGTGGCTGCGTGTATTCAATGGGGGGAGACCTACCACTTTGCTTGAATTCATTGAAAAGATTTTCGGCGTATAGTTGAATATAGCAGATTTGAGGAACTTTACAGGGTTTTTTTTGCCATAAATTGAGGACGGATTTCTCTTTTCGTGTGTTTCGATTGATGAGGAAATCAAGACTTTTTGATTTAATGCACTTTTTTGCACCAATGCGTGACATTTGTGGGAATAAATGCGATTGAAGACCTTTCTCAAATTTAAAGTGCACATTTTTTTTCTCCAATAGACTATTCAGCTTACAGGAATTTGATCGAGTTATATTTTACAGATTTGTTTTTGATGGTATGTGAATAGTTAATAATAGTTAAAATTGTAGTGTTTTAAAGTAACATATATAATTACATTTTTAAAATATTAAACAACTTTCATGCAAAGTGGGTTTTATTTCACCCATGTAAATTTTTAAGTATCACAATATCATAGAAGGCCCTTTTGTATAGCATATGAAAAGGAATTGTTTACAATGCAATGCATTGGATATATTTTTTATATTTTGATTATGTGTATACATTTTTCGTGCACATTTTATAAATAAATTTATGCCGGATATCCGAATTATTTAATGCTTACTTGAAGTATCTCTTATAAAACAAGAATACTGGACAAACACATATTTTTACTTCTCATTTATCAAATGTGATAAATAGTAGTAAAAAAATAAATTTGTAAATAATACAAATGAACAGAAACACCTTAATATTGCATTTTTCTGCATGAGAAAAACAATATAAATGGACTATTTCTACAAAAAAAACTTAAGATATGGGGACTTAATTGAATTATTTGCAATATATTTATACTCAATACCATATATAAATTAAAATATGTATTCAATACTTTTTTTTGTTGTTAATCATGGTACTTTGAAAATAATTAAAGCCCATGGTGTTCATTACTTTGTCATATGCACTCAAAGACAAAAAATTGTGTGTTAAGTATGATTAAAATTACTTAGGTGCAATTCATTTATTAATAAAATTAACATTCTACTAGTATAAATTTGAATTCATTAAAAAAAATGCATCAAATCTACTATTATTCAGATCAATATTTAAATTCACTTTTTTAAGCGTAGTAAAATTTTATTTTTTAATCTATTGCTTAATTAGCTTAATGGAATGAAACATGAACGAGGCGGTTTGAAAATAAAATGTTACGTATTTCTTTTTAAGGGTACTTGCCAAAAATGCTTAAAATAGGAACTTTCATGATTTCTTTAGAGATTCTGAAATCAAAATAACTTCAACAAAACATAAAAATACAAAATTCTGTCTTTTTAAAAAAGTGGGACTTGGGCATGTTTCCTCCATGCCATGTTGCCCTTTTGTTCTTGTTACTCGATGCTAAAGGGAAAAATCGTATTTCATTACCCCTTTTGTATGTATATTTAGGGAACAAATTATTTGAACCATAGTTGTAGGCAGAGCACTTAATTTATTTTCGAATTTACAGAAGCTTTTTATGTAATTGTTCGCTTATATGTATCGCCCGTGAATCAAACTAAATGAATATTTTTCTTTGTCAAGGACACATGCTATTGAGTATAATCAAAGTGTAGACATTTGAAAAGGCTTATACAGGAAGTTTGGAAGACAACTCGCTGATGCTATACCTTTTTAGCCATTTTTTTAAAAAAATCTGGTGGCCAGAAATGGAAATATTGCTGATTATCTTATAAAGAACAGACGGAAAGAAAAGCACACGGATAGACGGACATAATATATAAAGCATACATATATGATGCCACACTTTGCTAATAAAAAATAAATTTATTTAAACGCAAATTCAAATTTAGTTCGTCCACGGACGGACGAAAAGCAGACCGACGACGGACATGTTCACGATATCAATAACTACTTTTTATTTTTACAATATTTTCGAAATGACAAAAAAGTATGAAAAAACTAAGGTTATAAAATTATAATTTATTTTTATCTAAAATAAGTTTAATTTGAATGGTTTAGTACTAAAACTGAATTGGTTTCAGACTTTTTTTTTATATTCATATATTTTTTGAAAATTATAATTCTACGTATTACATTAACCTAAAAACGTAAGCCTTAAATATTTTGGAGAATACACACAAACCACGCTATTGAAATCAAATCTTTTTTTAATTTATATACAAGAATCTATATCAATAACAAAATGTTTAAATAAAATAAAAATTCTTTCCAATCCACATTATTAAAAGCATTCAATTACTGTTATCATGCCGAAAAATAATTTTAATTAGTTATATTAACGAGTTTTTATTTAAATCTTTTGGTACAATACCTTCATTGAAAGTAAATCAAACAGAAGTAAACGTTTTCAAATTTATTTACACTTGAATAAAAAGAAAAAAAAGACACAATTTCTCTTAAGTTAATTTGCACTTAAATCCATTGAAAATCCAATCTTACAATTGCCCCATCTGGTAATTTATTAAATACGTGATTCTAAAGAAAAAAAATCAAATTGAATACGGGACAATACATGTGCTTTTAAATCGCTAAGTCTTTTCACGCTAAAGTCCCCTGTTCCGTAAGTCACAAACAAATAAATATAATCCAATCTTCATGCTTGGCTACTTTTTAGAATAAAACTGTCGTCTTCAGCTATTAAGATTCAAGAGAATGAATCTTGTTTATTCAACTTTTTTTAAGGAAAAATAGAGGAAACAAAAAGATAAAAGATAAATTTGAAACGAAAGGGAAGAAAACTGAAGTCAGATTCGAAAGAAAGCTGTTTTTGGAATCGCGCCATGCTATTTTCGAATAAAAGGAATGTACACATATTTCCTTTTAAGACCTGAGAATAAAGAAAAATAGAGATATTTGTTGATTTTTTATGGCTTAAAAATAATTTAGCTTTAAAGTAATTTTGACCATCTGGGTCGATTTGTGTGAGTGGATTTCAACATGAATGCAAGTAAATTGAAATTTATGAAGAATATATATATTTAACAAATACATAAATGCTTAAGTCTTAAAAAATGAAAAGTCCAATTATTAAATATATCTAAGTGTTTTGTTATAAATTTTACATTTATGTTTACACATAGTTTTATCATCGTTTTTTATGATATTGTTAAACATAAATGGTTAGAAAAACTCTAACATAAACCATTATGTAGGAGATATTTGTTGATTTTTTAAGGCTTTAAAAATAGTTTTAAATGATTGCTGAGCAACTGGGTAGTTTGGATCTATGTATGAATTCAAACGAATTGTTATTCATGTAAAATATATATGTTTTTCATTGTGTATTATATTTCTCTGTGTGTCTCATTGTGTCTCTATTTTTCTTTATTCTCAGGTCTTAAAGGAACATTATTTTAAAATTAAATTGATATTTCAAAATATCAAAAAATAATAAACTACCTTATTATGATTACGTTTCCAAGCTACATCACAAAAAAAAAAGAATTTTAGTTTTCTTTTAAATGAACATGTTAGTGAAAAGATCTGTTAAATTCTCAAGGGCATATCCGTAGACTTTGATCAGCAATTTTTTATCTGATTTTTTATTGGCATTGAAAAAAAGTCACGAATTGTTAAAAAAAAACTTCTTCTAAAAAGTCTAGGACATTCTATCAGCAAAGACAAGGGTAAAATTATAATTGATGAGTTTTAAATTGCTTCTCAATAGAATTGTAAAGAATCGACTTATCTGGTGTCTTTTAGTAAACAGTTTTTTCACCAGTAAGTAAAGTTTGATTACTGTGAGATATGAGTTTTTTTTAACAGTTTTTTGCAATAGATTAGCCATATTTAAAAGTTATTGCATTGTTAAATTCAGTGCAGACTTAGTGAGCCATTTTAAAAGGTATGTTTATTTGCTGGATTAAACTATAATATTCTAAACATTGCCACAAATGTTGTTAACAGCAATTATTTAATTTTAACAACAATGGTTTAAAATACACATTGTATTATTTAAAACTATTGGAATAATTTAACAATACTTTTTTAATCGCGTTTAGTATGATATTGAAATACCGCATCATTCTTTAGATTTTTTTATATATTGTTTTAATTCGCATAAAAATAGCCAACGTACTGGAGTTTCGATGGATGCCTCCTAATTTAAGCTAAAATTCTTCTTCTTAACATGGTAAGTTAAGAATATTTTGTAAATTAATGGAATGAAATGCCTAAAGTTTTACACAAATGTGTTACATTTATGTTGGAATAATAATTAACATAATGTATCATAAATAACATGAATTTGTGTTCCTTAAACCAGCTATATTAATTCATCGTTATAATAGATATACACATTGCAGTCAAAAATCAAAGAGCAACTTACATTGCATTGATGTTTTTTGGGTTATTACAATCTACAAATGTGTCTTTCCAAAAAGGTTCTACTTTTTCTTTTTGATTGAAAGATACAAAATGTTGTTTACTAATACCCCTACTGAATAGGGGAGAGTGTTGTACCTTGGGACACTGACAATTTCTTTGAATCTATTGGCAATATCCATACATTGTTTATTTCTAATAGTGGCCTTAACCAACGGAAATCATCAAAATAAAATTTAATACTAGCATCATTGAATTGGTGACAAAAAATAATATTTCATTATCCCGAAGTAAATATTTTTCTCATTCTAATATAATTTTTTAGATTTGTACTTTTACAAAAAGTCAACTACATTTTATTTTTTTCATAAAAGAATTTTTTTTTAATATTTTGGTTATGAGAAAATAATAATAATGCATTTAGATAGGTCACTATCTTGCTTTTATTTAAACCATGTAGTGTGTTGTACCTTGGGACAGTAAGGCATATTGTATTGTCATATAATGTTAAATAATTTGGACTTGCAATTTTGCTGTATAATTTAAATTATTCTTGAATTATGAAGTTTTATTTGTGTATTTCCTTGAAAAAACAATAAGGTTTGTTTCCTGACACAAATTAGTGTATGACTATTGACTGAATTATAAAGTATGTCCCAAGGTACAACATCATATTGTTTCTTGGGACAGTTTATCCTCTCTACTTTAAATGAGTGGCAATTTTTAGCCTACTTTTCTTTTTTTTTTAATTCGAAGAATTAAAAAAAAATAAAAAAGTAGGTATTGACATGCGGTCGATGTCCGTCCGTCCGTCCGTCTGTCCGTACCCCCCTTCCAAAATCAGTTCTATCCATCCGATCTTAAAAATTCTTTTTTTGTTAGAAAGCTATGACCTCAGAGACCCGACTTTCATACTTTTTGTCCGTCTGTCTGTACGAACGGACGGACATAAATCTACTATTTGTCGACGAATTTCCCATTGAATTAGCATTGAAATTCAATTTCGAGTCATTTAAATCGCTGAATTTAACTACAAATGCTACGGAAAAGTGATATACGTCAAAAAATTCAGCGTATCCAAATGAGAATATATTGAAAATTTCAGAAAAGAATTCGAATTCTAAGTACTTCAATTACTTAAAAAACTTTAACATTTAATGCTCATTTAAAAAGCATAGGAAGCCATTTTATTAGAAATAAATCACCATTGCCATGGCAACAATCGCTTGAGAAACTTTAATTCTTTTAGACAATGAATTAAAATAAATTTATTTTTGCGACATCGATCAGTTTGAAATGACGTCATATATATTTCACTTCAAGATTCTGTATGTAGGTAAGCAATGTTTTCATTCTATTCAAAAGAGAAAAATATTACATATTTATTCTTTGAAATATAATTTTTTGCAAACGATTTAAGTAATAATTATTTAATTCTTGAAATAAAATAAATGAAACTAGCTGAATTTAGCAGGTAAATGTTTAATATAGAATTAATGCTGTGTTTGGCGCCTTTTTACCTGTTAAACACAACTGCTGTGTGGGGAAGCGGGTTAAGAGACAGAATCTGTTACAAACCTACTTGTATATTTACATTTATTATTTTAAGTGCATTTTGGAATAGTTTTATGGGGTTTTTTCTACAAAAAATTAAATATTTATTTATAACTGCAAATAAATCATGCGGACGATAAGTAATATTTATTTTATTGGTGATAGAAAATAAATGAAAATAATGGCTTTACGAAGTTGAAATTATAGCTAGATGCTGTGGTTAGTGAAATTTATTCTTTTGTATATAAATTTAATGTAGAAACGGTTGTTGATGTCACTTACTGTAACGATCCTAGTTTTTTCAAGATAAGAATTTTAGTAAGTATTTAAGTAACAGGAAAGTAGGCTATTTTAGTTCTTTTAGAACTTCTTGTTTAATTTCAAGCTACCAGAATTTAAAATATATATATATTATAGAGGAATATATTGGTGTGTTGAAATGCTATTTTTAAATTTTTATTTTGACTACAACAATCGAAGAAAAAAAAATAAAATGTAAAAATTTTCCCAAGGTACAACACTCTCCCCTATTTTAGCTTTCAAATTTTTCACCATGCATACCTTGTTTGAATCAGTTTTTAATAACTCGCATTTCGTACAAATATTCTAAACATAGCGTTTGTTAAATATTGCCTATGAAACCATATTTAATGTTATTGATTAAGTATCTAAAGTAATTTATCGTTAATGAATCAATACATCTCATATATATCTAACTTCTGTCTGCCAACCAAGATGATACTTAGAAGATGGTCAATTTTTACAGTGCTGACAGAAACTTTTCTTCTGAATATCTCGATATGACATTACCTTTTATCAGATATCCCTTTCCTTACCCAATTCATGTCCCTGTTTTTTTCTGTACGTCCTCTCCTGAAAAAGTAAGTTGACAGCTGTCCTCAATAGAGTCTCTCCTGATTGGTGTAGATACCAGTAAAGTAGGGGTATCAAAGAAATGAACCACATGTTGTCATATCCAGTTATTTGAAGCGAACTTTAGTTCTGAACTTAACTTAAAAATAGAAGTAACAGGTTATTAAAAACATAGATAAAACAGATGATTTGTTTTGATATTATTTTGAGAAAATAAATTTGATATTTATTTTGTACTGTACTGTACAGTGTTGTTGTAAAAAAATGTGGTAGCATAACAGTTTGGCCGCATTGCGATGTGTTGCACGTTGCTGTTTTAGAGTATAATATTTTGTAAAGAAAGATTGGCAATATTGGCTAGATGTCAGTTACATATTTCAATTTTTTTAAAAATATTTTTAGAACCGGGTAAGGTTTGCAAATATTATACAGTAAATCGGTAAATAAAACCATAATTTGCTTTTCACATTGACCAATCCTAAATATTCGAATTGCGGTTAAATTTGGGTAGGGTTACTGGAATATCTGCGTATGAGGGTTGCGACATGATGCTCTCACCTGATTGGCTGGAGCATAGCCATGCTCCAGAGATACGGCGCTGTTATTTTTTCCCCGTAGACATTACACGGTGACTCAGCGAAGCTCTAATAAATCGCATCTAAACGATATAATCAAAGGAACGTAACCACTATTTGTTATTGATTTTGTTTTTAATGATCTATATTCTTCAATATTTATTCTTTTTTTTGGATTAAAATTCTTAACGGTAAAGCTGTAATCCATTTTTTAACACCGGCGTGTTGTCATTGCTATGGAATAAAAAAGCTGTTTAAACTCGGAAAAAGTGTATGAAGCTTAACTTTTTAATCTTTGTATTGTAAATTAAACATCATGTGGACTATTACATTTCTAAAAATAGTATTTTTTATCATTATACTACCAGAAAATGCCATTTTTAATGTCGAAGCTAACAGACGGTATTTGGCGTGTCTTTGGCATGCGTTGGCGGAACAATAATTGGCGGGGTAACGTAAACAAACCGCAAATCAAAGTCATTGCTTACTTGAAAGTTGAAAACATTCTTATTTCTTCCAAACTAAGCAACAACATAATGTTTATATGTGTAAAACTGGAAAAATAACTAGTTTTGTTTTATTGGCGAGTTTGGCTGAGCGACAACGATTTTAGCATGGCTCACCTGCTAAGCTACTTGTCGTTACCCTGAACAGCACACAGTGTATTGAAGGTACCCTAAATTTGGGAATCGTGGCCGGCAATTTTATGCCAAATCTGGCAACCCCAAAAAATTGGTATTATGGCAACCTTTGGCGAAAGTAGTAATTGCATTGACAATTTCGAATCCTTAATCTATTTAAATATTAAATGCATATCATTTATTCTGAAGTATTCTTATACTATTCTTTTATAAATTATATTCTTAATAGTTTTAAATAATTATTTACTTTTTTTAAGTCAATTCTTCGGCATTTTAACGCTCCACTCTTTTATAAATCTGGTCTGCAATTTAATGAATTTTTATGTTGCTTTAAAATTAGGTACTATTTTTAGTCATTTCGAAATGGCAACCATCTTGGCAAGTACCGGGGTTTGTTATCATTTCGATTTGGTGACATTTTCAAAAAGTTGCCACAAGCGTCAACAATTCTTTAGTTTTACCCAAATTTCACACTTGATGGTTAAGTTACATTGGTATGCAATATTACGTCCATTATTTGTCAATAGATAAAGTATTTAGAATTTTCCAATGTAGATAAAAAGGAGCTTTTTAAAATCAGTATGTATATATGTGTTTGTAAAAGATTTTATTATCAAACCACACTTTTAAAACCAAAAGTATCACATTCATATGATAACTGTTTTTATTACTGCATGGTTTCGGTAAAGAATATCTTTTACTCATCGCCAAGGCTCCCTATTCTCTGTGTATTATAGTACTGGGCTCTATGGCGAAGATGGCGCCAAGATAATCGTAAGATGGTCTCCATCTTCTTTGGAATATATTCTTAAGGGAGTTTGGGGGTGAAAGATTTCTTCCTTTCTTCGCAGGCGAGTTTTCCATCTGGTTGTCAGGGTGTGAGAGATATATCTACAAGTAGAGTGTGGCGTAAAACGATTTTAGTGTCATGGTATTACTAGGAATGGATTTACAAAATATTATTCATATTTTTATGCGAAAATGTAAAAATGCAACTGGTGAGTTTCTTGCATTTGAAATTGAAATTTATACATTACTTTTTTTAACATAAATATTTTTATCTTTTCTGTTTTTAGCCTCGCAATAGAAAAAACATGCTCATGCTCTTGGTTTTAGTGGTACATCTGGTAAACACACAAGGATCACAGACCGGTCAAACATTCAACTTTCCAGAAACTGATGACAATCCTGAAATTGTGCAACAAAAATACTTTGGATCATCTTCTCAAAATCCCAGCACCGATGACAAAACTTTCAAAGACTTAAAGATGAATTATCAGAATAACAACGAGCCTGAAGTCGACGAAAGTTTAAGAAACAAAGATTCAAGTGCAGCTGACGAAATAAGCTCTATTTTCAGGACAAGGCTTGGTTATTCAGAAATATTAAATAGAGCCACAAGAAGCTTGGCTGATGTTCATGTGAATGGTCAAGCAGAAACTCGTAGTGCCGAAAATAGTTATAACAAAAACGGATATGGCGGCGGTGATCAAAGAAGAAACAATTATGAATCGAGAAGGTACAATTTATGACTGCAATTATCTTTTAAAAGATTAATTCTGTTTTCTAATTGTCACCGCCCATTTTTCTTTTCCAAGATATTTTAATAACATTACAAACTCAGGACATATTGTTCTGTAGGATTGGCTACTCTAAAAATTATTAAAAGAGATTCCCGAAAAATAATAGCTGTAAATATGTAGTTAAACGATTGGTATATATCAATTGATACGCTTTCGGAAGTGTAAAGCATGTACATAGATTCATGTCATTCCATTGGAGAATGCGCCCAATTGAGTTTCAAGATATTTTAATAACATTACAAACTCAGGACATATTGTTCTGTAGGATTGGCTACTCTAAAAATTATTAAAAGAGATTCCCGAAAAATAATAGCTGTAAATATGTAGTTAAACGATTGGTATATATCAATTGATACGCTTTCGGAAGTGTAAAGCATGTACATAGATTCATGTCATTCCATTGGAGAATGCGCCCAATTGAGTTTACTATTATTAAAAGTCACCAATGACAAAATTGGATACCCAATTATACCCTTCGAATGTTATTAATTGCTTTTGTGATGAAAGGCATTTGACATAAATTTAAAAAGATTTGAGGAAATGCAATTCAGAAATAATGTGATGTAATATTTGGTTTCAAGTTTTACGTTGGTTGATCGAAGAAGAGCATTGAAATATGCAGCTGCAAAACTATTTGAACTTTTTATACATTAATTTGCTTTAAGCTGATTTATGGTTTAAAAAACGTTTTTATTTCAGCAGAATCGTTTATTAAGCTTTATAAAGTATTAATTCGTAAAGTTTATCAAAGTGTTTTATAGTAACTGCACTGTTAAAAAAACCTGCTGTGTTTACAGTTAAAAACTGTCAACTTTGACGCCAGTTAATAACTGTTTTTTATAGTTTAAAACTGTAATTTTTTTGCAGGAAAACGGTAAGTTTTTTTTTTTTTGGAAAACAGTACTTTTAACAAGCAAAAACTGTTAACTTAGCTGGGGAAAACTGTTAGTTTAACAGTTTCTCCCGGCTAAAATAAAAATACCCAGTACTAGCCTCGCAATCTAGTAACTACTTTGTCGCAGATAGTTAAGTATTGGGCTCTAACGCAAGAGGTTCCTGGAAGAGGTATGGTATGGGCCCAGTTTTGATCCAGGAACCTCTTGCGTGCGAGCCCAATACTAAACCGTCTGCGACTAAGTTATTACTCGGTCGCTAAGGCTAGTAATAGGTATTTTTGCTTAACGATGATCTCAATTACGTGACTATTTGCACGTCTAACTAAACAGTTTCAAACTGCTAAAACAACAGTTTCTCCCTGTTAAAATTACAACTTTCCTGTAAAATATTATAGTTTTAAACTGTAAAAAACAGTTATTGACTGGCGTCAAAGTTGACAGTTTTAACTGTAAAAACAACAGTTTTTTTTACAGTGTGTGTTACTAAAAAATAAAATATAATCTTCAGTATTTCAGTTTGTTTATCATTTATTGTTTTGTAGATCATCTGTGATGAGGAAGCGAAAATCTGGCAAAAATCCATCTGCATCTAGTAATACACGAAAATTCAGAGCCCGACCTAAGAATATCCACAGGAGGGTTGTAGACGGGGATCATCTTGAAAAAACAAACCAAGTAATCAATCAAATATTAGATATGATTGAGATCAACGAACAACCAGTTTCGCACTCGAACAACTCTAAGAACTTTATCCTAGAGCGAAAACCCACCAGAGTACCACATACATTTGAAAGTGCTTCTACATTTTTAACTGAAGTGTCCTCCAGTACCCAAACGCCAGAACTAACCTCATCGGTCATCAAAGCAAGAGATTTCGGCGAAGAGAAAAACACCAAAAGCAAATACCAAAACCAAAATCCCCGCAACGTATCACGATCTATTTTAAATGTTACAGAGTCCGTTAATAAAATGTCTTCCACTACCCAAAAGCCAGAATCGACTACATCGGTCATCAAAAGAAAATATTTCGAAGGGAAGAACAATACCAAAAGTTGGACAGATTCTTCACAGCCAACAACCGAAAGCACTTTTTTGGGCAATTCTAAAAGCAATTTTTTCGATGCATTGATGAAGGAAGTTGCCTCTTTTCAAGAAGTTAACGAAACACCCACAGTTCAGAAGGACGTTAGCGGATTTCAGAGCGTACCACCAATGACCACAACCAATCTGCTTGATGAACGTAAAGAAAGACAAGCTAGGCCTCCGCCTTACAACGGACCTTACAAAGCATACATCGATAAATTTAGGGAGCTGATTTTGGGCCTTCTCAAAAAATCTGAAGATCGAATAAATGCACAGAAAAATATGAACAGTACTCAAAAGGATTTAGCTATCAAGTACATGAGAGGTCTGCTTCGCGCTCTTGTGAAGAAGCACATGCATGAACTGGTCCGAGAAATTCACAAAATGGTTGCAAACAAATCCTAAAGAGACGCTTCAAGTAGTTCGGTAATGGTTTCAGAAAAGAACTCCCTGATGATTTCCCTTTGCAAATACATAAATTTTTAAACATAATTTCTATATGATTGCTACTAATTTTCGACAACATATTGATTGTAAAGATTTTTGCTTCAATTCAATTTTAAGCTTCAATAAAATTTATTCATGTAAAATAAAGGCGTTCTTTCACTGATAATTTAAACCCAGATTTTCTAAGTATATACAGTGTAGCTGAGCTAGCATTTTTACAGGTTTCAAAGTTGACAATTTTTCTGAGATACAATTCTTAAGAAATATTTTATGCATAAATAATTATTATTTAAAATGCAAAAAAAAAAAACGAGTCAAAGTTAAAACTATGAAAATTGCTATAAATAATGATCAAAAGTTGAAAAAATCCTCTTCACTTTTAATTACTTAATCAGAAGTGATATTTAATAGTAATAAAAGTATTGCGATTGGGTTAAAAATCCGAAACGGTAATTTTGTGTTTATCACGTTTTTGAGGGTGTTGTTTGTAAGAAAGTGGTTTTTGAACATTGGTACCTCGGTCTAACTATCGGTCTGAAACCATATTCGTGTTCCAACTAAAAAGGCTAGGTAGCTGCCAAATAAATTTTAAGGATCGCTCCTAGTTTTATTAAACATGAATATAATACAAAGTTTTAAACACCAAAGTTCAAAAACACCTCTGCAATTTAAAGGCAATATATAATCTAAACTTGTTTGTGTAGGACTAAAAGACGAATTTAATAGCTACAATGTGTAAAACTTGTTTCATAATAAAAACTATTAAATTATTGTAGAGGTAAATTTTTATTGCTCAAAAGTTTTTAATAACTGTTTTAATATGCAAAAAGCTCAATGTTCAACCTTTTATTAAACACCAGTACATTTTCAATAGCAAAAAAGAATTGAAAATAGTTCAACAGCTTTTTTAATCGCTACTTCTTACACGCTTTAAAACACTACTCTAAACCATGAAACTTTTCAAACTTTAAAACACAGCTACCCCAGTGGGATCCTAAGTGCGTTTTAACGTTTCCTGATCACAAAATCCCAAATGACCATTCCCCTGTCTGTGACGCCCTACACTCGTTTTCCGATCAAAGTACAAATGGATTTACTTCTGCAAAAGCATTAAGGGTGGGGGAGCCTTATAATTCGTCCGACTGGTAATATACAGCAGCTTGCTGGTGGCAGTCATGAGAAAAAAATCACGAAAAATAACATCTATTTGCTTTTATCTTTTCTTAACGCCACGAAAAAAAGCGGGATAGAAGATGAATATCGAGAAGTTTTGCTTTTTTTTCATCATTTTTCGAAGATCACCCAGCGTAGGGTTTGTTTCCTGGAGCCTTGCCAGAGTGTTAAATTGTGATGAGGCCACGGATATTTTTTTCGTTGGCGTTTCACTGGCTTCAGAAGTGGATGAAATACTGTTGGTTTTTAATACAGTTTGAGGCTTCGACTTGTCGCTTTTTCGGGTCTTAAATGACCGACTTTTTTGGAAGGGGTACAGGTTCTTTCCGAGAGTGGCATTCGAAGCTGCTGTTGAGTTAGTATTACTTTTGAATCAAAGATATTTTTTCTTTTATGCAAAATAAAGTTTAAAAGTGTTAAGCCATCCAAAGGAAACTAAAAATAATTAGCCGGAAACCATTATATTACATTAAAAGTTTAAGCAAATGCTTAACAAATGAGTCCAAGCAGTACTTTGTACATTTTTCTTGGTCAAATGAGAAACCTACAGCGTAGACGGAATATTTTTTAAAAAAATTAAACACTAATGTAATTTTTTCAGAAGAAATACATTTCAAGGATAATATATTCGGTTATAACTAATCGTAACTCCGTTTTAGGTCAAAAGTCGTTCTGAAAACACGCTATTCATGGTGTGTGTGTGTGTGTGTGTGTGTGTGTGTGTGTGTGTGTGTGTGTGTGTGTGTGTGTGTGTGTGTGTGTGTGTGTGTGTGTGTGTGAAATCACTGTAATTAAGTCAGATCCAAAGGTGGACTCTTTTCAAGCTATTTACAAAAAATAGTTATGCTAATCTCCTTTTGTCGAATTTTTTTTTATGTTCTTAGTCCCTTTAAAGTAAAGCAATAAATAATTATTGTTATGGACTACTAATAGAAATCACTAAACTTTTCTGGAATGGACATGCCAATGTGATATTTTATTAGTTTATAAATATTTTTCCAGTGACTGCAAACGTAAATTGTGTTAATAAGGTACACATGGAATGGAAGAATGAGTCCATCATATAAACCCTAATAGAATGAAATAATTATAAAGTTTAGGAAAAGTGCTAAGTTATTACAAAAGTTACTCTATAATATTAATATAAGTCATAAGACATAACAAAATATATTTAATAAAATCATTAATTTACCGACTCTCTCATCACTTTATTATATATTTGTGTATTTTGTTTGTAAGAAATAAGAGTTTCTCTTTTAATTTCATCTTTCCGTTTTCAAAACTCTTTAAAAATAACCAGCTTTTCTTCTTAAACGAAACCGACAGAGCAATTCAAACTTGGGACTTGTAACCCGAATCCTCTGTTGGACAAGTTTTGCGATAACTTTCTACTTCTCTCACGCTCATTTGTATTATGGCAGTAGCGTTCCCACTTACCAATTGCAATTGTGGGAAGTGGCAAGTAAGAAATTAAAAGATCCGCTGGGGAGAAGACGTGCCGGGAATTCTTCATGGGGCACGTGAAATTCGATATTTTTTTAACTTCCAGGAACCTCGAACAGAACTGTGTTGGGAAATTGAACTTCTATGTGTGAATATTTGGGATATTTTTGTCGCTATAACATTTTTACATCACAAATTTAAATATTATTAGAAGAATAAGAATAACGGCTTTTGAATCTATTTATATTTTCACATGAAGAAAAAAAAGCATCTGCGGTATAATTTGTTGTGATAGTTAAACAAAATCTTATTTGTTAACAACAAAGAAAAAAAGAAAGAAAAAAAAACACCAAACATACTCTACTCCTTCTCATCATAACTATCTTTTATCACCATCCATAGATATATTCTTGCTCATAACCTTTTGGGCACATTTTTTTCAATAAAAATGTGCATGTGGTGTCATATACCAATATTAAAATTAACTTTTCATTCAACAATGTTTTTACAAAAAAAGCTACTCATTGAGATAAATAAATATAATAACTCAATTAAAATCAAATTCAAATAGATTCAAGTTATCATGCATTCAAGTTTATTCAAGTTTATATTTATATTATAGTCTTAATGTTTATATCTTGACAGAAACTGTATCTTATTCATTAACTTCATTAAATATATTATTATTAAATTGTTTTAGGAAAATGAACTTTTATCTTTGAATATTCGAGGTATTTTTGTCGCTTAGAAATTCACATTGCAAACTGAAATATAATTAGAAGAATGATCATGATGACTCTTGAATTTATTCTTATTCTCACGAAAAAGTCAAGATAATCTGTGGTATAATATGTTGTGAAAGTAAAAATAATCTTATCTGCAGAAAAACACCAAACAAGATATCCTTTTTAAGTCCTTCTTCAAATCATACTTTTATTTATCACCATCATTTTATGGCATCTATACTAATTTAAAACTTTTAACGCAAATATTTATTTATAAAAATGTACATGAGTGTCATACACATATTAAAATGAACTTTTCATTCACCAATGCTTTTACAGAAAAAGTTACTCCTTAAAATAGATTCATACAATAACATAGCACATACAAATTCATTCAAGTAACCATTCTAATCAAGTTTCCATTGACATTATAATTCCAATGTTTATTTGTGGACAGAAATTAAATTGAATTTCATTAAAAATATTATTAACTTATTTTAAAGATAAATAAATAGTTTTAAAATCCAAAAATTGGGTACTAACATATAAATTGTGGAAATTTACAATTTTTACTATTGTATTTCTTTTGTGCGTTTTTTGCAAATATCAGTTAATAACGTTTACATTAAAAATTATACACTTCAAGTATTTCTATGATATATAGCAAAATAAAAGAAGTAGAATATGGATATGAAACTAGATATATTCTATAAATGAAAGCCAATGCAATAACTGGGTTTTTGGTTGTTATTCTGCAAAAATCCAATTACCGGTTGGCTAAAAAATTATTTTCTATTCATGTAGTTAAAATACTTACAAATACATCATGCCATATTTATTTATTAACTATTATCATAAAGATTAGCAGCTGACATGTTGAATTAGAAAGCACTCAGTAATTTAATATTGTATAGATTAATATTGTACAAATTAATGTTTGTGACTGCTAATTTGATACTTAATGGGAACTTGTACAACTATGGTGTGGATTTATCATTGATTTTAACATTTTTATAGCAAACAACATCTATATACTGATGTAGATATTCTAACGATGAAATGATGTGTAATATATTTAATCACTAAGTATTCATTTACATTATATAACTCTAAACACTAAATATATGTTTATTTATTGATATAAATTAATTTTGGGTGACTTTGTTACAAAAATAATTTTTACAATGAAAAAGAAAGACCCAAAGAAAGAAGTTAAAATTCTTCAAGTGTTTTGTTAAAAAAACCTAAACCAAAACGAATTTGAAAAAAAAAATCCATACAAACTTGGTTCTTGCATATTGAATAAATAAAAGTGTCAAATTACTTTACAATTGGAAAATTTATAACATGCTGTTATTCCACAACAAATAACACGATTCTCGAAACACATTTTCAATGGATCATTATATGAAAATAATACTCTAGGCTATTTTTTGGGAGTATGAAAATATGGAGCATGGAAAGAATTGTTAAAGAAACTTTTTCTCTCGTTACGAATCTGGAAGTGTTTTTTTTTTACACAAATCACAATCCCGTGCTTTTGAACAAGGGTATAGCGAATTTGTGTCTTTTGGAAAGAATAGTTATTGTTACAATTTCTTTTGAAATATAAAAACCGGTCCAAGGTTTTTTTGGGGGTTTTTTTATGAAAGAAGTCTTTAGCTAAAAGAAAAATTCAATTGCTGAAAGAAAAAAATATTAGTCATATCGAATATTTAGTAAGGTTAGATTAAGAATTTGATCTTTATGAATTGATATTTCAGTATGCATTTCATTATTTTGTATTTGAAGTGTTTTGTATTTTTGGATTGCTTAGTAAGTATTACACTATAAAAATCGCACTCTACTTATTGAACAATACATTATTTTACTTGAATAATATTTTACCAAAGTTTTTTTTAACTAATTTTTGAATTTTAGATTACATTTATTGAATAAGAATCAAAATGATAAAATACATACAGAATACAGATTCATAGGTATCAAATCATAAATCTACCCTTAGTGTGTTGAGAGTCTTGGGAAGCAATGTGAAATACTCGCCAATTTCGATCTTATCCCGAGATTCCCGAGACACCTACACTGTGAAAAAAATCTGTAACCATACAAAACATGTTTTTGTAAAAAACTTTTCCTAGAAAATTTCTAGTAAATAATTACTAAAAATAGTGCTGTAAAAACACATAATATATTTTTGTTAGCATTACATGTATATATCATGTAGATTTACAGGACTATTTTATGTATCCCACACAAGTAATGTTTCAGTAACTATACAAGAAAATTTTATGGATACCACATTTTCCGTGCAATTGCAAAGAAAAACAAAATGTCTACTTTCCTACTACGTGGGATCGAACCCCGGTCTCCCGCATGACAGGCGGGGGTACTGACCACTATAATACCGAGGAATAGAAATTTAAAATGGCGATTGGCTAATTGAATCACGATCGATTAGATTAGGTTAGGTTTGAATTATCCTCGCACTAGAGCTACACGAGGGCTATCCAAATCAAGATCGAGGCTTAAATACTAATAATTATTTTGTAACTTCAGATATGAAGATTTTTGTTCAGAATTACAAAAACTTTTTTTGTAAAATTGGTTATTTCTGTAACATTACTAAAAAAATTTCTGTATGTTTACAGTATTTTTTCTCAGTGTAGAGAGAGCCCAGGCTGTTGCCCGCTTTCGCCTCACCACCGGACATTACTTTTGGGGGTTTACCTCCATTCACTTGGACTGGCTGCTGATGGGACTTACACGCTCTGCGGTCTTGTTAGATGGATGCTGACCGCCTACTGCATTGCACTGCACTTTCAAAATATCCGACTGATGACGTCATAAGTCTTTATTGGGATTCTTGTTGTCAAATGGCCGCGAATGGGCGCTTGATAAAGTAAAAGAAAGTGCATTTCACTATAAGATGTGGAATACTCTTACACACAGTACACAAAAATATGTTTTTTTATATTCAAAAACAGAAAAAAAACAGGTAAAAGAAAGCATTTGCAGTTTGTATTTCTCATTCGAACTTTAGTATCGTATGCGCAACATTCCCTTTAACAGTTACAATTTCTTGTGTTTCCAAAATCACAGATGACTAGGAAAACGGGAAAAAAGTAGCGAAACGAGCAATTTTAGTTATTGTTTGCTCCTATTTCGAGAAAGAAATATTGTATAGAAGTTTTGTATGAGATGGTTTGCCAGCCTGAATATTAAAAAATATTACAAAAAAAATCGAAGTGGGCTAGCGAATCAAAATAAAATTTTCAATATTTTTGTTCGTATATTATGGTAAAGGAAAGTTGGGAACGCGAAAATGGATTTTCTCTGCGCTTTCAAAGTGAAATGTTCCAAAGGTTTGAGGAAGAAAATAACTTATATGTTTCTTTTCATTCGTTACTATGCAAGAAAGTTGTATAGCCTGCAGTAATTCTGTCCAGAAAATCTCGGTTCTTCACTTTTTATCAACCTCTAAAAGCCAATTTTATAACTGAATTCTTAGTATTTTGAGACATACATTACCAATAATATAAGCAATGAACTTAATTATTGATTTATTAAACTCAAACGTTATACACATAGTTAAAAGTGATACAATACAATTTTATTAAATGTTGTTGTTTTATTGAAAGAAACTGTATTGTCGCAGCATAATTACGTTTTGCTTAAATTCATTGCAAAGGAAAATAATGATCAATTTTCATATGAAACACGTACAATGTCCAGCATAGTATAGTCTGCTCTCTTGAACTGTAAAGACTTAGTCAAATAAAATCTATGAAACAATCAAAAATACGCTCATTACCATCATGTTGTTCAATTTAAATTCATGCTTTGGGTAAAAGGATGCTTTAGGTAATGTGTCCTTTATTTTTACGTGTCCTTTAATGTTAAATTGAGATTTTTGGATTTACTATTGTTTTTACTTAGTTGATGAAAATTGATGTGTTTGATGAGTTTTCGAAATTTTATTGGGTAATCTTTAATAAACATAATAATTGAAATATAGGGTTGCACATTTACATGCCATAAAGTATAATTAAGAGCCTATTCAAAGAACGTGCAAAATGACAAAAAAAGTGAAAACGAGAAAATGGGCTTTGAAGATTTCAGTTTGCGCTTCGAGCTGTTGAAAACGGTACTTGAAAATGGTAAAAATTTACCTATTTTTCAGTAATTAGAAGGGGGAAAGTTATTATCTTTAAAAGTTCATAATTTGTTCATTGACACAATCTCATTTTTTTTAAATATCACTTAGCACATTTTTTTCACTAAGTTGATCAATTAAAATATACATAGTTCAAACGTTTATAAGAGTCTTCGTCCAATTGAATTTACTATTACCGAAAGTAGCAGATGGAAAATACCGGACCCTATGTCTTAGTTATATTTTTGATAAGGTTAGTTTTTTTTTTCAACTACTCCCTTCAAATTACACTGCTCACAACAATTAGGGGAGCGCATGGTTTAAACTCTTTCAACCTCAATGTTTCCATTTGGAATCATGTGCTAGCGATTTTTTCTCACTAAGTTGAGCTTGCACTAATTTATCGTTAGATATAAGAAACATGTCTTTTGAGGATATAAATAATGTATGTTTCAATCAAATGAAAATATGAAATCAGGGTAAAATAAAATTCACTCCAAAAAAATTTTATGAAATAAATTGACCCTAAATTCTTCACGCTTACATTCTCAAATGTTTAAAAAATGATTTTACCTCATTTTTTGCAAATAAAAATTTGAAAAAAATTAGTGTTACTATTTATTCTTAATTTTTGGTTCCGATTTTTCCCCCTTAAATTTTAGTTAAAAAAATAATCTATTTCCACCTGTTTTTTTACCATTTCATTCTGGATGCATAATGGATCTATTTCACAAATTTTAGATTTTTAGAAGAAAAACAAAACTTTGAAACTGAAAGGGTTAACAAAAGTACGCTAAGTGCTCCCCTAATTGTTTTGAGCAGTGTACATAAACGGCAAACTTTTATTGAGCTTTATAGATATTTGTTTTTAAAAGTATATAATAAGTATTTAAAAGTTGTATAATCTCAACGATAAAAAAATTAAATATACTAAATAAAAAACATGTTTTGCTAATATAACAAATAAACAATCATCGTAAAATAACTTGAACAAAATACAGCCAATCTTTCACAGAGACGGCGCTTCTGCAACAAAACTTTAATGGTGCAACTGGAAATGCGTTTTGAGCATTTGAATTCGGATTTAGATTTTTTTTCTTTCAAAGAATTTTATAGGAAAAGAAATTTTCTGTAAACTTAGTTCTCGTGAGGTAGTCCTTTGGTTTATTTGGAGGTACCTGATCACGTACAGACATACTGGTGGCAAGTTGCAGTATTCTTTGAAATTCTTGTACGAGAGCATGGCTAAGGAATAATTTCAAATTTGAAGTACCGGAAAAAGTTTATTGCATTAAGGGATTGATTGAAATGTGCTTTGAATTGAAAAATGTGGAAAGAAACTAGCACATTTTGAATAATTAATAAAGTCAAGTGTTTGAAAAAAGCATGATTTATTTCAATATTTGTTTTTGTAAAGCATGGTCAAACTTTGAACATGATACTGTAATTATGTCAAATTGCGATCAAAGCATGAACAAAGTTGCAAAAACAATGCAAAAACTGTGGAATCCTACATCTTCATAACTTGAATTTCTTAGAAAAACGATTTAGGTACAAGTCTTTAATAAACATAAAAACTCTGTAATGTAATTGAACTTTTTTAAATTTTTGAGATTTTCTGTATTGCTATAGAATTGAATTTGAACCGAATAAACTAGTTTCTACAACTCATTTCCAAGTCATCGGTTATTTGAGGGGTTTTTAATAACTATTTAGTATGCAATTGTTCAACTTTTTAAACTCTGTCTTCTCTAGAAGCATTAAAATCTTGGATTTCAAGCTCCAGAAAGGTTGAAAGAAGCCTAACCGCAAGAAAACTTGTCACCTTTATGACTAGTCTTGAATTTTCAATCAACTTTTATGATCCAAGGGTTTTACGACTTGTGCACTAAAACTCCGTGTTTATTTGAAATTGGCAATTTCGACGAATCGAAATGTTGTTTTATAGGACGTCTAGCAAATTAAACAAGGGTTGTAAAGTTGTTTTGTGCTGCAAATGCTTAAGCATTAAATACAATTTAATTCAACATAAAAGTACAAAAATAGCTTTTTGATACAAATCTTATTATCATTATAACTCTTTAACATTAAGCGTTTCGTTTGAAATACCACACGAGCTTATAACTTATACTATTGCCATGTATACGAAATCTAACGAAAATTTCACTCACGGGATCGTATATTTCATAAGTTTTAAATTTGTAGATCAATACCCACAAAATTTTAGACTGATTTTAAATAAGTGTTTTTTGATGTGCCGTTTTTTTCAATATATTTTAATTAACATTTAAAAGGAAAACTACACTAGCATCTACACTCCGTAACCTAACTTGGGTAAAAACAAATTTTAAAAGGGCAACGCAAAGCGCGATTGGTCAGTGAGTTGGAAACCCTTGTAAGAATATTTACATATAAAATGATCTTAATGCAAAACAAAAAACAACACTTTTTTTTTCTTTAAAAAAAATTGCGATTTTTTCTAAATATATATTCATGTTAGTTAGACCTTAAATGAAGTGTTTTTTTTAATGTTTTTTCTGAATGGGATTCACAAATAATTTATGGAACTCGTTACATCCGCGGAATTATCTTCTCCATAGCATATTTCTATTTACCAAACTTAGGTTGGAAAGGAGTGTAGTGTATAAGCTGATGGCACTTGAATACATAGAGCCTTTTCTTAAACAAAGCGTTATTAAAAGAAAAGTTAATATTTTTTTCATGGGGTTAATCATCAATTATTTTGATTGCAGAAAAATTGCAGTTTTTTTAAACAATTATTTGATAAGGCCTATTAGTTACACATAAATAGTTTATGGTTGAATTTTTATGGTATTTATGTTTTCCATTATCTTACTGTAAAAAAACAGTAAGAAAACTACGTAAAACTTTGGCTGTAAATACACAAATTATAAGAAATAAAGACTTTAATATCTTTCTTTATTAAATTCTTCATTTGTTAAGAGTTTAACATTTATGGATTTGTTAAAAATATGTATGCTACATAAACTACAATTTGCATGAATTCCTGGGTAAATATACTCAAGCAAATCCCCCCCCCCCTCCCCAGATGCTCACAATTACTTTAAAACTAAATTATTTTAAGGCCATAAAAAATCAACAAATATCTCTATTTTTCTTTATTCTCAGGTCTTAAAAGGAAATATGTGTACATTCCTTTTATTCGAAAATAGTATGGCGCGATTCCAAAAACCGCTTTCTTTCGAATCTGACTTCAGTTTTCTTCCCTTTCGTTTCAAATTTATCTTATATCTTTCTGTTTTCTCTAGTTTGTCTTTAAAAAAAAGTTGAATAAACAAGATTCATTCTCTTGACTCTTAATAGCTGAGGACGACAGTTTTATTCTAAAAAGAAGCCTGACATGAAGATTGGATTATATTTATTTGTTTGTGACTTATAAGGACCCGGGGACTTCAGCGTGAAAAGACTTAGCGATTTAAAAGCACGCGTATTGTCACATATTCAATTTGATTTTTTTTAGAATCACGTATTTAATAAATTACCAGATGTGACAATTGGAAGATTGGATTTTATATGGATTTAAGTGTAAATAAACTTAAATAAATAGTTAGTTTTTCTTTTCATTATAATTAAACAAATTTAAAAAAGTTTATATGTGTTTGGATTTTTTAAAAAAATACTCAGACGTAGTGTACCATAGATTTAAATTCAAACTTGTTAATATTACAAATAGAATTAAAATTCCGGTCGTCGGTCTGAGTTTCCTTCCATCCGTAGATCTCCAAATTTGAATCGGTGGTGGCTATAAAATAATTTTTTTGTTAGAAAAATGTGGCATCATAAATTTATACTTTGTATATTGTGTCTATCTGTTTGTCCATTTTTAAGACGATCTGTAATATTATTTGTTCTTATCATCTGATTTTTAAAAAAATATATTGTTTGAAATCTATGGCATTACAGACATATCTCTAAACTTTCCGTACCAACTTTTTTCGAATGTCTATGTTTTAATAATGCTCAAGAGTGTTTCCTTAGCCTGAAGTTTTTGCATTACAATTCCTGGAAGCTACATAAAGTGCACAATCTAAGTCATCTACAAACTTTTAAATGAATTTAGAGTTATGCCTACAACTATGGTTCAAAATAATTTTTATTCACTAAATATGCATGTATAAAGGGTTATAAAATACGCTGCGTCACTTTAGCATCGAGTAACAAAAACAAAAAAACACAGAATTTTGTATTTTTATGTCTTGTTAAAGTTATTTCGAATTCAGAATCTAAAGTAGTCATAAAAGTTCCTATTTCAAGCATTTTTGGCAAGCACCCTTAGAAAAGTATAACATTTTATTTTCAAGTGGCCTAGTTCATATTTTATTCCATTAAGTTCGTAATGCAAAAGATTTCGAAATATCTATATATTTAAATTATTTACAGAGTGGGTTTAAATTTTGATCTAAATAGCAGTAGATTCTAGGCGTTTTTGTATAATTAATTTAAATTTTAACTTTTCACGTTTTAACTTCTTAAAAAAAAACTTAACAAGTGGAAATAATTAAAAAAACTCATCTAAACATATTTTATAGTAGCTAATTGCAAATGACATAGATATACATTCAATGGGCTGATACTCCTTAACATATAATGCTTAAAAACACAAATTAGCTGAATATAAATGACATTTAAGTTCTGGTTCTGAGTATACATACTTTGCTAGTTGCTTAAAAACATAAATGTTTCCCACGGGTACAGGTTCCTGGAGACTATTTCCCTCCTCTTCAGGGACATGTCTAAATTGTGGAGGTGGCACGCGATAGAGGGCAGCATCTGTGACGTATATGAGTGCATGTGTTTGTGCGTGTGTGTGTGTTGTGACTGTCTTACTTGACGAAGGTTTAGAAGCGGCTCTCTGAGCAAGCACACAAGCCCGAAAATATACGTATACCAACCAACCAACCAAAACATAACCCGATCTGAAGTTATATTTCAGAATTTGATTTTCCCTTGGTTCTTCCATTAAAAAATAAATAAATGTGGTTGTTCAGTTCAATTCTGTTTTCTAAGGAAAGCCACCAGTAAGTTTTAAATAAAAATAATTAAATAATATGGATTATATACATTTTTAAAATATGCATCACGTATGTAGAACCGTAACTAAAATATTTAATATTATAAGATAACCATCTCACGCAGAAGTAATAAATGATAAAATTTAGCCGAAAATAATTAAATTGAAAAAGAAAAGCAACGAATGAATTTAAAATCAAAAATAACATACAGACCTCGTACATTTTTGGAAACAGGTAAAAGTAAGAAGACGTAAAAAGAATTTAATATTGAACAACAACAAATGTTTTACATTTTACTATTAGATCCATTATTACTCAATTTCTCTTGTGATTTACAAAAGTACGTAAAAAGTGAAAAAAATAACGACAAACTAAATATTCATATCCTGGTATTGGCATTATACGTAGATAACACAGATTCATATTCGATATTTATTTTTTTTACCAACGAAAAAAACTCGAACATCATTAATTTTCATGGATTAGAGTTGGAAAAAAGATTTTGGATATTGTACTTTTTTTATAATTAATTTATTTGTTTTTTTTTAAATCATGTTCTTTTTAATGATATATTAAGAATGTGGTTACAGATAAAACCCTTAAAGTCGTTTACTTTAACATGGATGGATAAGTACCATTGAGTGGATTTTTAGGTTGTGCTTCGTGGTTTAACTATAAAACATGTAATGTAATTAATCATGAAATTTAAGGCAATTTATTATTGTTTTAATATGAATACCTTATACGATAAAAATTTATATACCTTGGATTATCTTCGGAATCTTAATAAAACAAAATTTTGTTGCATTATAAAGGATCCTTATTTGGTATTTTTAATATTAGTTAAATGTTATAAGTGGGTATGTAAAATTAGTATACTTAATATACCATTTAGTTTTATACAGTATTTAAGATTATGAAGTATTTTTTAAGTAAGTATTTTTTAGTTAGGTAAAGTTTCAAATTTGTAGTACAAGATATGTGTTGGTTTCTTTTGGTTTCTTAAAAGACAGTTTGGGTATACAACTCACTAATAATTATTTTTTTTTACAATTATTGATTTGAGGAACTTGGGGGACTTTGTGAGCACGGTGGATTTAACGTGCACTAACCATTAATTCTTAATTAGATAATAATGGTCCAGACTTGTGGGAGACGTGGTAATAACCATAAACTCAAAAACCGATCCAGTAAACTGCTTTACGACTTGTTTTTGAATCAAATTGAAGTCTAGGAGTTTGGCGCAATATAAAAAATATTAAGTATTTTCAAAGGAAAATTAATAAAATTTGCTATCATAGCGACTAATTTTAAAGCGATTGAAAATGTTCTTTTTGCGTAAAATTAAAATTGATGTTATTTTTATTTAAAAGTGAACATGAAATTAAATGTTGTTATGATAAGTTTCGGTACTATAAATTGGGGTAAAAAATGCATCATTATTCTATAACATTTACTATCATGAAAATCTACTTCCTTACGTTATAAACATAGTGTGGAAGCTGAGCAGTACGGGTTATTTCTGTAACACCAAGATTTTTTTCATTTAATCTGATGCATTAGTTATATTAGGTGACGTTACTTCAACTAATGACTAACCTCGATATTTATTTTCTGTATGAAACAATGAATTATTATCGTAATGCATTACAGTAATGTACTATAGTAATGTACTATAGTAATGCATTATTCGCGCTATTTGTAAACAAGGGCTTTACGGAAATCTCAGATGAAATTACTCAGCACTATTATTTTGACTAAGAAAAAAGTATATAACACAATATTGTCATTACTTGGTAGATGTGACATCGAAATCTTTATTAGATTATTTATAACAATTGTCACTAACTGAATAATTAATTAATGTCATTTTTTATGTTTATCACTAATAATTGAAAAGTATTATTTAAGCTATTAACAGAATTATTTTTTTTTCTTTATTTTCTATGTAAGTTTAAAGGCATACGTTGTCCAATCTGCATAAGCATGGGTGATATAACGTTTCACAGTAATAAAAAAATAGTATTATATTTTTCTTGGTGACACATAAATAAAATCCTGCATCTTTTAGTTTAATTTGTAATAATTTTCAAATGTTTTATAATGAATGTATGGTTGCCACTTCAAAACAAAATTAAGTTAAAAGAACCACTGGTCAGAATGATGTTAAATTCCAAGTAAATATTAATACAAAGAAAGGGGGAAAACGTGTTGCTCAAAATTTATTTAAAAGTTTTTGCGGCAGATGACTTTGTAAGCATCGTAATTTTTATGAATTTGATTACAAATGACGAATGATTCGTTAAGAAGTTTCTATAAATAAAAATTGCAAAGCTGATTTTATTGAATGTTTGCTTTTTTTAATTATTAGTAGTCGAACCTTTTTGTCCCAAAATAAATTACAGTAAAAATGGTAATTATATAAGAGCAAATACTAAATAAAAATTTACTTCTGGCTTAACTATTTCGATTTTGAGTATATAGGCATATCTTATAGGCATATCTTAAGCATTAATGTCTCATACTGCTAAAGAATGATTTATTAAAAATTGTGATTCGTTAATATTACGTTTCCAATGAACTAATAATTTGATCCTGATTGATGAAACTCTCATCACACCGGTGTTTAAAGTTTACTTATAAAATTGAAGTTACATTTTAGATAATAGTAATAGATATAAAAGCTACCTTACAAGCCAAAGTTAACAATAGGCAAAATGAATAAAAAGCCATAGATGATCGTTATAAAGCACATATACTTTATATAAAAATAGAAAACGTTAAAAATAATACAGACACATTATTTGAATAAGTTATGGTAATAATTGTTTAAAAAATATTACCATCCTTTGGAATAATAAATTGCTTTTTCTTGGTATAATCTGGTTCGTGAGTATTACAATCAAAGTTATCATTTGTCTCCCAATTATGACAACTTCCGTTTATCTTAGTACTAAAAAAGTATAATTTATGTCTTTAAAAGGACATTTGGTTGTAAGTATAACTAAAACATGATAATCGTTTAAGAATCAAATTTATCATTGCAAAATTAATGTAGAAATATGTAATCCGTCAATATAATACTTGATTCAACTTTACTTATGCTTTGAATTTAATCGAAAATACATAGTAAAAACTACCTTAGACGTAGGTCGGTTAGCTTCCTACTAAGAATAGAGTATTTATATACTTGAATTTAGTTTACCACTATACATTATCACATAGTAATGTATTTATGAAGCCACGTTCTATCTTTCTTTGAAACATTTTTTTTTTTTTGTAAATCGACAAAATTGTTTATAGATAATATTTTTGTAACATCGTATGCCTTGCCTTGTGAGACTCGTCACGCTGCGCATGAGGCTGTAATTGTTGAAGCCCAGTTCTTTCGATTCAGTGCGGCCTCCCTGGCTATTGCTAAGCTAGGCCAACCATGTGGTATATTTCCTTCAACATTAGCTTCCCAAATGTTATTGTGCTATTATAATGTTGTGTAATTATTGATAAGTCAATTAAAGGGTTAAAGGTAATTCTGGAACTCTAATTTATTCAATTGCTATAAACTCAATGTAGTGATTACCCTATCTGATATTACCCTATCATAAACAAAACGAAATGCATATAGGCTTTAAAAAAATAATTGATAGTAGATTCAACCAGTAACACAAAAAAATCACAAAACAATGGAAGAGAAAATCAGTTTGAACTGGGGAAACGTCAGCATGTAATGGAATTTAAAAGAAAAACCAAAGGAAAATAAACAAACCATAAAAAAAACCACGAGGAAATTCCAAAAAACTAAAACAATACAATGAAATGTAATTTAGCTATTTTGATAGTGGTATGAGTCTTCCAAATAATAACAGTAATTTACACATTTATACTTTTATTAAACATTTAATATATTTGGTGAAAAATATAGTTCTGGAAGGTAAGTTGGTAGACATATATATTCAGGTCTGTGTGCTTGGTCAGAGACCCGCTTATAAACCTTCATCAAGTAAGAAAGACACAACACCCACAAGTGGATAAATCTAATTTTTAGAGACAGAGGCCAACTAGAGGGTCCCAAGAATTGACTTACCACCCCCAGATGCATTGATTTGGTACTTGGAGGACTTTGTGACTATGACGGATTTAACGTGCACCAGTCACCATTATCGCACACGCGGGTCTTCGGAAGACAGCGGGACTCGAACTCACAACCTCAGGGATGACAGTCCAAGACCTTACCGGCCAGGCTATCCCTGCCCCTATATAGTTCTGGAGTGCCCCTGCTTTTCAAATACGCTATGACATATACTTATGTGGCACTGAAAATATTTGTACCAACGAGCAGGGTATTCCAGAAAAAAATATCATTTTTTTAAAAATAAATATATCGACAGCAAATATAGATAGATGGATGAGATAAACTGTTAATACATAGGAAAACTGTGGTATTGTTTTATACAAATTTTAGATTTAGGACTAAAGTTGACAGTAGGGGCGTTGTATATCATTGTCATAATTTTCAAAAAATATAACTACAATTACTTCTATAAATTTAGTTATGATTATATGAGGTAGTTAGTTGAAATATTTCGCACCACGAAACTGAGTTTCAAACTATTCTACTAATATATAATATGCATTCTACGTAGTTCTTTTAAAGGCTGCCTTATAGACTGAGTACCATGTTCGCATTAAAAAATCCTCTTGTTATGCATTGACAACTATTGTAAGCTTATTGTATTAATTTTGAAAAACATATACATAAACAGTTAATGTGTTCCTCATAAATATTTAGTTTAACTCAAAATTCTGTCAAAAACTTCTTGTCACGATATTTAGTTGTAAAATTAGGTGTTCTCGTCACTGGACTATTGTACTAAATTACGAAGCGTTATTGGCTGTGTTAAAGCTCATAATGGAGTCTAGCAATATGCAGTCGGAAACGATTACACTACACTACCACTAGGTATTAGTACAATTAGGTATTTACTGTTAAACACCCTTTTATCTCTTATAAGCCTAAAATACAGTTAAACCATTGTTAAAGTCAAAGTGAAGTTGTGTAAGAACTGATAAAGGCTCTGAATAGCTTTCTAGTAGTTATTCCAAAATTCCATTTGTTTTAGTTGTTGCATTTCTAAGAAGTAATCGTTTCCACGAAACTGGAGATGGTTGAAAACCAATTTTTTTCTGTTCTTTTATTAAGAAAATAGTGAAAAAAAAGTTAAAAGGCCATTTAGGCCCCGAGTTTAAAAACTTTCGCTACACCCTCTAAATCCATTATATCAAATAAGGTTTGGTTTTTCTTTGGTTCATAATGACTTAAAAGCGTGTAAGAATTTCGAGAAACAGGCAGATTGAAAAATATAATTGGATCTTGGTCGCCTCGAGCATTTAATAGAATTATGTTTCTTTTTTCACCGATTTTCACAAGGTGAAATTTTAATTTATTATTTTCTGTTTGATTTAGTTTTAAGGTTAAAATCACTGTGTTAGCTTGGTATGATTGTAAATGAAATTTTATTAAAAGGAGGATTACTTTTAGTAACGTCACAAATTATTATGAATTTATAAAAATATAAAATTAAAAGAAATTAGTAGGCCAAGAATAGATCTCCTCATAGCGCACATATATTTTTCCTTGAATCCGTATTTCTTAAAAACAATATAGAGTATCTGACTTATCCGAAAGGTATGGGACCAAAATTGAGCAGCAAAAAAAAACATTATTGCATATTTTGAGAAATACTTAGTAAGTACGTATTAATTTTTTTGTGTATTACTTTATGCGTATACATTTTATATTTCCACTGAAAGGTTCATGCTTTTTTTTTTGATAAACCGAATTTCGGATAACCGGGATTTGGATAAACGAGACATTTGTTAATTGAAATTTTTTGGATATTCAAAGAAAAGCATTTGTCCCTTTGCTCTTCTTGCTGCCCTTTTGCAGTAATTTTTTGCGCACTTTATCATCTTTACATTTTCCTAGGGTTTATTTTATGGACTCATTCTTTCATTTTCTCTGCAACTTATTACCACAACTAATATTTGCGCTGGAAAAACATTTATAAACTGATAAAATATTACGTTGGCGCTGGACGTCCCGGAAACAGTTAATAACTATTTTCAGCAGTAGTTTACCATCCATATTATAGTAAGGTCAATAACTATATAGTATTTAGATATGTCTTATAACAGTCATCGTCAGCCTAATTAACATAAACTTTTATTTGTATCGAAAACTTTTATTTATATCGTTTCTGGCGGTCCATTTGTAGGAGCTTCGTAGATCAATTGCGTCTATCCTACTTTTGATTTATGGCGAAAAGCAATTGTAAAGTAATTCAAATAAATAATAGTAACGTATTCAAAACAGAAGTTATATTGTGAGAAGTAACTGCTCAGTGTCTATGAGGTTAAACGTAGCCACGGATCACGGGTTTGAGCCCCGGCTGAGTCGTCGGATGGAAAAAATCTTTGGCGTGCATGTCACATGATTATGTGGCATGTAAAAGATCTCTTGAGGGCCCATTTGGCTTGGGTTATCTCGGAAAAATTAAATCTCGGCATACTGAAACACCTTTCGAGAGCTCAGATTCATTGTAATCTGCGCGTAAAAAATTGGAGTCGCCTAAATGGTGCCACAAAAAATGGCTCTCCGTTCTAGGGAATATGCCGAGTCTGTAAAAGCTTGACCGCCAAAGTTGCAGCCCCATTAGAGAAGAAAAATTTGTGTAAGAAGTAAACATTTGATTACACATTACATTGAACAGGATTGTTTATTGAAGACTGAAGGGACATAGCCATGATAATTCCCTTAAAATTGCTCAAGGGATTTTCGAAGCTCACTTTTCTTAATTTTAATATTTAAAAAAAATGTTGTATATTTTAACTTCTAAAAATATTTTAGTGCATTTATATTATAGCTAAATATAAATATCTAAAACTTTCAAGGACACCCTTCCATAAATACTCAATTTATATAATGGCTTTAAACAAGTTTAACTAGAATTTTTACTTTTAAAAAATAGTTGAAAAACATTGCTTTTAGGTTTATTTTGATGGATAAAATGTATCGCACTTAACTGATAAAATTAACTGTTGTTGTGTGCTTTCAGGGTACACATGATAGGGTAGAGGCAATTTTTTAAAGACTGCCTGTATTAATGGTACTACAATATTGACGCCCCCAGTTCTTTCGGACCAACAGACTTAACAAGTACGTGCTCCGCATGTACTCATTACAACACAAATATCCATGCCTTATCCGGGATTTGAACCCGGGCATACTCGTTGGCAAATCGAGAGTCGTAACCACCATACCGGCTGGGCTACGTTTAAAAGAACTAACATATAAGTTAACACACATTATTTAAATTCACATTTTCATAAAGAAGATATCTATTTAATTTTGGTACAAGATAAAATGATTTATCACCATGTATTCATTAAAGTTTCAAATATTGCATCAACACAATTTGTATAAATATAAAATTATTAAGTTATAGGATTAGTTGTCTTTTTTGTAGCTGTTTTTCCTATCCGTCCTAACAAGATTTTTATTATTACTGCTAAATTGGTATTTAAAAAAATGAAAAATGTAACACATAAGTTCAGTGTAAAAAATATTATTTTGAATTTTCCAACTTTTTAGAATTCAACCATACAAGAATGTCATACCAGAAAAATGAATTTATTTGAAAATCTTAACATATGGACAACTATTATATATAAATTTTGAAAACAAACTTTAGAATTTAAACTGTATTATGTGTAATGCTTATACTTAAGAAATTTTGAAAATACAGCATTTTTTTACAATATTTCATCGATGTGGTTCTGTATGATTTGGGAAAGTTTCGGCAAGACACGCGCAAAAACTGCTCCCTTTTTAGTTTCGTCCAGACCTCTCCGGCCATTGATATAGTCCCATATTAATGTTATTAATTTTGCCTCGAAAAGCTTTAGCTGATTCTTTTCATCTTCAGTCAAGACTCTAGATGTAGAATTTCCCTCCGACCCAACAGTTGTCGGTCCTTCACTAGTAGTATCTTTGCCTTCGCCTGAAACTGTATTATTCGTTCGACTTGATGAGTCTGATGGCGGTTTATCAGTTGTTGTAATTGTAGATACTGAACTAGGGACTACTTCTTCGCGTTTGTAGATAGAGGTTGAATGCTGGGGTAGTTCAGCGTTTTCAGGATATGATGCAACATTTTTCGATCCTTCACCCACAGCTCCATGGTTTTTAGTTGGAAATAATGCCCCCATCAGACTTGTTGTGTTTGAGACCGGATGGAAGGTTGTTGCACTTGTGGATTCTAAAGTAGTCTTCAGTTCTCCTTCGCGCTTGTAGATGAAAGTCGAAGAATTCGGTCTTTCGGTGGTTTCATGGCTTCCTTTATTTTTATTAAACATATTTATGTGGTGTTTTCGGTGACTGGATAAAGGTTTTTTATTACCACTCCTTAAACTTTCGGTATTCCTTGCTTCTTGGATCTCAAGTCCTTGGGATCGTTTGTTAGCACTCTTGTAACTATGGTTAGGAATGTTCTTCAACTTATTTTCACCATGAAAACTGCTTGCATTTCTAAAAACAATATAAATTTGGTTAATGCAAAATACAATAAATAGTAATTTCATTTACGTTTTGAAGACCGAATTATTAAACAAAAAACCCATCGATTTTTAACTTTGGCTCTATTTGTCTTGTGCTTTATGTCAACACAATAAAAACACAAATAAAAAAAGCCATTTGAGTATCCATGTATACAATGATACATTTTTTCAAATATTGTTATATTTTTTAACAGTTTATATAGCTTTCAAATCATGCATTTTTTATGCAAATCTTAGCCCCAAAAATTTGATATTATGACATTTTAAATATATTTTCTGTCTGTGCTTTATGCCTAACAATATAATTTACTTCACAAACTTGATTTAATAAATTAAACTTGTAATTGTAATAAAATTATTGTTTTTTAAACATAAGAGTTTAAATAAAAGTTATCATGTTTCAGTCTGTTTATGAAAAATTTATATAATTACTTATACGACAATTTTTTAAACACGTATGATTTTATAATTAAGATATAACTAAGATTATATAATTAAGTTTTCCGGTTGCTATAAATGTATATTTTCTTCTACAAATCCTGAAAATCAGAGTTTTAAGTTGGATTGAAAAGTTCACACGAAAGATTGCTAAAATAAAATATATTCTATTAAGAGGATTGCTGACAAATTAAATTTGTGATTTATTTTATATAATTTTATGAATATTTCATAACTTCTTTTTACTTAGGGCAAATAATTTAAGTAGCTACGCTTTTGCTAATAATTATATAACTAATCATTTACCATCACATACCTTTTTAAACTGGTATTCCTTTCTCTGAGAACTGCTATCATGCCTGTATTTATCAACATCTTCATCTTGCATACTATAAGATTTTTCTTTCATTTGATTCTCCAGTTTGACTTCAAGAGGCAGTTTACTTTCCACATCCCGTTTATGTCCATCACCAAATTCACTTAATTTGACGTGAACACGAAATCCTTTATCTGCAGCACTTCTTTTCGATTCTTCATGTCTCAAGGTGTTGATTGCGTCAAATTCATTATCCAAGTCCACATGTCCTGACTGAAGTTTCTGATGGAACTGTTCTTGTGATGATGGCTGAGGATATTTATGTTTCGAAACTGTGTATGCAGTAGACAATTGATAGTTTATAATGGAGTTCTGCAGCAGCACTATTAATGCTATGGTAAGTAATTTATTGTTTGGCTGAAAAATAAATATTTATTAAAAAAGCTTCCAAAGCATTGTTTTTAATATTGTACATTTAATTACTTTAAATTGAAACTCAGTATTACAACCGTAACTTCCGTATATATTTAGTTATCTTTAAGATTTCCAAAAAATCAATAAAATTATCATTATATCAAATTTAATATTACTATCAGTTCAAGAACCAAATAAAAAAAATCACAAGAATTTTTGAATAATAAGTTACACAACTGGCAATGCATTTTATAAATTAAACCATATAAATAAATATTTAATGAAACTCAAACGCAAAATTAACTCATCGCTTTCAAAAGTAATCTTATTCCTTAATAGAGACAGAAATCTGTTTTCAGTTCTATAACTAGGAGAAGCTATACGTACATATTTCTTATTCATCGCCAGCCAATACGTACTGGAACTATGATGGCAATCTATTATATCCCATTTATATAATTAAATCTTTAGTTTATTTTGATGTGTAACAAAAGTTAACTTCATTTAGATTGCATTTAAATCATATAACTATTTATTTACCGAAAATGCTTTTGGGCGACAAATTAGCAGAAAATCCTAAATTACGATGACTTTCCTTTATGAAGCTACCTTATTTTAAATCTCTTCACGCATTTATATCATTCCATTCAAAACATTAACCCATTCCGAATAAACAAGTTGATAATAGAGAAAAATTGCAAACTTACCATCGCTACTTTGGGGAATATAATTATGCGAATGCGACACTTATTTCCGTTAATCCAATTTTTCTAACAAGGTTGGTGAAAAGTTTTGAGAGGAATAAGCCACGGTAAGAATATATTCATTGTTGTGAATCTTAAGAATGTGAAGTGTACCTTGAAAATTCATTGTTTACCGTTGTTTTCGAATATTATTGTGTTGCTCTAAAAGATGAATTGTTTTCAAAGGTAAGGGGATTATGCCATTTAAGTAACAATGGTCTGCAACATTTCATTTGAATCTCATTTACCATTGTTCCTTTGGAATTTAATTATTATTATACTTTTTAACGAATTTCTGTGAAATCAATATTTGCGGTTTCTGGTATAGTAAGGCATTCATAAAGCCTGAAATGGGAAAATAATTACTTTTCAATAATTAAACATGAAAATGTAAAATTAAGTTCTCACGGATGGATCACGGATATTCCCGATACATATACATTCTTATATTTTAAAATAAATTTAATTAACAACTAAATTTTATTCATATATTTGAAATTTTAAAAATAAGTATTTTTGTGTGGTTTATTCCGGTACTTTCATCTCCATACAAGATTATAAAAAATTGTATTCGAAATCCATGAATACTCACCTAAAACAAGTTCATTATTCATCACATATCTGATATCAGATTCTATGGGTTCAGACGATATTGGAATAATAGACAAAACATAATTAGTCACAAAGTCACTTCTTAAAATTAGTTTATTTTGTTACACGCTTCTCTCTCAATAGTAAGGAATATAGATATCTCTTTTCGTGTATTCGGAATAAGAATCAATCACCAATGTGTAAATATCAGCTGCAGATGACAGCTATCATATTTCAAGTGCGAATATGTGGAGGGTTTAGGACGAGTTTCAGTTTTATTATACAACAAACTATATAGCAGCACTTTCTTTTTAAGCTAACCAGGAGACATTGTAACAGATTCGTCTAATGTACCAAATGTATCGTTGGACAAGTTATTGATATTTTTTTTTGCTTCATATGAAAAATGCTTAGTTATATAATACATTAAGCACATTGTATTTTAAGTACATAACCAATTGAACACTGAATAATTTTATTTAGTTTCCAAAACCTAAAAAGAAAGTTTTTTGTTGTTGCATATAAAGTAGGTTTTTAATCTACAAAAAAAAACATACTACATGTTCTTTCACACTAAAAATAGGAATATATTTTATTATTTTGCTAAATAAATTTTAAAATCACACATGTTTTACCTTTTAAAAATTATATGCAAACATTCAAAAACATGTATTTTCAAATAAAATTATTTTGCAGAACAAAATATATAGAAAACGTTTAAAGTATTGGCGAAAATCCCTAAGTTATTTCAAATAATATGGGGTAAGGGTTAAAAAGAAGACATTCTTAAGTATTGGCGGAGTTACCAACGATATTTAAACCACTTTAGACTATAGAGAGTAGCAAGGCCAAACTCACCCTCTCACAAATAATGAGCTTAGTAGAAGAACGTGCTAAGTGACAAAAAAGTGAACTAGAAAATTATTGTTTAAGTTTTTAATTTGCACTCAGATCTGTTTAAAAAGAAACTTGCAAACGATAAAAAATTTACTAAACCCATAGTTTATGAACAAGTGGAAACTTATTATTGTTAAAGAAGTAAGTAATAGATTCATTAACACAAAAAATCTCAATTTTTTTCAAAAATGTCTCTTAGCACGTTCTTCCACTAAGTTCTTCAGATGAGATATAGGATCCAACAGCTTTTCATTGGGGCTTTCGTTCGATTGAAATTCAAATCGTCAAAAGGGCAAAAAATAGGACTAAGCTCTGTATTTTAGTTATAGTTTCTACACACTTAAAACAAACGAGCGATTTTAACTCAGTCTGAGATAATTTTCACTTCTTTCGGTGTCGAAAATGCACTACTCCTATAGTAGTGGATTTCACTCTTTTGTTTTGTTAAACCTCCAACAATCTTAACAACAAACGAGCGATTTTAAGGAGATTAAGAGCGATTTAGGATTTAATTTTCACTCCTATTCTGTGTCGAAAATGCCCTTTTCCTATAGGAATGGATTTCACTATTTTCTTATAAGAGTGTACTACATTGATTGTTTTAACACGTCGGATGCTGAGGACGCGCGAGCGCGTCCGGTGGTTCCGATTCATCGATAACAGCACATTCTGATAAAATTCGTAGTACTATTTCGCCAACCGTTCTTAAGAGTTCAAGTTCGTTTAATTACTTGATAAACATGGTGGTGTAGTGGTTACACGAACTAGTATTCCAAGATGTTACTGATGAATTTCCATACATAAATTTTAAAGCTTATGCAGCTTTTGTGTTATTTCGAAGTTTATATTTTTCCTATTGATAACAAATATAATAATACAGCCATAATTCTGTAGGGATGTTAACACGTTGACTGCCAGTCACTTTGAGTTAGATTTATAGTTAATGCCCTCACGTGGAATTAGATTATACCCAGATGCCAACATAATTATTATAAGAAATATGATTCAAAAATAGTTAAATAATACTTAATCACATATTTATCTTTTATAACTTTTCATTGAAGAATTTTATAATTACGTGCCAGTGCGTGATTGCCCCTGAAAGGTCAAATTTTTCGCCACTGTCACTGTTATAACTAAAATCACTTGGGTTCTCGTCTGATAATTCAGCCAACAAATTTACAATTTCATTAGCCTTGTTATAGCCTTGTTAATGTGATTTTTTCTTCTTTTGGGAAGCGAAGGCCCAGCACCACCATCTGAACGACTCATCACAAAATTCATTTTTCAATTTTTTTTATTAATTTTGTAACCAATATCGTGTCAAGTGTAGGGCGACCAGACACCAAACATACTGCATTTCGCAGTGCAGTTTAGTTTGTTATTGTTCGATTCCCCATTTGCCCTGGGAATCCCCATTTTCACAACAATAATCCTTTTTGTGTCGGTCTCACTTGATAAAGGCTTATAAGCGGGTCTATGACCAAGCACACAAGCCGGAATTGTATATGTACCTACCCTACCCTAGTTTGTAATTGGCTAATTCCACGTAACTGTAGTGTAAGTCACGATTTAAGAGGAGATCAAAAGATTTTTTAATTAAAAAAATAAATCAATTTAAATCAAGTGCATTACATTATTTAGTTATAATGGATGTAGATCAACTATTCCGCATTTTTTTTTTTTCATTTAATGTTAAGAGTTGTAGTGTTAATCACTTTTTACAATCGTCGAATCACATTACAGACAGATAGTTGAAGAGGGGAATTGCAAAATTATCCTAACTATAAAAAAAGGCAACTAGTCTATTACATTTTTTTATTAAAAAAAAAAACCCAAAAAATAAGAGTTAGGAAAATTTATTGATATTTCATAGTAAAAAAAATAATTGAAACGAGTCTGGTTATTGGCTTTCAATTCAATAATTAGAAACAGATAATTATCTGGTTGGAGAAGTCCAGGAACATTTTCTCGTATATTTTTTTTGACTAGATGCCGGGTAGCTTCAGTTAGCGACGTTAATTCAACCTAACCTTGTAATTTTACGACCTCAAACTAAGATTTTTACTTTTTCGAAAATGAAGAAGCGTTAGTTCATTTCCATCGTAACGAACTGGTTTTAGAAACAGTATGTTCTTTTACTTCACATCAGCCTCTATCGATGAACATTTTCCATCGTTATCGCCGCAGCCAAAGTGTTAAACTATCATTGCTCACATGGTTTCCATACATTACTAATACACCCAGTAAAAAAGCATCATTTTATGTAATCATTGGCATTCTTCAACATTTCATTAAAATCAATAGTGTTTTCTTAAAATATTTAAATAAATATAATATAAATCAACATGGTAAAGCGTCAATCTGTAAGAAGGTTTTTCTAAAATCGTCTCGTTTTATGTATGCTACTACGGATAAAAGCAACCAGTTCCCCGTTCGATCACAAAATGATATTAAAGATATAAATCTACGAAAGCCATAAATGTCTAGAGAATGACAGCAACAGTATCAAAACTTTTACAACTACATTGCTATTTTGACTATGCGTTGATTTTTTTAAACTCAAATGCTGCAACTTTAAAAGCTTCGGTTGTGAAGAATTTTATTTGTTCATTAAAACTGTTTTTAATAAAAGAAAGATTTTTTAAATCTTTCCTGGCTTTTTTAGTATTTAAAAACGAATTTTAAAGAGCTTGCTAAGCTCAAAAATTTTATTTATCATAAATATTCAAAACGATAATATATTTGTCTTGATATTTTACATTGTTTTACGCTTTTATTGTAACAAAAAGTATATGTCATAATTTGAAGGGTGTACTGTTGTAAACCCATATTACAAAAAATATTACTATCTCTTCATTTTAGACTTCGTCCAATCAAATTTAAGATTAATTAAAAGTCGCAAATGAAAATGGTTGGAACTCATACTTTAGTTGTACTTCTGCAATGTGAGTGTTGCAATTAACCACAATTATCGTATAATTTATTGCATAAAGAAGATATTTGAGTTGTGACTGAAAATGTAGGCATCAATTCCTCCAATGATGCATATTCTACATAAATAAGCATTTATATAAAATGTTATTTTGTTAATATTCAGTTCAGATTTGTTCAGACTAGTCTATGTGAATGCACATAAGACATTCATTAATGTTTTATTTAAGTATCTTTTTGTTCTATATTGTTTTTAACAGCGGCTCAGTGGCTGAGAGGTTTAGCGCGTCTGCCTCATAAGTCCAAGATTTCGGGTTCGAGCCCCGGTTGAGTCGTCGGATTTTCTGGATTTGAAAATCTTGTGCAGGCATGTCATATGATTATGTGGCATGTAAAATATCAATAGAGTAACCATTTGGCTTGGGTTCTCTCGGAAAAATTAAATCTCGGTATACTTTAACATCCACAGAGAGTTCAGATTCATTGTAATGTGAGCGTCAAAATTGGTGGTGGGAGTCGCCTGGCGGGTGCCACATAAAAATGGTACTCAGTTCTGGGGAATATGCTGAGTCTGCAAAGGCTTGACCGCAAATATTGCATCCCCCTTAGAAAAAAAAATATTGTTTGTAGGAAATCAAATTTAATAAAATTTTCATCACTTACATTCCATAATTTTTTTCGCAGAGATTGATGTTTTCATTAAACAAGAAATTATCGCTTTTTTTCCTCAAATTAAAACTCGCTTTCCTAAAGATCTTGAGAAAAATGCGACAGTAAAAAGCCGTTAATTAATTTTTCCTGGCCTTTTTATAGCTTATTTGCAGTGTTAAAAATGAAAAATAAGTAAGGCTACTGTTAAAGTTTTTTTAATATAATTTGTTTTTGACACATGAGGAAATATTACAGGAGTTAAGATGCTTCTGCTATGATTACAGCTAACTGTACTTGTCACTTAAAAGTAAACACATATCTTTTTTCAGCGAATTCTTAATTCTGTTTTGAGAAGTGTTTCGCTCTTATTTTGTTATGGTTTGGAGTTTTTTATCGTTATTTTTAAACTTTTAAATTAGATTTTACAACGAATACCTTTCTAATAAGAGCATAGTTTTCAATGTTCATACTGTGATGATTAATTTTTACGTTATGTTTAGTTTTGTTATTTAATATAAAGCTTAAATTAATATATTTCAAGAAGAAAATTAAACAAATGAAGAAAAGCATTTTTATTAATACTTTTTGAACAATGGAGCTAAGTTATGCTTTTAATTATATCTAATTAAAAAATAATTTCACTTAATTGGATTGTAAATCATTGATATATGTTTGTGTACAAAAAATTGCACGACATTTTTATAACACTTACTCCTATAAATTTTCTACGATCATATACCAAGGGTACATTACTTCGCCAATGTTTTAATATCTTAATCTGAATAAAGAGATAAGGTGGTCACTTGGTCCGTTATAAAGTGCTTGTATTCTAGGTATGTAACCGAATTCGAAATAAATACATTGTTTTATATTTAGATTTAGTTTTTGATACTTTTTCTGACAAAACATGACAAATCAACTATTCAAAATATAAACGCATTCCCCATATTAAAGACGCTGTTTTACACTTAGATTTAGTTTGATACTTTTTATGACAAAAATCGACAAACCAAACTATTAAAAACATAAACGCATTTCGGCTAATAAGTTTTTTTCATGATATTTATTCAGTTGTGCAGCTGGTAGTGTAACGAAAATTAACACATCAAACCATTCCACTCCAAGATCCGAGAGGGGCTGGGGAGCCCAGTCGGTTAAGCACTCGCTTAGCATGCGGAAGGTCCCAGGTTCGGGTCCGGGCATCGCCAAAATAGCTGCCGACCTATAAACGGTCCGTGCAGCCAAAATGTCCGACGAATAATACCCCGTGTAAGGGAGTGCACGTTAAATATCCTTCAAAGTCCTAACGCTGCGTACGATGTCGCCCTTAACGGTCGCGTTGGGTGCCTATTCAGGTGTTGGCTCGTCGCCTGACTGTGGTTCTAAAATACGACGCACGTCGAACCCTCGTGTAGCTCCAGTGCGACGATAATTCAAACCAAACCAAACCAAGATCCGAGGAATATCACGCTTGCTGAGTGTCTTGCTTCAACCCTACCCCAAGTGGTCATCGACTTTTCCAATGTCACCCGATGAATAATGCAACGAAGGATCTATTTGGTCGAGCTATTCGCGGATACATCCCAGTGGGTACATGAAAGGATGTTACACAGAGATGCGTTATTTATGTCCCTTTGAGGACGTCTAGTACAGTAAACGTCGTTGATAGACGAGATATCGGGCTAGAAAGTACAGTAGAAATACAAACGGAAATTTTATTGCAAAAGAACCGCTTAATTTGGACTTGTTTTAATAATAAATATGGTATGTGAAAATTGTATTCTTTGAATTTCAGCAAACAAGTGTAACTGATAATATTTTTCTCACTTTTTGACCAAAATATGATTTACGAAAATTGGGGCAGAAGTATTTTAGGCCACAAATGAAAAACATATGTAACATTTTAAAAATTATATTTTTTTTATTAAATTACGCCATATTTCTAGTTGAGTATGATACAGCTTGTTACACATGGAAGACGATAAAAAGCTAACAAACAGTTGAAACACTTTTTAACTGCTAAAAAACAAACATGTCTATACGTATTCATTTAAAACGAAATTAGATCTGCGCAAAACAATGAAATAACTAGGTGATTTAAAAATTAGTTATCATGTTAGATAATTTCATTGCGTACACTTACTTACTTACAATCTATTTTATTACGGGATCTATTTGCCACGTCAATCTATTTATATGTAAATCCACCCACGTAAACTCTTTAAAACAAACGAGCGATTCGAACTCAGTCTGAGTTAATTTTCACTCCTTTCGTGTCGAAAATGCACTTCCCTTATAGGAGTGGATTTCACTCTTCTGTTTTCTTAAACCTCCAACACTCTTATCAACAAACGAGTGATTTTAGGGCAATTACGAGCGATTTAGGAGTTAATTTCACTCCTTCCCAGAGTCGAAAATGCACTTCTCCTATAGGAGTGAATTTAACTTGTTTTAAGAGTGTACGTTAGTTTCAGTAACATAAGTTATTTTTAGGATTTTCCAAAAATTAACGATTCTTCTTTAAAGTTCTACTGTTGATGGTATAAGAAATATGTGTTAATTTTTTTGCGTATTATTATTCAGCAAGTCGCATATTTTTGGTACAGTAAAAGTTCATGATAAATGCAGTTTAAACCAAATGAGAAGATGTCGAAAGGTTTCTTCATTAATAATACTTGACTGGAAATGATGACATTAAAACAAATATTTTAGTCAGATTATCACGTTCACGCCGGTGAAAAAATATCTGCGTTTTTCCCGCGAGGGGCCGGGCTGTCTTACATTGTTACTTCGCAGGTAGGCAGGTAGGTTCGAATTATCGTCGCACTAGAGCAACACGAGGGCTATTGGCGATGGGCGTCGTATTTTAGAACCACAGTCAAGTGACGTACGCTTCGCAGTGCGAGAAAACACTTAGCGAGTTCGAAACAGCTTAATGCGAGATCACAACTAGTGAAAATACAAGGTAGATTATATGTCGAGAAAAAAAAAGTTAAAAACTAACTACATATTGTATACGTTGAAAGGGCCAGCCCGCATTATACTTGGAATGTTTTTATAAGCTGCATAGATATTACTAAATAAATACATAATTGTTATTAATTAAAAAATTTTGAATGTTTAAAATGCTCAATATTTTTATATATAATGTTGAGGAAAAATAAAATAAACTTATTCTTTGCCTATTTCTTTTCTGAAAACAAGTGACTCAACTGTGATGCACGCCGCCTCACTAGATAGTTAAGCGTGACTCACGCCACCCAAAGAACAGTCAAGTGTGACATACCGGTGGGTCATGCCACAACACAGAACACCATACCGGTGTGCAAGTGTGACATACCGGTGTGTAAGTGTTAAAGTATTTAAATAACGTCACACTAAAGTTAAACGAGGCTCTTTGCAGACGGACCTTGGAATTTTGAACGGCGTCAATTTTGAACCGTTAATTGAAAATGTCGATATATAAATATTTTATGTTATAATACAAGATGTTGAGTTTAATTTATTAATGTCATGAAACTAATTTTAAGCTTTCGTTTATATTAATATTATAACATTTACGGAACAATTTAAAATCAAAATTGATAGTACCGCGATATTAAAAAAATATAGTTACCTACACTTTAGTAGTAACTACTAGTGGGGATAAGCATAATTTTTTTTTAAAGCAATTTCTCAAAGGTTTTAATAAAATACCTCGTTAAATATTCTTTTTATTTGTAGATTTTTTATGAAGAGCTTCGCCGTTTACAATCTTTAAGTAATATTAAATTATGAGTTTGAGAGGAAGTGTCGATGTATCTTAAATTTTTATTTTCTTAAAATTGTTCGCGGCAAGTTGTCGAAATATGAAAAAAAGCAATTATAGAATAAAATGGTCTTTATGAATAAGCAATTGGATAAAACAGTTACTTAAAAGCTTGATAAAAAAGATAGATGCATCTTACTTAATAAAATTATTTTCATAAAATAAACCATTTGCATTTTACGATAATGATTTTGAAGGCAACACTGACAAAAAATGATTTAATTTTCAAAGTGTATTATTTAAATTGGCTTGGGGGGTCTGTTAACATTATTATAGTATAACTATTATATTTAAGTTGAAATTTAGAAGTTGCATTTTCTAATAACGGAACTCAACACATTTTTAAATTAATTTCTCTACCACGCGTCCTATGGGAAATGTTGAGGAATATTTACTCGTAAATTCCAGCTAACAAACAAAAAGAGCAGTCTTAGTTACAATGTTTTCTTTTAACCATGCAGAATTTTAATTCATAAATGTTTTTTAAAGAATCACACCTTTGAGAATAAGGAATTATAGAGTGTCATAGTGACACCAGTATGTAAATCCCTTTTATTTAAAATTCGAAAAAGTTTAGCTTTATGTTTGCACTTAAGAAATAATAAAATGCGCTAAAATAAGAACATAATTTTAATATAACAATGCATTGCTTGTAAATAGTTTTTTTTGTTTAGTGTTTTCAAAAATATAAAAATTATTTTTTCAAAGTTTCTTAGTCAATTTGAAATTTATAAAGTAATCTTTAATAAAATGTATAAACATCTAATCTATAAACTCTTTGCTTTGTTTACTTAGGTTATTTAAAGTAAAAATTATAAAATGCACAGTGCGGCATTTATTTAAAATAAACATAGCTAGATCAAACAAGAAAAAATTCGCTAGCAATTGTTCAACACCCAAGTATGTGCAGTATTTTATTTTATTTCTTTAAGCATTTATATGCCTTTGAAACTTAAATGGTGTATTTTATATCTAAACAAACGGATGTTCTTTCATATTTTTATAAGCAAAAATTTTCTTCAAAAAATAATTAAAAATATTGTAATTATATTAAATATATATACATATATATTATATACATTATATTATACATAATTATATATTGTATCTATAATCTAACACAACTATGTTTATATTGTAGTTATCAGAATTATATTTAAAATGCTTTTAAAATACAATTTAACGTTCAGAATTCCTTACCATATATTACTAGCTTTTCGATTTGTACAGATTACGTTTATTGATATTGGTAAAATGTCAATTAGAGTTTATTAATCTTCGCAAGTTCGTGCAGTAGAATATATGCATATATAAAAAATTCCGCATCACACAAATGTTAGTATAATACTTGTAAATTGTGAAACTTAAAAAAAATGAACGATATTTGTCAGTTTAAATTTAAATATTTTTATTTTCACTTACAATTTTTGAGCGTAATTTTTTTTTTAAGAACAAGTAAAAATTGGGATTGAAAGTACAATTGTAGGAAGTTACCTTCCATAGTAAATTTATTTCTGAACAAGTTCAAGATTTTCATATTCAGTTCCCTTTTGTAAAAGTTTCACCCAGTGTTTGAATAGTCTCTGCAATTATCGATACGAATTTTACCCTTCAACGAGAAGTCGTTAAAGAGAAATGCAAATCACTAAAGTTGAAACTCATTCAATCAATAAGAAATAATTGTTTATGTTTTAAATCCCGATAAAATATTTGGCCGCCATCAAAAGCTGTATTTAACTTTTATTTGAATATTTTTTTGAAACGTCCTTAGTTTTTTTTTATTGATATATGTATTTAATATAGATTGTAATTAAAAAAAAATTGCATAAACATTTAAGCAGTTTAGTTTTGAGCTATATTTTTTGACAAAATATCCATCTCAAATGCGATTATATTACAGAAAAATATTAAAGTTTATTTTTTTGAAAATTTAGTTATTCACAACAGTATTTTATAAGACATAACTTAATTCCTCAATAACTTTAATTTTGACACCAATAAAGGTAATGACTAAAATTACAAATTTCACATATCCTTAATATTACTTATTAATATCCTTAACATCCCTACTCAGCGTCATACAGCCAAACTTAGCTGACTAAACATTTTCGGTGGAAAAGACTAATAGTTTAAAGTGACCTTAAACCACTCATCATCGACGCTGAACCCTAATTGGTCATCGAAAAACAACCAATAATTTGTAGCTGTGGCGATTGTTTTAATTAGACTTTGAAGTATGCGACTGTAAAGAGGGCAAATTATAACGAGTGCATAGTGAGTTATTGGCATCATTCTCTGAAGATCAAAATTTTGATCAAAATTATTTTAGAATAGAGGCAAGAAAGTTAAAAACTAAATCTTACAACTGATCCGTAACAATTTCGGAGTAAGACTCTTTGATTGAACTTAATCGGATAAACAATTGGCGAAATGAATCGTAAATTTTATTCAAAATAACATTAAGAAAACCGAGTAGTTTGAGTTTAGTGATAAAAGCCTAACTTATTTCTCGTCTCCCTTTTACAAAATCAGTTAAATTTGTGAAAGTTAAACTGGTTAGCAATAAATGTGAAAGTTTTCTTATTGGAAATTAGCATTTTGAGCCTATGTCTTTTAAATCGTGGTTACGAAAGTAAAAAGTTGGAGAAAATAAATGATATACGCATGAATAAACTTTACCGATTAGTTTTTTTATTAATAATTCACCATTTTTTACAATCCATAAGATCTTTTAATGAACAATCTTTTCCATACACAAACACTACAATTTTATAATACAGAGCACTAAACAAGACTACAATACAAAGCGTAGACTACCTTTACAATTAAGGCCTTGAGAATTTTTTAAATTCAGTTTAGTATTTGTCAAAACCAAAAACCACATGCAGTAAAGTATTTATCAAACTACAAAAACCATTTTTCAAAGTACATAAACTTTTTAAACGCTCAAGATCTTTCATGAAAGGAAAAGTACGACTAGTAGAACAGTATAAAAGCCTATGTTCAATAGTTTTGAAGCTTACCACTTTCATCATACGTAAACATGCTTTCCACTCCCATGTTATCTTGCATTAATACTAAGAAATGACTAACCTTACATTTAGTTATGCTTCAACTTTTTACTAATTGCGATGGTCTACATAAAAAGTTCACATAACTACAGTAGTTACATTGTATGCATCTTTTTAATCATGGTTTCATGCACATGTAAACATAACTTACAAATATCCAACACTATAACATTCACCTAGAATTTGTGACGTTAAAACAGTTCAATTTGTGCACACGAATCGACCTTATTCATGACATATCAATGCAATAGTGATTAAAAGCACCAATACCCAAATCTCGGAAAACGTCAAATACAATACAGAAAATAATTTTATGCTACACAAATACGAAGATTAACATTCAAAGATTTAACATCAAAATTGAAAATACATCTTAACACTACATTTGAATATAAAAAGGTGGACACTGCTGTGATTATTTTTAAATAGAAACGTTCGGTTGACGTAAAACAATCTTATTCTAACTCGCTTACAAGAATCTGCTTCAACCTGTTGCAGAACGAAGGCTAGCACTTCGTTTGCACCAGATTTAACAGTAATTCTACGTTATTTCAGTTTGCAGAAATGAATGACAAATTTAAACTAAATCAATTTATCGGATAAAATTTTTGGAAAATTACGATTTTTATCATTATAATCATTAAGGAAAATGACATCGGATGTCAAAATTTTTAATTCTAAATCAACTCTCCAGTTACTATTCAAATATTAAATTCGAAATAGAAAACATGGATATTTTTTTAATGACTGGTGGTATGCGTGGTTATGGTTGAATTAGAGTTGAAGAACATCAAGATCTACAAAGGTTTGATTGAATTGGAGAAACTAGAATTGCACAATTACAAAAGGTATTTGGAGAATTATGTAACTACTTAAAGTTTTACAAGACCCATTCCTAGCGTTTTTGGTTTATAGACAATACAAAGAACATTATACAAACTTATACATTATGCAACAACTATACATCCACACATTATACAACAACTATATACAAGGAGCATTATACTACAAAGGGGGAATTCAACTCTAACTTTGGTGTAAGGGAACACTAACAATTTATCTATACCATGACGTTAGGAAACATTTAACTATTAAAAGCAGGGTAACATTCAAACTTGAATCTATAAACTTTATGGTAAAGTAGGTTCCATTGCAAAAGGTCCAATAAACTCAATTCTTTGCCGTTAGGTTTCATGGATGAATTTTGAGAATAGTAAATTCAGTTGGGTGTACAGTTTTAAAACCCATATTCTAAAAGGTAATACTATTAATTCAATTTCGATTTCGTCCAATCAAATTTAAGATTATTAAAAGTGTCCAATGAAATGGTTTGGAACTTATACTTTAGTTGTACTTCTGTAATGTGAGTTTTGCAATTAACCACAATTATCGTATAATTTATTGCATAAAGAAGATATTTGAGTTGCGGCTAAAAATGTAGGCACCAATTCCTCCAATGATGCATATTCTACATAAATTAGCATTTATATAAAATTGTATTTTGTTAAGATTCAGCTCAGATTTGTTCAGACTAGTCTATGTGAATGCACATAAAACATTATTGTTTAATTCATTAATGTGTTATCTAAGTATCTTTTTGTTCTATATTGTTTGTAAGAGGGGCTCAGTGGCTGGAGAGGTTTAACGCGTCTGCCTCATAAGTCCAAGATTTCGGGTTCGAGCCCCGGCTGAGTCGTCGGATTTTCTGGATTTGCAAATTTGGGGCAGGCATGTCATATGATTATGTGGCATGTGTGAAAAATATCAATAGAGTAACCATTTGGATTGGGTTCTCTCGGCAAAATTAAATTCTCGACATACTTTAACATCCACAGATAGTTCAGATTCATTGTAATCTGAGCGTCAAAAGCTTTGGTAGTGGGAGTCGCCTGGAGGGTGCCACATAAAAATGGTACTCAGTTCTGGGGAATATGCAGAGTCTGCAAACCCTTGACCGCAAATATTGCAGCCCCCTTAGCAAAAAAATTGTTTGTAGGAAATCAAATTTAATGAAATTTTCATCACTTACGTTCCATAATTTTTTTTGCAGAGATTGATATATTTTCATTAAACAAGAAATTCTCGTTTTTTTCCTTCAAATTAAAACTCGCTTTCCTCAAGATCTTGAGAAAAATGCGACAGTAAAAAAGCCGCTAATTAATTTTTGCTGGCCTTTCTATAGCTTTTTCGCTCTGTTAAAAATGAAAAAAAAGTAAGGCTACTGTTAAAGTTTTTTTTTTTATAATTTGTTTTTGACACATGAGGAAATATTACAAGAGTTAAGATGCTTCTGCTATGATTACAGCTAACTGTACTTGTCACTTAAAGATAAACACATTTCTTTTTACAGTGAATTCTTAATTTTGTTTTGAAATGGGTTTCGCTCTTATTTTATGATTTTGATTTTTTTTTACTTTTAAATTAGATTTCATAACGAATACTTATCTAATAAGAGCACAGTTTTCAATGTTCATACTGTGATGATTAATTTTTACGTTATGTTTATTTTTGTTATTTAATATAAAGCTTAAATTAATATATTTCAAAAAGAAAATTAGACAACGGATGAAAAGAAGACTTTTTATTAAAATACTTTTGAACAATGGAGCAAAGTTATGGTTTTAATTATATCTAATTGAAAAACAATTTTACTTAATTGGATTGTAAATCATTGATATCTGTTTGCGTACAAAAAATTGCACGACATATTTTTATAACCGCTTACTCCTATAAATTTTCTACGATCATGTGCCATGGGTACATTACTTCTTCAATGTTTTAATATCTTAATCTATATAAAGATATTAGGTTATCACTCGGTCAGTTTAAAAGTGTTTGTATTCCAGGTATGCAACCGAATTCGAAATAAATACATTGTTTTACATTTAGATTTAGTTTTTGATACTTTTTCTGACATAACATGACAAATCAACTATTCAAAATATAAACGCATTCCCCATATTAAAGACGCTGTTTTACACTTAGATTTAGTTTGATACTTTTTACGACAAAAATTGGCAAACACAACTATTCAAAACATAAAAGTATTTCGGCTAATAGGTTTGGTACATGATATTTATTCAGTTGTGCAGCTGGTAGTGTAACGTAAATTAACACATCAAACAGCTCCACTCTTAGATCCGAGAAATATCACGCTTAGTGAGTGTCTTGCTTCAATCCTACTCCAAGTGGTCATCGACTTTTCCAATGTCACCCGATGAATAATGCAACGAAGGATCTATTTGGTCGAGCTATTCGCGGATACATCCCAGTGGGTACATGAAAGGATGTTACACAGAGATGCGTTATTTATGTCCCTTTTGAGGACGTCTAGTACAGTAAACGTCTTTGATAGACGAGATATCGGGCTAGAAAGTACAGTAGAAATACAAACGGAAATTTTATTGCAAAAGAACCGCGTAATTTGGACTTGTTTTAATAATAAATATGGTATGTGAAAATTGTATTCTTTGAATTTCAGCAAACAAGTGTAACTGATAATATTTTTCTCACTTTTTGACCAAAATATGATTTACGATAATTGTAACAGAAGTATTTTAGGTGATAAATGAAAAACAAATGTAATATTTTAAAAATTTATATTATATATTATATTAAATTACGCCACATTTGTAGTTGAGTATGATACAGCTCGTTACACATGGAAGACGATAAAAAGCTAACAAACAGTTGAAACACTTTTTAACTGCTAAAAAACAAACATGTCTATACGTATTCATTTAAAACGAAATTAGATCTGCGCAAAACAATGAAATAACTAGGTGATTTAAAAATTAGTTATCATGTTAGATAATTTCATTGCGTACACTTACTTACTTACAATCTCTTTTATTACGGGATCTATTTGCCACGTCAATCTATTTATATGTAAATCCACCCACGTACACTCTTTAAAACAAACGAGCGATTCGAACTCAGTCTGAGTTAATTTTCACTCCTTTCGTGTCGAAAATGCACTTCCCTTATAGGAGTGGATTTCACTCTCCTGTTTTCTTAAACCTCCAACACTCTTATTAACAAACGAGTGATTTTAGGGCAATTACGGGCGATTTAGGAGTTAATTTCACTCCTTCCCAGAGTCGAAAATGCACTTCTAATATAGGAGTGAATTTAACTTGTTTTAAGAGTGTACGTTAGTTTCAGTAACATAAGTTATTTTTAGGATTTTCCAAAAATTAACGATTCTCCTTTAAAGTTGTACTGTTGATGGTATAAGAAATATGTGTTCATTTCTTTGCCTATTATTATTCAGCAAGTCGCATATTTTTGGTACAGTAAAAGTTCATGATAAATGCAGTTTAAACCAAATGAGAAGATGTCGAAAGGTTTCCTCATTAATAATACTTGACTGGAAATGATGACATTAAAAAATATTTTAGTCAGATTATCACGTTCACGCCGGTGCAAATATCTGCGTTTTTCCCGCGAGGGGCCGGGCTGTCTTACATCGTTACTTCGCAGGTAGGCAGGTAGGTTCGAATTATCGTCGCACTAGAGCAACACGAGGGCTATTGGCGATGGGCGTCGTATTTTAGAACCACAGTCAAGTGACGTACGCTTCGCAGTGCGGGAAAACACTTAGCGAGTTCGAAACAGCTTAATGCGAGATCACTACTAGTGAAAATACAAGGTAGATTATATGTCGAGAAAAAAAAAGTTAAAAACTAACTACATATTGTATACGTTGAAAGGGCCAGCCCGCATTATACTTGGAATGTTTTTATAAGCTGCATAGATGTTACTAAATAAATACATAATTGTTATTAATTAAAAAATTTTGAATGTTTAAAATGCTCAATATTTTTATATATAATGTTGAGGAAAAATAAAATAAACTTGTTCTTTGCCTATTTCTTTTCTGAAAACAAGTGACTCAACTGTGATGCACGCCGCCTCACTAGATAGTTAAGCGTGACTCACGCCACCCAAAGAACAGTCACGTGTGACATACCAGTGGGTCATGCCACAACTGTGATGCACGCCGCCTCACTAGATAGTTAAGCGTGACTCACGCCACCCAAAGAACAGTCACGTGTGACATACCAGTGGGTCATGCCACAACACAGAACACCATACCGGTGTGCAAGTGTGACATACCGGTGTGTAAGTGTTAAAGTATTTAAATAACGTCACACTAAAGTTAAACGAGGCTCTTTGCAGACGGACCTTGGAATTTTGAACGGCGTCAATTTTGAACCGTTAATTGAAAATGTCGATATATAAATATTTTATGTTATAATACAAGATGTTGAGTTTAATTTATTAATGTCATGAAACTAATTTTAAGCTTTCATTTATATTAATATTATAACATTTACGGAACAATTTAAAATCAAAATTGATAGTATCGCGATATTAAAAAAATATAGTTACCTACACTTTAGTATAGTAACTACACTGCGATCCAAAAGTTTAGACAATGACGTTTTTTAGCTGTAAAATTTAGAATTGGGATAGTAGAATTTCAAAACATCCCTATATATATTAAAAATGTATATTGAAATGCTATAATTGAAACATAATAGCTTGATTTGCCATAACAAAATTTTTTTTTCATAAAATAAAATTTTGTATGGTCCCAAAAGTTTAGACACAAATACGAAATTATGCTAATTAAAGTACATAATGACCTAATTTCGCATTTTTGTTGATGAATCATATATTTTTTATATGATAAATTGAAGAAAAACGATATCCGGTGAACTAAACAAATTTAATAACGATATTAGTGCAATTTTACACCAAAAAGACAATAGTCGCTTTAAATCTTTATTCAAATCATATTTGCTTCAAATTTACAATTTATCATATCTAAATATGAACCGAATGAATACCAGTCCATCACCTTAAAGTTTTGCCACGAATTCGTTGACTTATAGACGTTCATTGATCGATTTTCTTGATGAAAAGTGCAGTCTTTCCCATATAAAATCACAAAATAGTGACATACCATTCTATTTTGCACTTTAGTACAATGCAGAGATAGCCACCTCTTCAAAAACGACAAAAAAAAAGTAAGAAATTTTAACGCAAGTTCACTCCACACAATTACGAAAGTTCCTTCTTCATACTAAAATTTGAAGTTTCTTGAGAGAAACCGGTTTCTTTGAACCGGTTACAATTTAACCGGTCTCTTTAGTGCTATTCAAACACGTTCGGTTTAACCGAATATTGAAAACTAACTTTTGAAAACACCGGTTTTTCCCTTAAAAACTCTAGCATCAAGGTGGAAGTTTGTAATGGTGTGGAGTGAATTTACTTTGAAATAACCGAATTTTTTTGGCGTCTTTGAAGAGGTGACTATCTCTGCATTGTACTAAAGTGCAAAAAAGAATAATCTGATGCTATTTTGTGATTTTATATGGGAAATACTGCACTTTTCATCAAGAAAATCGATCAATGAACGTCTATAAGTCTACGAATTCGTGGCAAAACTTTAAGGTGATGGACTGGTATTCATTCGGTTCATATTTAGATATGATAAATTGTAAATTTGAAGCAAATATGATTTGAATAAAGATTTAAAGCGACTATTGTCTTTTTGGTGTAAAATTGCACTAATATCGTTATTAAATGTGTTTAGTTCACCGGATATCGTTTTTCTTTAATTTATCATATAAAAATATATGATTCATCAATAAAAATGCGAAATTAGGTCATTATGTACTTTAAATTAGCATAATTTCGTATTTGTGTCTAAACTTTTGGGACCATAAAAATTTTATTTTATGAAAAAAAAATTGTTATAGCAAATCAAGCTATTATGTTTCAATTATAGCATTTCAAAATACATTTTTAATATATATTGGGACAGTAGAATTTCAAAACATCCCTATTCTAAATTTTACAGCTAAAAAACGTCATTGTCTAAACTTTTGGATCGCAGTGTAGTGGGGATAAGCATAATTTTTTTTAAAAGCAATTTCTCAAAGGTTTTAATAAAATACCTCGTTAAATATTTCTTTTTATTGTAGATTTTTTATGAAGAGCTTCGCCGTTTACAATCTTTAAGTAATATTAAATTATGAGTTTGAGAGGAAGTGTCGATGTATCTTAAATTTTTATTTTCTTAAAATTGTTCGCGGCAAGTTGTCGAAATATGAAAAAAAGCAATTATAGAATAAAATGGTCTTTATGAATAAGCAATTGGATAAAAAAGTTACTTAAAAGCTTGATAAAAAAGATAGATGCATCTTACTTAATAAAATTATTTTCATAAAATAAACCATTTGCATTTTACGATAATGATTTTGAAGGCAACACTGACAAAAAACGATTTAATTTTCAAAGTGTATTATTTAAATTGGCTTGGGGGTCTGATAACATTATTATAGTATAACTATTATATTTAAGTTGAAATTTAGAAGTTGCATTTTCTAATAACGGAACTCAACACATTTTAAAATTAATTTCTCTACCACGCGTCCTATGGGAAATGTTGAGGAATATGTACTCGTAAATTCCAGCTAACAAACAAAAAGAGCAGTCTTAGTTACAATGTTTTCTTTTAACCATGCAGAATTTTAATTCATAAATATGTTTTTTAAAGAATCACACCTTTGAGAATAAGGAATTATAGAGTGTCATAGTGACACCAGTATGTAAATCCCTTTTATTTAAAATTCGAAAAAGTTTAGCTTTATGTTTGCACTTACGAAATAATAAAATGCGCTAAAATAAGAACATAATTTTAATATAACAATGTATTGCTTGTAAATAGTTTTTTTTTTGTTTAGTGTTTTCAAAAATATAAAAATTATTTTTTCCAAAGTTTCTTAGTCAATTTGAATTTTATAAAGTAATCTTTAATAAATTGTATAAACATCTAATCTATAAATAACCTAAGTAAACAAAGCAAAGAGTTTAAAGTAAAAATTATAAAATGCACAGTGCGGCATTTATTTAAAATAAACATAGCTAGATCAAACAAGAAACAATTCGCTAGCAATTGTTCAACCCCCAAGTATGTGCAGTATTTTTTTTATTTCTTTCAGCATTTATATGCCTTTGAAACTTAAATGGTGTATTTTATATCTAAACAAACGGATGTTCTTTCATATTTTTATAAGCAAAAATTTTCTTCAAAAAATAATTAAAAATATTGTAATTATATTAAATATATACACATATATATTATATACATTATATTATATCTATAATCTAACACAACTATGTTTATATTGTAGTTATCAGAATTATATTTAAAATGCTTTTAAAATACAATTTAACGTTCAGAATTCCTTACCATATATTACTAGCTTTTCGATTTGTACAGATTACGTTTATTGATATTGGTAAAATGTCAATTGTAGTTTATTAATCTTCGCAAGTTCGTGCAGTAGAATATATGCATATATAAAAAAAAATTCCGCATCACACAAATGTTAATATAATACTTGTAAATTGTGAAACTTAAAAAAAAATAACGATATTTGTCAGTTTAAATATTTTTATTTTCACTTAGAATTTTTGAGCGTAATTAAAGTTTTTTTTTTTTTAAGAACAAGTAAAAATTGGGATTGAAAGTACAATTGTAGGAAGTTACCTTCCATAGTAAATTTATTTCTGAACAAGTTCAAGATTTTCATATTCAGTTCCCTTTTGTAAAAGTTTCACCCAGTGTTTGAATAGTCTCTGCAATTATCGATACGAATTTTACCCTTCAACGAGAAGTCGTTAAAGAGAAATGCAAATCACTAAAGTTGAAACTCATTCAATCAATAAGAAATAATTGTTTATGTTTTAAATCCCGATAAAATATTTGGCCGCCATCAAAAGCTGTATTTAACTTTTATTTGAATATTTTCTTGAAACGTCCTTAGTTTTTTTTATTGATATATGTATTTAATATAGATTGTAATTAAAAAATTTTGCATAAACATTTAAGCAGTTTAGTTTTGAGCTATATTTTTTGACAAAATATCCATCTCGAATGCGATTATCTTACAGAAAAATATTAAAGTTTATTTTTTTGAAAATTTAGTTATTCACAACAGTATTTTATAAGACATAACTTAATTCCTCAATAACTAATTTTGACACCAATAAAGGTAATGACTAAAATTACAAATTTCACATATCCTTAATATTACTTATTAATATCCTTAACATCCCTACTCAGCGTCATACAGCCAAACTTAGCCGACTAAACATTTTCGGTGGAAAAGACTAATTGTTTAAAGTGACCTTAAACCACTCTCATCATCGATGCTGAACCCTAATTGGTCATCGAAAAACAACCAATAATTTGTAGCTGTGGCGATTGTTTTAATTAGACTTTGAAGTATGCGACTGTAAAGAGGGGCAAATTATAACGAGTGCATAGGGAGTTATTGGCATCATTCTCTGAAGATCAAAATTTTGATCAAAATTATTTTAGAATAGAGGCAAGAAAGTTAAGAACTAAATCGTGCAACTGATCCGTAACAATTTCGGAGTAAGACTCTTTGGTTGAACTTAATCGGATAAACAATTGGCGAAATGAATCGTAAATTTTATTCAAAATAACATTAAGAAAACCGAGTATTTTGAGGTTAGTGATTAAAAGCCTAACTTATTTCTCGTCTCCCTTTTACAAAATCAGTTAAAATTGTGAAAGTTAAACTGGTTAGCAATACGTGTGAAAGTTCATATTGGAAATTAGCATTTTGAGCCGATGTCTTAAATCGTGGTTACGAAAGTAAAAAGTTGGAGAAAATAAATGATATACGCATGAATAAACTTTACTGATTAGTTTTTTTATTAATAATTCACCACTTTTTACAATCCATAAGATCTTTTAATGAACAATCTTTTCGATACACAAACACTACAATTTTATAATACAGAGCACTAAACAAGATTACAATACAAAGCGTAGACTACCTTTACAATTAAGGCCTTGAGAATTTTTTTAAATTCAGTTTAGTATTTGTCAAAACCAAAAACCACATGCAGTAAAGTATTTATCAAACTACAAAAACCATTTTTCAAAGTACATAAACTTTTTAAACGCTCAAGATCTTTCATGAAAGGAAAAGTAAGACTAGTAGAACAGTATAAAAGCCTATGTTTAATAGTTTTGAAGCTTACCACTTCATCATACGTAAACATGCTTTCCACTACCATGTTATCTTGCATTAATACTAAGAAATGACTAACCTTACATTTAGTTATGCTTCAACTTTTTACTAATTGCAATGGTCTACATAAAAAAGTTCACATAACTACAGTAGTTACATAGTATGCATCTTTTTAATCATGGTTTCATGCACATGTAAACATAACTTACAAATATCCAACACTATAACATTCACCTAGAATTTGTGACGTTAAAACAGTTCAATTTGTGCACACGAATCGACCTTATTCATGACATATCAATGCAATAGTGATTAAAAGCACCAATACCCAAATCTCGGAAAACGTCAAATACAATACAGAAAATAATTTTATGCTACACAAATACGAAGATTAACATTCAAAGATTTAACATCAAAATTGAAAATACATCTTTACACTACATTTGAATATAAAAAGGTGAACACTGCTGTGATTATTTTTAAACAGAAACGTTCGGTTGACGTAAAACCATCTTATTCTAACTCGCTTACAAGAATCTGCTTTAACCTGTTGCAGAACGAAGGCTAGCACTTCGTTTGCACCAGATTTAACAGTAATTCTACGTTATTTCAGTTTGCAGAAATGAATGACAAATTTAAACTAAATCAATTTATCGGATAAAATTTTTGGAAAATTACGATTTTTATCATTATAATCATTAAGGAAAATGACATCGGATGTCAAAATTTTTAATTCTTAATCAACTCCCCAGTTACTATTCAAATATTAAATCCAAAATAGAAAAACATTGACATTTTTCAATGAAATGTGGTATGCATGGTTATGGTTGAATTAGAGTTGAAGAGCTACCCAAGATCTACAAATGCTTTTGATTAAAACGGAGAAACTAGAATTGCACTGATATGGTAGGCATTTGGAGAATTCTGTAACTACTTAAGGTTTTTATAAGACCCACTCCTACTGTTTTTGGTTTATCGACATTAGAGAACACAAAGAACATTATACAAACATGTACATTATACAACAACTATATACATCCACACATTATACAACTATATACAAAGAACATTATACTACAAAGGGAGAATTCAAATCTAACTTTTTTTACCAGAGAACACTAACATTGTATCCATCCCATGACGTTAGGAAACTTTTAACTATTAAATGCAGGGTAACATTCAGTTAAACATGAATTTATAAACTTTACCATAAAGTAGGTTCAATTGTAAAAGATCCAATGAACTCAATTCTTTGCCATTGGGTTCATGGATGAATTTTGAGAATAGTAAATTCAGTTGGGCAAAATGGTTATTGACCGGCCCCTATATCTGTTATGATTTAGAGAATGCGAGGTTTTCGACTAACCTTTCAATTACATCTTACCAACATTCCAAGACTGAAGTAGATTTTGCAAGTTATAAACTTCTCAAAAGGTTATTCAACAAGAATGCTAGACAATTTATTATCAAAAGCTTTATACAACTAGTTTATCAAGTTGACAATATCAATTCCAAAAGGATTTATGGATTTATCCCGGTGGTTCATTACTTTATGAAATTCAACGTTAAAATTTGAAGGCCAAATGACACAGGTTACTGCTTTGGAAGTGAAATGTTCGCTTGTTTTCTAGGGTATTATCTCTCACTAAGAAGCTGAACAACTCGAGTCACTTCAAGTGGCTAGTTGTCCCGTAATCTGGTTTAGACTACGGTTCGGTGTTTAAAATTGGTAAATTGTAATGGCAACCCTATTAATATGGTAGTGAATTCTACTTTTTGTTTATAAATTCCTTAAACTAGTACCTGATGTAAATTCCTGTAGTCGTTCGATAGGCTTTGTGTGCCGAGTCTTATCTATTTGAGTGGGTTAAAGAGAAAGTTGTACAACTAAACCACTAAGTGTTAAACTTAATGCTCTAAAATTGAGAAAAAAAATTACAAAACTCGAAAACTAGACATTAAAATATTGGATGCAAATGTACCAAAATTGAAATAAAGAAGTAACAATAAGTTAAGCCATTTAGGGAGCAGTTAAGGAAATAGAACCTTGCTTCGTTCAGTGTTGCGACACCCCGACTGTTTTAGATCGTGTCTTCAGTCTAGCCTCTTTCTAGTTAGAAGTTTTCCGGACGTCCTTCAAAGAGCAAGGAATATTCGCGTAGGCGTTCATTAGTTAGGTCTGACCAGATTTATTTCAGTGATTAACTTTTCAACTACAAAATCATTAAATTTTCAAAAATTACTTTTTATATCATTGTTCGAAAAAAGTATACAAAATTAAGCCGATACCATTTACAATTTTTTTATAGCTGTATGATTAAATAACCAAGGAAACCGTACTGTGAAATGCAATACGTCTGGTCACCCAAACTTGGGGCACATTTTAATACTACGAAAGGGAAATTAAAATGTACAGACCCATCTTCGAAATAAAGTCGCAAAAGCTTCACTTTCCTCCACTCTGCATTAAACTAAAATGACAACTTGTTTATTAGTACCCAAAAGGTTTACATTAAGGTAACCCACCATAAGCTTTTAGCCTCAGATAATTGCAGCACTTACAAGATTATCTGCTGTAAAAAAAATTACAAGAACAATGTTAACATTGTTCTATTCCCATTATCTACTTTTTAGGGGAATCCTTTCGAATTGGATTTATAGTTTCGTCGTTTTAAAACATTGTCATTGCCGTTTCCTTATCCAAATCATGTTAAATTTTTTACGATCCACTACAAATTAAAATCATTGGAGTATTAACCCAAATTTACAAATGGTTTTTAACAGTTTAAATTGTAAAATACTTACATTTTTTCAAGTCTAATTACATCCTCGGAAATTTCTGTAATAAGATACACTTTCAAAATACAAGAGTTTTTTTTTGATAAACAATTTCTTGTTTGCACTTAGAAATTTATTTGGGAAAAATAGCCAAGTTAAATAATTTGACACAAGTCGGGAGCCTTGTAAACACCAAGAGTGAAAGTAGCAATGATAAGTTTAGCTAATTATTTTTCTAAATACCAACAATCATTGTATATTCTAACATCAGCTTAAATCTACAGATTGGAATTTGGAACAAGCCATTTGTAGAGGAAAATAGTCGGGATTGTTTTTTATGTACTACTAGCCACTACTTTTGAAGGTTTTAAATATTTTTTGGAAAACATTACGATGATAAAATAGGACTCTGTACTGACACTTATCTCCAAAACGAATGTCATTTGCATGTAATTCATAAATCTAAATACATGTTAGTGCCATATATAGAAACTATTCGAATTTACATAAATTATGCGAAGGACAAATTGCAACGATTAAACACGTAACCAGGAGGGATTTATATCAAGGTCGCGTATGATCTTTGATTAACTTTATTACAATTTTAAAAGTAATCGAGCATTAATTTTCTTCCAGGCATTTTAGATTCCACACTACGTTACAACGTAAAAAGTGGAAGATATTATAATCGTTCAGTCAGTCTGTACGTACGTCACCCACTTTCATAGTCCAAACTACAAATGCTACAGGCAAGTGTGGCGAGTCAAAAAATTCAGCGCATCAAATTAAGAAGACATTTAAAATAAATGAAACTAGCCAAATTTATCGTGCAAATTTTTAAGTCTTTAATATGGAATTACTGTGTTTGGCGAGTTATTTTTATGTTGAACACAAATGTGCGGAAGCGGGCAAAGACATTCCGTTGCAAACTTGTTTATTCTTTAGACTGCTTTGTTTATAGTTTAAAATTAAGCACAGGAGATCTTGCTTATTCAGTAATTAGCTTAGATTTTTATGCTAGCCAGAAATGTCCAATTTGCATTTTTCTAATTGAGCTTCAAGTGCACGAGTGTATTTCAGAATGTAGCATCGTCGAGAGTCAGGCAAAGGCTGTAATGCGCCTTCGAACGCGAATTTACTTGGGCCCAGATAAGCTCTCGATTTAACTGCAAACCGAAATCTCTCATGAGCAAACTTGAACTATTTTTAATAAAATTTATTAAAATTGCATGCAATTTCTTCCTCCAAGATGATTGTCGAATATTTAAAATCCAAAGTTCGCAAATTAGTAGCTACATATGCAATATACGCTTTGGTAGTTTACGTGTGTAATTTTGAAGTCTAGGAGTTGAAATCAACCAAAATGTTGGGCTTCATTTATTTTCAATGTTTTCTAAATTCAATGCGATTTTTTGACCCATCACACCTGCCTGTAACATTTGTAGTTTGGGCCTGAAAGTAAAATTATTCCGCATTTATCAAGAATATATTTTACTCTTTTCATTACAACTAATCTTAACTGTAAAGCAATTTTTTTATCATTAAAAATATTAACCAAGACAAATTTTTCGAATACCTACCAAATTAATGTCTTTATTTCAACAAATAATCCATTATAGTAGAGTGGTAATAGTGAATAAAATATTTTTGTCCAAGTTTAGAAAAACAAATTGAGACTCTTGAAGTACTAGCTCCAATGGTTAAAACCCTTCGAATTCTTGCATTCCAAAGTTAGTGCTCCCGAATAGGTATAAATTACTGGACATTCTGCACGTGATAACATATTCAATATCTGTATAATGATCTGTTACTCTAACTCTTGTACACTACATGAAATTAGCTTTTCACTCGATTACAACTGATAGTCAAGTTGCTTATTTCGCATATTAAATCATGTAACGAGGATATATGGGAGGGTGGGATGTGTCAATTTTCCAAATCGCAGTTGTTTTCAGTAAAGTTGCGGTTTTATCTCTTTCAAATATTACATAAATCGTATATAATTGTCCAAGTTCAAAATTTATGCATAAATTTTAAAATTTGTTCCAATTCAATATATTGTATTGCGATATTTAGAACCGAGGGTAAACTCGACATGTGCTACTTTCACTCAAATAAACTTGAACTAGTAAAGACGTACTTACCTTGAATAGGTAAAAAAAATCACCCAATTAATCGCCTCCAGAAATTGAAGCAGGTTTTAACTTTGAATTTCTCCTTGAAGTCGAATTCAATATAGTCACTCTACATCTGCACGAGGGCTATTGATGGCGAGAATAATAATTTCTAACCTCAGAAATGGTGAACTAAATATTAAATGTAAAACATGAAATTTAGAATTCTCATTTACTACCGATATTAAAATTCGGTTTATTGTTCGTATACACAAGCACTAATTCGATTTATCCAAGTGCTAGAGATTAAAAACACCTTGAATCTCCGCTTTAAAACATTTACTTCTTATTTTTCACAATGACGCCGATTCCTAGAATTACACATACAAAGCGTTTGATAACCTCTTTAATTTATACGAAGCAAAAACTGTTGCTTTGTGCTTGAATTAACGTGATACTAGATACGTATACACAGGAGCTATTAACTACAGTGGGGCGTTATAATTCCAACCAGATCGAAAGTATTCAAGTATTAAAGCCAATGAAACAGCTTAAGTCACCAAGCGTAATTTGCAAGATATATTAAAGCAGCTTAAAATATTCAAAGGAACTCTTAGTAAATCTATCTGTCATTAAAATAAATGTGAATACCAAACCAGTTTTTGCATTTTTGGGGTCACTTAATTACGTTTAAGATTCTTTGCAAAACCATTTTATTGAAATTAAAATACATACATATTTATGAAATAGTATACTTGCCAATATACCGTTGCGAAGGTCATTTCGAAATGAAAGCACATTTGGTACAAACGTTAATTATAAAGCCAAAATTAACGTAATTTAATCTATTGCTAAATCTAGGATAATTATAGGTCGCAAATTCAAGTAATCTTCAAGTATAACTTCAGGCCACCCAACAATTATGTTTAACTTATGATTTTTTCTCACTTATTCAAAACTATAAAAACTTAAGTAAATCGAGCTACTTCTGACACGCTACCATATTATACTTTGCGAGTTTGATTTGGTTGCATTTACGGCACAAGAATGCTATTGGGCTTAGCGAGTAATTTTAAAGTAGATTTTATCAGCAAAATATATGCAACATTGGTTTAAATTGTCACACTAGAGATATTGGGGGCGAGATTAGAGCTATGCGAGAACTATCATGGAGACAAGCATCATAATTTAGAACCATACACCCAAGTAACGAGGCGACATCTGAATATTTAGATTCTAATCAAGCTAATAATTTATTTAACGGTTAAAAAAATAAATGTTTAGGTCAGATGCTCGCCCATACACGAAGCCAAGACAATTTCCTTCGTATATAGATTCGTTGTCGAATTATATTATGTTAGGTCTGCTCTCCAATAACTAATGCAATATCACAACTCATTCATGGAATATCAAGTTTATTTTAGATATTAACCAACATTAAATGACACTAATTTACAATTAAAATTGATAATTCGAATTAGACTAAAGAAAAGTTTACTCTTAATCGATCACGATATTTAGTGGGCTTGAGCGTGTGAATAGCGATAGATAAGTCAACTTTGAGCACGATATTCAGCCAATATAAACGCAAAGGTAAAATTTTAATCGTGAAGGTGTTTTTTAGAACTTTATTTTGTTTTCAGCTTTGTTAAATTAACATATTCATAAACAGCAGCTTAAGTTTGAATAATAGACTATTTAAGTGGCCGCAATAAAAACTAAACTATCAATGTACGCAATTTGTAGTAGAAATCCCAAAAAATCCAAGTGCACGTGGATTTTGGATTGCGATATCCTCGAGCGTTTAGCAAAGACTGCAATGCCTTTGAACGCGAAAGCTACTTGCCGCGGCATAGAAAAAAAATAAGACCTAAAACACTCGATTTAACCACAAACCAAATCCGGATGCAAACTTGTATGCGCAGCCATTTGCAATCTACATATTAATCGGGCAATAAGCTTACTGAATGCTCATAATCTGCCCGAATGTCTCAAGACCAGGAAATTTTGAAGGTATAGCTAGCTACAATAAATGTAACCATAATTAATACCTTTACATTAATATTAACTAAATATCGTGCTCAAGGTAGACCAATCTAACATTATTTACACACTTAAGTACACTAAATGTCTTGCTCGATTAGGAAAAAAATTTAAATTTTAACGATACCAAATATCAAATGTTATATCAACGTTGCACTCTAATATACTTTACATTCTATGAATAAATTTCAATATTGCATTGGTTGTTAAAGAGTCAAATCTACGCTACATTTTTTTGCAAAGTTAAGAATCCTTGCAACAATTAATCGATTCCATTTCTTAATCACTCCAGTGAAATTTTGAGCACAACCAGGAAAACTAATCTGAAATTTAGAACGGTATTGGACACTCAAACTTGCACATTTAACTTCGTGTGCAAGAAATTAAATTATTCTTATTAGAAAATTTGACTAAATATTTAGCAACTCAAATCAATGCAAGTCGAAAATATAAGTACTTTTTCATTGATAGCTTCCAGAAGAGAAGAAGCGCCAGTCTTTTAGAAGCGTAGTTTTAAGAACTATCAATTTTAGTTTAAAATATTTTCGCACTGAAGCTACACGAGGACTTTTGGTGACGGGCGTCGTAATTTAGAACCACAGTTTAGGATTTTTAAAGGAAGTAGAAGCCGATTATTGAATTGGTTTACCATTATAGTTTAAGTTTATTTGATTGCATATTTAACTACGGAGATGTCCGTAGAAAATTAATTCAGAAGAAGCATCTACATGTAGTTCCAGTTAAATATTCCGTAAAACTTAAATACATTTTTTATTTTCACAAAAATCCAATAATTAAAGAATATTCATACTTAAAATACCACCTAAACGAGAATAGAAGTTTTTTGTTGGAATTGCGCCCGTATTGCAACTACACGAGGGTCAGTACCACTTTGAGAGACTTATCGCTGTTTAAGGCTTTAAATTGGAAACGTACACAAGCCTATAAAGTTAAATTGAGTGAATCTTTTCTGAACTACAGCTTTTAGAACAAATGTCCCCCTTCCCTATTTCAATAATTTACTTAGTAAAAAAAAGCAGCGCTTTTACTACACTACTATCACAACAGAATTTACCCCATTGTGTTAACACCAATGTCAAGATTATGAAACTAGTTTAAGAATAGGTTTAAAATACTTATGTCGTTCCATTGCTTTATTTGTTTAGTTGATTTAATATCAATTTAGAGCTAAATGAGGGCTATTTCGGATTAGTTTAAAAACCAATATTTTTACCGATTGCTTGCAAGGTCAATCTAATCGGTAGATAGATTCGATCACGCTATTTTTAATTATTTTTTAGATTGTATATATAGTAAAGTGAAGAGTAAGATACTGCCGAATTAGGTTAATCAATGACTTTTTAAAGGAAGTTAGACGGCTTAGTGATTTTTAACGTCTTCATTACTAATTACTGTTTTCTGACACTGCAATGGTAGCTTAACTTGGGTGACCAGACGTACTGTATTTCGCAGTACGATTAAGTTTTTTATTAACCTTTTGGGTACTAATAAACAAGTTATCATTTTAGTTTAATGCAGAATGGAGGATATTGAGGCTTTTGCGACTTTACTTCGAAGATAGGTCAGTCAATTTTATTTTCCCTTTAATAGTACTAAAATGTTCCAAGTTAGGCCAAAGATAGGCCAAGTTAGGGAAAGTAATTTATGAAAGTTTAATGACTTCATATTTGAAAAGTTAATCACTGAAATAAACCTGGTCAGGCCTAACTAATGAACGCCTACGCGAATAGTCCTTGCTCTTTGCAAGACGTCCGGAAAACTTCAAACTGGAAAGAGGCTGGACTGAAGTCGCGATCCAAAACTGTCAGGGAGTGTCGCAACACTGTGCGAAGCCATGTTCTATTATTAATAGACTGCTCTATAAATTGCTTGTTAACTTATTGCTACCATTCTATTTCAATTTTGGTACATTTACATCCAATTTTTTAATGCCTAGTTTTCGAGTTTTGTACGTTTTTCTCCTTTTCGGCGCATTAAGTTTAACAATTAGGGGTTTAGTTATACATCTCGGATTCTCTTTCTAACCAACACCAATAGATAGGACTCTGCACACAAAGCCTACCGAACGACTACAGGAATTTACAAGAGGTTAGTTAGTTAGTGAAATTTATTAACTAAAAGTGGAATTTACTATTATATTAATAGGGCTACCATTACAATTTACCAATTTTAAACACCGAACCGTAGTCTAAACCAGATTACGGGACAAAACTAGTGAACCACTTGAAGTGCGACTCGAGTTGTTCAGTTTCTTAGCGAGAGATACTAGAAATCAAGCGAACATGTCATTTCCAAAGCAGTAACCTGTGTAATTTTTACCTTCAAATTTTTACCATTGAATTTCATAAAAGTAATGCACCACCGGGATAAACCCTTCAGACAGTCAGCCGAGAAAATTCAGATTTCCATTCCGAACAACCCAAAATTTGAAGGGTTTGCTACTTAATGCATAGAAAAGATAGTTAATTTATAATCTCGTTGAGGTTGAAGTTTTTGATTAATTTTAATTGCAAAAAAAATTCTACACATCAGTTTGTGATATTTACTGCTTATTTTACGTAATTAGTTCGATTTCTCTGCACACATCCTTATGTTATTTAAATAACTATTCAAGTTATAATGCGCTTTGATCCAGTTCTCCAACTTAAGGATTTTTTTGGATACGCTACATTTCAAACCAAGAGAAAATTATTCAAAGTTAATCTTACATTACTTATTAGTTAACCCACAAGCACGTAAAGGGAAGTGTTTTTATGGCAATCGATTATTTTTAGCTCAAGTTGCCCAATTTTTAATTTAACAATTATAGTCAAAAACCTTCAGAATAGACAAGGTCATCTAAAATTTAATAGCATGAATATGCTTAGAAATTACTTTAAATCTAGCTTCATAACAGCCCATCCTCTTTAAATTATCGTTTTCTTACCTAGATAATGCAAGAATTTTTTGGTGTTTTAGTAATAACTCGCATGGGAAAGGATTCTTATTCCAAAAAACCCGGGGAAAATTAAATAACGTTAATAATTTCAAAATAATTTTCTCAATCTGCAAAAATTTATGCTCTTTTAACCAAATTAGACTCGATAACTAACCTGACCATAAACAGTTATAAAGAACCTAATTTGACTAAATTGATATCAATAAACTTACAAAATTAGACATTAAACATCGATTCAGTTGAATTATAGCATAGGAGTTTTAATAACTTATATCGCAATTCTGAACCTCGGTTTGATTGAAAGCACAACTTCTACTCTTGTAAAAACTATTGCATATTTTCAATTAAATGGGAGGTTCTGAATTTCGCTGAACATTCGTACAATAAAAACTTTGCAGTTGCTCAATAGGCAACCGTTTCGGTTTGTATAATAATAAGGTTACTTCGATCATCGAAGGTACTGTGGACTTCACATCAGCCTTGATTGTAGAACTGCAGCATGATAGACCGCCTCCGGTATTTCTTCCGTCGTCGACCGTTCCGTCGGTATTTCGTCCGTTCCTACATCCGTCGTCGCGCCAATGAAGACAGCTTGGTTTGATGAAAATCCTATTGAAGTTGTTCTGCTGAAGCTCCAATTTACTTCCAGGAAGAGCTAATCAATCCGTCTAAATAAAAATACTAAAATTAGTAATAAGTTTGTTTTCATCGATACAATTTGATTATCTTTTTTAAACGACTAGGACTTACTTATGATGAAGCATGCACTTCCAACATTCGAGGTTAGAGCAGTGCTGGTAAAAGTTGGTGAAGATAG